>JANHMN010000015.1:59050932-59064579 GCA_030674055.1 Rhabdomys pumilio
AGAGAGAGAGAGAGAGAGAGAGAGAGAGAGAGAGAGAGAGAGAGAGAACACCTCAATTCTGTGACTCATTGCCTCTACATCTGTATCACAACTACCTTCTTTCACCTACCTCCAACGTGTAGGCTGGAAGTGCTAACACAGGGTAACTCTGAAAAGAAGTTCTGTGGTGATAAAAAATATACAAAGGCCTAGGATCAGAATCCAACAAATGCTCCTGACTCCAGTTAAGATGGGCTTTCGTATGTCAGTTAACCTAATCTAGTTATTTCCTTATAGGTTTGCATGCATTATAAGTGACTATAGATCCCATCAAGGTAAAATATCAATCTTCAGAGTCTCTTACTCTTTATCTGACATTGGGCAAGTTGACTTTAATATTCTATACCCCAGTTTTCTCATCTGGGAGATAAGCATGGCTGCTGTTTCTATTCATTAAAGTTGGAAATTGTAAATGAAATAACACATATTTAAAACAGTAAAATGGACTACCTCCTGGTTAACCTTCAGTGACATCAACTATCATTTAAAAATGTTTAGATTTAGTTACTTTATTTCATGTGTAGGAGTGTTTTGCTTGCATCTATGTGTGCATACCACGCACATGCAGTACCCATAGTAGTCCAAAGAAAGGCTCAGACTCCCTGAATCTGGAATTGTGAGTGGATGCAAGCTAGTGTGTAGATCATCATCTTCTTCTTCTTCTTCTTCTTCTTCTTCTTCTTCTTCTTCTTCTTCTTCTTCTTCTTCTTTTGTGAAAATCTTTATTGAATATTTTATTTACATTTCAGATACCATTCCCTTTCCCCATTTCCCCTCCCTAGAAAACCAATATCCCACCCCCACTTCTCCTTTTTGCTTTTATTCTATTTTTTTTTAATGTTAATCAAAGGCTTTATAAGTTTGGTAATGCTCAATATCAGTCAGAAGTGTAACCCAATACCCAACCTAGATATATCAACTATCTTTGACTGTTAGGGACACGAAAACATCTACCTCAGTGTCCCCCCCCCATCTTGTCACCTAGCTCCTCCTTTCCTTCTCCTCCTCTCCTTACACCTTATCTTCCTCTCCTTACTCCTCCCACCATAGCTCCTCCTACATATCACTGTTCTTGTTAAAACTTTTTTCTTAGAATACAATTAGAGCATAACTATACCAACTTGTATCAGTAAGGTACAAGATAGACCTAATATCCAGTTCATCATTTTGTTGACTAAACAGAACCTCCTAACTAAAAGACTGTCCCTCCTAACTAGAAGACTTAATTCCAAATCTGGCTTTTTTTCTTGGCTTTAGAATGAATGTCAGCTGAAAACCATCCTCTTAAACCTTTTCTCTCAAAGTAAATAGCCGGGATTGGCTATGAGACTATAAGTCTTTAAACTCATCAGAAATCCGGAATGACTGAGTTAACTGAAATTGTGGGAAGCACAAAGCATAGCTTCTAAAACTTAGCCAAATTATAGAGATCACTGAGCACCTGGACAGTCCCTATACTACAAAACGTTGGAGCGTTCAATCTTCAGCCTTCTGTCCCAGGATCATCTGACAGACCAAGTCATGCAGAATTATTAAGGGCTGATTACTCTGTCTTGGCAGATATAATCAGTCTACTATTCCGCAAGTGTGTCCTTTTCTGGACAGTGATTTGTCTGTAGATGAAAAGAGGCAATTCTTGTCTAGTGACTGTCTCACCACAACTGGAGTAACTCCAAAGATGCTCAGTTTCTTCTTAGAATCCAAGACAGGAAGCTGTCAGTAGCAGACAGGTTTCTAATCAAAATGGACATTAATACAGAAATGTTTGTAATGTCAATTCTGTGGACTTCTGACATTTTGAAAACCAACTATCCATGTAAGGCAATCTGGACTATTGTTTGTTAACTCCTCTCAGCTAAATAAAATATAGAAAACACCCTAACAAACTCAGAGCCATGAATTTGCTATAGGCCCTTAACTCATAGACTAACCATCTCAAATCAGTTTAAAAAGTTAAAGAAGAACTGGGTCTGAGCCTTGTATTCCTAAATGTGTTATACAGACACAATGCCTATGAGAGTAACAATATTAATCTCACTTTATATCAATAAGAAGCTCGTCCCAATGAAAACCTTAAATTAGAAATCAAAGTAAATTTTGTACCATTTAAGAAATTATAACTTCATCTTAATAACAAGTATACATATTTCTACGAATAGGTTATGGGTATGCAATAAATCCTAGCTAATCCTCCCTGTTCCAACAAAACCACTAATTTTCCCTAGAAAGACAGCCCAATATTAACCACCTCAGTCCCCAAGCCCAGGGAATAGGGGTGCCAACTCTTCATTAACTTCTTCAAGCTGATTATGGGTGTTGAGATATTAGAAGAGGGACAGGGGGAAGAGTAAATTGATAAGCCCCTGACATCTGTGTCTTCACTGCATCCAGCTGCAATTCCAGGAAATCAGAGGTTCTAGCAGGTCTGCTCAGCTCACTTGATGAGTAGATACACTGAGGCTGTGTATTCTGCAATATATAATTCTCAAAACAAATTTTAGTATTAAGATAATTTTTTGCTTGAATTCTGGAATCTAGTCTTCTGGCGGCCTGCCTCTGTCGTGTCTAATCCATATAATTTTGGGAGTTTCTATGAGGGTGTACTCCCACCATCCTCCCATTTCCACCTCCCTGCTCTCAAATTCCCCAACACTAGGGAATCCAAACTTTCAGGAACCAAGGCCCTCTACTTCCACTGATGCCTAACCTCTTACCCCATCCCCCCTTTAAATTACTATGAGGGTGTGCTCCCACCATCCTCTCATTCCCACCTCCCTGCTCTTGAAATTTCCCAACACTAGGAAATTCGAACTTTCAGGTATCAAGGCTGTCGACTTCCACTTATGCCTGGAAAGGGCACCCTCAACTACCTATACAGGTGGAGCCATGAGTAATCCCTTTGTGTTCTCTGGCTAGAGATTTTAGAATGGCTACTCCAGCTTGTTTCTTAGGGCCATTTGCTTGAAAAATTGGTTTCTAGCCTTTTACTCTAAGATAGAGTCTGTCTTTGTCACTGAGGCGGCTTTCCTGTATGCAGCAAAATGTTGGGCCTTGTTTATGGATCCAGTCCATTAGCCTATGTGTTTTAATTGGGGGATTGAGTCCATTGATGATTCTTGTTATTTTTGTTATTAGAAGTGAAATTTTCTTTATGTGGCTATCTTCTTTTGGATTTGTTGTAAGAGGATTACTTTTTTGCTCTTTCTAGGGTATAATTTCCCTTCTTGTATTGGAGCTTTCCTGTTATTATCCTTTGTAATGCTGGGTTTGTGGAAAGATATTGTATAAATTTGGTTTTGTCATGGAATATCTTGGTTTCTCCATCTATGGTAATTGAAAGTTTTGCTGGGTATAGTAGCCTGGGCTGGCATTTGTGTTCTCTTAGGGTCTGTATAACATCTGTCCAGCATCTTCTAGCTTTTACAGTATCTGGTGAGAAGTCTGCTATAATTGTGATAGGTCTGCCTTTATATGTTACTTGGCCTTTTTCTCTTACTGCATTTAATATTCTTTCTTTGTTTTGTGCACTTGGTGTTTTGATTATTATGTGACGGGAGGTATTTCTTTTCTGGTCTAGTCTATTTGGTGTTCTATAGGCTTCTTGTATGTTTATGGGCATCTCGTAGATTAGGGAAGTTTTCTTCTATAATTTTGTTGAAGATATTTATTGGCCCTTTAAGTTGGGAATCTTCACTCTCATCTATACCTATTATCCTTAGGTTTGGTCTCCTCATTGTGTCCTGGATTTCCTGGATATTTTGTGTTAAGAACTTTTTGTATTTTGCGTATTCTTTGACAGTTGTGTCAATATTTTCTGTGGTATCTTCTGCATCTGAATTCTTTCTTCTGTCTCTTGTATTCTGTTGGTGATGCTTATGCCTTTGACTCCTGATTTCTTTCCTAGGTTTTCTATCTCCAGGGTAGTCTCTCTTTGTGATTTCTTTTTTGTTTCTACTTCCATTTATATGTCCTGGATGGTTTTGTTGAATTCCTTCACCTGTTTGGTTGTGTTCTCTTGTAATTCTTTAAGGGATTTTTGTGTTTCCACTTTAAGGGCTTCTACCTGTTTACCTGTGTTCTCCTCAAATTCTTTGATAGTGCTATTGATGTCTTTCCTAAAGTCCTCTATCATCATCACTAGAAGAGATTTTAAATCTGAATCTTGCTTTCCTAGTACTCTGGGGAATTCAGGACTTTCTTGTGTCAGAGAACTAGGTTCTAATGATGCCAAGTACCCTGGGTTCCTGATGCTTATGTTCTTGCACTTGCCTTTTGCCATCTGGATCTCCTTAGTGCTACCTGTGCCATCTCTGACTGGAGCCTGTCTTTCCTATTATCTTTGTTATATCAAAACTGTGTGGGGTGGGTGTTGCTACTGGGGTAAGAGCTGAGGCCCAAAATCTGATCAGACCAGGAGTAACTTCCTGGGTCCTAGTGGGTTCAGGTTACCCCCTGTTTGGAGCAGGGGTTGCTTTCTCCTTACCTAAGATAATGCCAGGGTGAGAGCACCTGGGAGCCCTGCTTCCTCTGGATTCTTGGAGATTGGGGGCAGAACTGCCACCCGGGATCTGCTTAGTGCTCGGGCCCAGACCGGAAGGAACCAGTGCTCTGGGCCAGGAGTGACTTCCTGGGTCCTTGTGGGCGTAGATCTTCACTAGTAGCAAGTGCTCTGAAGTGCTGAACCATGTATATATCCCCAACATTAGCTGCTATTTAATTCATTTTAACAGTTTTTGCTAACTCCTGATCCAATCTTAGCTTAGGTTTTGTGTATTGATAGATTGAGGAAGGTCATTTGTTGTGTTTAATGAGGAATGCTGATGAACCACCTGCCTATGTCACTTCTCCCCTGGCCCTGTGGTCCCCAGTGCTGTTCTAGCGTCTTCCAATGGAAAAAAATCATCTGGTCCCCAAATCCTGGCCCCAGTAATTCACGCAGGTGTGTGTGTGTGTGTGTGTGTGTGTGTGTGTGTGTGTCTGTGTGTGTCTGTGTGTGTCTGTGTGTGTGTGTGTGTGTGTGTGTGTCTGTGTGTGTCTGTGTGTGTGTGTCGTGTATGTGTGTGGACAGTTGTAAAAATGTCTGTTATGGCTAGTCCTATTCTCGCAAGTTTATCAAAGAGAGAGGCTAGAAGGGAGAGAATGAAGGGTAATGGAATCTTAAAAATGTTTCCAGATGACTAGTAGCTGGGCAAGCTGATACAAACAGATTTATAGAGCATGTCTATAAATAATTGCTATATTTCTATAAATAATTTCTATAAACCATGAAGGGTGGTTTTCCTACAGAAGGCCATACTACATCAAACAGTGAATAACATCAAATTGATACTAAAAATGCCAAGCATGTTACATACCCTTCTGTCTCACACACACATGATTATGTTAGGCCACGGTCAGCTCTGGTCTACCCATTTCTGCCCCTCTTTCTTTTATTTTTCCCATTAATTAATTTATTCACTCTTAATCCTCCCAGTCCCTCCTCACATGCCCCCTACTCCTACCGTCTCCCCATCACTTCTGAGAAAGGGTAGAGCCTCAGGGTAGCAACCCACCTCTGCACCTCAAGTCTCTGCAATACTAGCTACATCCTCTCCCATTGAGGCCAGACAATACAGCCCAGTTAGGGAAGCAGGATCCACAGTCAGCCCCTCTTTATAATCATGTCTAAATGCCACATTGACCCACCCCCACATTCCCTGTCCCCAAACCTGCCACTGCAGACTGGAGGTAAAGGGGCTCTGTACCTCCAATGTAGTAAATGTTTCCCATCACTGTTCTATGTTCCTAGGGTGCCACACACTCTTTAGAAGTGTGACATCTAACCCCATACACATCCTTTTGTTTGTTTGTGAGCTGATATGATCATGACTGTGACATACCAGCGTCTGTATAATAAGTTGTATGAAGTAGCTGCTATTATGTTAAGGCTAGAACAATACACACATATGTTTACCTCCTAGAAATACAACAACAAAATCAAAGCTGTAGATTGGATTATTTAAATCATGGGTCTGTGTGTCTGGTGAGTAAGCATGCTCAGAGAAGGGGAAAATGAGAAGTAACATCTGAGTAAGAGGAAGCTGTCAAAAAAGAAAACATCCAAATGAAGCGGAGTAAGTGGTAAGTGGATTTGCCTAAGATCAGATTAACTGATACACATGGTATGTCCTTTCCTGACAAGTGGCCATAAGCTCCCCATCTGTGGAGGAATCCATGTAACACAATGTGATGACTCAGAGGCATGTCACTGAGTAGATTTGCATCTCTTGTAGGACAGGACTTATATGTAGATTCTATAACTGCTGGTGCTTCTTTCACATTCTGAGACTTTCCTCTGACTGTAACCCTGCATATATTTGCATACATTAGCCATAAAGTTACATACTATTGATGTAACTTTGCTCTTCCTGGATGGATTCACGGATTCATTGGAAGAAGATGTGTGAAGACTGGTCTCTAGCAGCTTTCTCTACCTCTGTTTGACTGTAGCCAGAAGCAGACAGGCAGAAAAATAGCAAGCAGCACCCTCTTGTGTTCCAGTTCACTGCAGTCCTCTGGTGTCAGATCTTTGCCTCCTGGTAGCAGCCAGTGTTAGAGCTTTCTGTCTGGGGTCCAGAACCCTTGGCATTGAGGGTTGATGGCTCTTTGTATTCTTCTGGTAAGCAGGACCTGCAGGTCCTTCTCTCTGGCCCCTGGAAACTTTTATCAGTGTCCGCTCTCATTCCTTGTGCCTCTTTTTCTTTCTTATTTTCTATCCTGCCAGTTCTGAAGTATTCAGCTCTTTATAGCCTCCCTTTAATAAAAATAAATTCTTTTCTCATATAATATATCCTGATTACAGTCTCCCTCCCCCGCTCCTCCCAGTTCCTCCCCACCTTTTCTCCCATTCAAATCTACTCCCTTTCAGACTCTCATTAGAAAAGAGCAAGTCTCTTGTTGAAACCATGCTCACTTCTTCCTCCCAACCTTATGCTCCCAGAAATAAGACTCAGACTCAAAATATGTTTACAATACCTTGGAAATATAGCTAGGCTCTTCTCTGAATAGACATAACTTAAAATATTCCATTTATTCTAGCCTACATTCTGCCACATGGCTGGTTACATGTGCTCAGGTATCATCTTGTCATATCTTCCCTGAGAATCCTCCCACCTGACTCCCAGAATCCTTTCTCTCCCCCAAATGTCCCACCTCTATTTCCTGTATGGGCCATAGACTTTTTAATTAACATTCAATGCAACTATACAACACACAAGATATTCTCTCCACCGTTTCTAAAAGATAACAGCAAAACACAACAAAATAAAATATAATAAGATAAAACAAAACTCATCACATCAGGCAAGGCAAACCAACAGCAGAAAAAGAGCCCCAAGAAAAGGCACAAGAATCAGAGATCCACTTGTTCACACACTCAGAAGTCCCATAAAAAAGCTAAGCTGAGAGCTATAATACATAGGCAGAGGACCTGTTGCAGACCCATGTAGACCCTAAACTTGCTGCTTCCGTTCTCTCTCTGACTTCATATGATGTCAGAGACATCATTGCTCAGTTGATTTAGAGAGACGTCCTGGTGTCCATGTACCCTCTGGCTCTCACACTCCCATTTGTTTTGCTGCAGGCGTCACTGAGCTCTGAAGAGAAGGGATTTGATGGAGAACCCACTCAGAGATGTGTGTTCCAAGGGTTTTCTCTCTCTGCATAATGTCTGCCTGTGGGTCTCTGTGTTTGTTCTCATTTGTTGTAGGAGGAAGCTTCTCTGATGATGGTTGAGCAAGGCACTGATCTATGAGTATAGTGGAATATCATTAGGAGTCATTTTAGGAGTTATCTTTGTTGTTGATCGTCTTGGTCAGTCACCCAAGCAGTGCTGGTATGGGTTCCATTTTGTGTAGCAGACCTTAGTCAAATCAAACTTCGGTTGACTAATCCCACAAGTTTTGTGCATGTCCTAGCATATTTTGCAGGCAAGACAGATTGCAGACCAAAGGTTTCATGGCTGCATTGGTGTTTGTGTTTCTCTTTGGGTAGCCTGCAGAGTACCTCCCATACCAAAGAAACCAGAACATGTGATGAAGTTTCTGTGTAGGCACCAGCTGCCTTCTCTGTGTTCAATGAGATATATGGGTGTTGTCTTCAGCAATTGGACCTTGCTGTCAGTTGATGGAGAGCAACCTATTGCCTTAGCAGTAGCCTGGGTTTTTGGGGGGATTTCCATGGGGCCCCTTTGGCTAACAACTTAAATTGGATGTAGCAAAGTCCATGTCACAAAGCTTCTTTGGTGACAAGAGATGGTCAGGTGGGACTCAGTCTTACTCACATTTAAAAACTTCCTTAGGATCACCTTTATGTATTTTAAGACATTTCCACTGCACTAGATTTCTATACTACCCTTCAAATGCCTCCCAAGCCTCGTTGATTTGCTCTACAATCCCTCCTCCAACACTGTCTTTCCTTTCCCTCCCCACCTGATTCTCCTGTTCCCCACTACCTCAAGTCCACCCATAAAATCTACTATAGTCTTCCCTCCCATAAAAATTCCGGTCTCTCCCATAATCCTTTTCTCTATACCTAGCCTCTCTGGGTATACAGAATGTAGGTTATTTATCATTTATTTCATAGACAATACCCTCATACAAACAGCATATTTATCTTTCTGGGTCCAGGTTACCTCACTCAGGAAGATTTTTCTAGTTCCATCGATTTGCTTGCAAATTTCATAAGTATGGATCTATTTGCATTCTTCTATATGCAGAGATCAACTTGGACCAGCACCATTTGTCCGTTTCCAGTGTGTAATATATATCTTTTCCATTATATTCCAGTAATATATATTATACACTATATATATATATATATATATATATATATATATATATATATACACACACACACACACACACACATATATATATTTTGACACCAGGAAGAGTGCTTACAATATAAACTTAAAAAACATCATTAAGTGGCAATGATTTCAGTGGACTTCAATAATGCTTTATTAACGTTTGATACCTGTCCAGTGCCCAGGGACAGATTTTCCTGATCTGTCTCAAAAGCAATTTTGTCTAATCTCATATATCATAATAAATTACCACCAACAAAGAGAAACAGAAAGTCACCATCTAGACTCATTGTTATGAATTCCCACCTCTGTGCCCATCTTTATTCTCTAAGATCTGAAAAGGGAGAAGTCAATGGTATCATTTTCTACACTCTGCCAACCTCCAGAAATAATCTGTGAAAGCTATCTGACTGTAAAATTATGGGACAGTCCTCTAAATTCCCTTATTTCTGACATTAACTTACACATTAAGGGACTTCCTCAAACCACAGTCAAGTTACGTAATTCAATAGAAGGACCCACATAAGATACAGAAAACTGATACTGTGTTGATAAGGTTAGTTTATAACCAGAGAATGGTGATAAAGAAATGACTAAAGCGACTGAAGGGAAGAGACACTGGAGCTGAGTTCAGGGGAAGTCTAAGTACACCTATTCCAATTGCTCTCTGCCCATGGACTCACCACAACTTTTATTTTTTTCTGATTGACATGTGATGGTACACTTTGAGTCTTGTCTATCAGGAAAGCACATCAAAGTGTAGAGCTAGTGCTGGTATGTAGTCACATGGGCATGATTAGATGCTTAGGGTTGGTCTAAAGTTCAGTCCTTGAGGGGATTGAGCTGATATGGTATGTGATCCAAAGCCCTTACACCAAATCATTTTATTGATTAGCTGGTGTAAAACTCTGCTAAACATACACAAGTCTCTCAGGCATGCTATTTCAAAGACTCCTATATCATCTGTTATAATTCAAAGGCAAATGTTAGTCCTCTCATTGGATGAAGTTATAGGGTTACCTTTCTTTTCTCTCTTCTCCTTCTTCTCTTCTTCTTTTTTTCCTTTTCTCCTCCCCCTTGCTCCATTTCCCCCACCTTGTCTCTCTTCTCCCTCCCCTTTCTGACTCTACCATTGAGCTACATTCCCAGCCCCAAGGTCTTTACTATACAGCATTGGTTAAGCTCAGGGGAGGTCCCAAGGCCTGACACTATTACTGAGGCTATGGAGCGCTCACAAAAAGGGACCTATTATGACTCACTCCAGAAGACCCAACAAGCAGCTGAGTCAGATGCAGATATTTGTACCCAACCAATGGACAGAAGCTGCTTAACCCCTGTAGTTGAATTAGGGAAAAGCTGAAAGAAGCTGAGGAGGAGGGTGACCCTGTAGGAGGACCAACAGTCTCACTTAACCTGGACTCCCGAGATCTATCAAACACTGGGCCACCAAAAAGGCAGCATACACCAACTGATGAGGCCCCTAACACACATACAGCAGAGGACTGCCATGTCTGGGTTCAGTCAGAGGTGATGCACCTAACCCTGAAGAAACTGGAGGCCCCAGGGAGTTTAGAGGTTAGATGGGGTGGGGGATGGAGATATCCTCGTGGAGACAGGGGCATGGTGAGGAGGTATGGGATGTGGAACAGTCGGAGGGTGGACAGGGGGAATAAAATCTGGAGTTTAAAAATAATAATAATAATAATAAAGCATTGGTTAAATATCCTTTCCTCAAAAGTGAAGCATATTGAATGAAAGGTCAGAAATGGAGTTGACTTACTCATTTGACTTTCTAAAGCAAAATGCAATGAATGGAATAGCTAATATATAATAGAAATTTATTTTTCACAGTTTGGGGGGTGGGATGCTGAAGCCTGTTTTATAGGGCATTAAGCTTATTCATGAGGACGTCACTTTCACGATTTAATCAATTTTACCGGTTCCACTTCCTGATACCATCAGCTGTGGGGTTAAGGTTTCTTCAGATATATGTTGGGGGTGTAATCATTCACAGTAGACTGTAAGGTTTAGTTTTGAATTAAAATGGATGCATAGGATGTTCTAACACTAGTTGATTGGTAATGTGAATCCAGTTCCTATCTTTTCCTTACTGCCTTGGAAGAGACCAAAAGGAAACGGGGGAAACCCTGGCCAAGTACTGGTGACCTGGAAGGAAGCCATTCTTGAGTCACATTGCTTGTGATTAGAGTTTCTACTGTTACAATGCAAAACCATGACCAAAGCAACTTGGGGAGGGAAGGGTTCATTTGACTTACATTCCCATATCATTAGTCCATCACTGAAGGAAGTCAGGACAGGAACTCAAACAAGGCAGTAACTAGGAGGCAGGAGCGAATGCAGAGGTCACGGAAGGGTGTTGCTTACTGGCTTGCTCGTCACACCTTGCTCAGCCTGCTTTCTTATAGAACCCAAGACCACCAGCCCTGGGATGGCCCCACCACAATGGGCTGGGCCCTCCTCCATCAATCAATAATTAAGAAAATGCCCTACAGCCAGATCTTATGCAGACATTTTCTCAGCTGAGGTTCCCTCCTCTCAGATGACTCTAGCTTGTGTCAAGTTGACATAAACCCAGCCAGCATAGCTTATTAGATACACAGCAGTGTAGATCAGGTGAAAGTGAAGGGGTTCCAATGGTAGCCTCCAGACTCACTCAGAGGCTCAGGAGAGTGCTGTTAGAAAGGGCTCACCTTGGCTTTTATTTGCTGCCTCAAAAAGTCAGAAGAGGTAAAATGCCAGCCTCAAAATCCCGAAGACCCTAGTTAAGAAACGTGCTCTAATGAAGAGCCCCTTCTTTCCCTTATTTGCAGTGCTGGTCTCTCAAGCCTTCTATGAACTGGAGCTTTCACAAGTGTTTTTAAAAACAAATCCAAGTTTTGTATTGCTAAATTCTACACCTGAAGGTCTAGGCCTACGAGTGACTTCTTGTGTTTATAAGCTTTTGCTGTGCAAGCCTTGCTCCTTGATTTAACAGTATTTGTTAAATAAAATTGGCTCTGGCCAGTTACTGGAAGGATTAGAAGGTAGGTGGGTTTGGAGTGACCTGGTTGGAGGAGGAGAGATCAGGGGAGAAGGTAGAGAGAGGAAGCTGCCATGGTGGGAGATGGATGGTGAGCACATGGCCAGGAGAAACAGCAAGGGTCTGGGGTACACGGCTGGGAGGGAGCCAGGCCAGCAGTTAGCAGAGTAGATTAGGGGTTGCACCCCAGTAATTGTCAAAATCAAATATAATAACCGTAGTCTGAGTCTCATTTATTTGTAAGCTAGTCGGAGATAAGCTTAAATTGATCGTACTACACAATTTTATTAAGTGCATGTTGCTTAAAAAATCATGGTGTCTTAAGCAAGAGAGGAACAGTTCATCAATAGCAAGTCTGTATGACTGAAAAACATTTTCTCTATGAAAGAACAAAAGTAGTTCTTAAAAACAAACAAACAAGCAAATATAAACCAGTGATCAAAAAAAAAAGTTGTAGTTTTAGGGCAGAACGGCCTTGAACCTATGATCTCTAGCCTCACCATTTGGAGCACGATTACAGTTCTCTGCTCTCACACCTGAAACCCTAGTGATGTCTTTGTTCTAACATGGATGTTTATGTAACAGTCCTCTGCTGAGAGTGGTTTTGTCTTACAAGGGACTTTTGATGATTTCTGGAGGTGTTTTCTGTGATTACAACTGGAACCCAGAGTATGTATGTATGCTCTGGGGGTCCAAACTCAGGTCTTCATGATTGTACACAGGCACTTCACCATCTGCGCTGTCTCTCTGGGTCTGCATTGTATTTTTATATAGCTTATTGCAAGTAGAATGCATTACCAAAGGTAATGTGTAGTTAAAATTTCAGATAACACTAAATTTCCCTCTGAAATGACAGCATCAATGTATACTCTAACAGGTGTGTGTGTGTGTGTGTGTGTGTGTGTGTGTGTGTTTGTGTATGTGTGTTTCCCACTACTTTAAAAACCATTTGGAATTTATTAATTCAATTATTTTTTCAACTTGAAGGAAACAATAGTTATACTCAATTTGCATTTCTCAAATTTCCAGTATGAGTTGGTATTTTTCATATGTTTCCTGGCTATTTTCATCTTCTTATTTGTGTGACTTTCGCTGGGGTTAACATCTGCTTCTGAAGGGACAGCACCAATAGCCCAAAGAGTGATTCATACAAGATTATTTTGATCAGTGGAAGGAGTCATCGGGGGTGAGCTAGAGAACAGTGAAGCCAGACAGCTGCATTTCCCTAAAGCCACCAACCCCTCTAGCTATCAAACTCATTTTATATGATTCTAGGGAGGAGCAGAATTGATATAACCCTCTGCTCACAGCACTACTCAGTCTTAAAGCAGCAGAGGTGATTCCAAGCGTAGATAATGTATTTCACAGACTCCGGGTAAGTTGTACACGTATGTGTTCTCCATCCTTCCCTTGTCAGGGACCTGGTTGGTCTAGGGAAACATTGTGAGAAGGATGGATTGTTTGGATGAAGCCTGGCCCATAGAGAATCTAAATGGTCAATTGATGCAAAGTAGAGTTACTCTGAATAGGATTCGGGGCACTGGTCTCACTATACTACTTTATGAATGGACTATTCAGATACATTCCAATGCACAGCTCCATAACCTTATCACATCTCATTTCTATATTTGACAATATCAACATCTTAGTTTTTCTTGTATGCCTATCTGGTTGGTATCTATCTATCTATCTATCTATCTATCTATCTATCTATCTATCTATC
>JANHMN010000015.1:59064589-59078382 GCA_030674055.1 Rhabdomys pumilio
ATCTATCTATCTATCTATCTATCTATCTATCTATCTATCTATCTATCAATCACCTACCTACCTACCTACCTACCTACCTACCCATCTGCCTATAGACAGAGTCTTTATATGTATCCCTGAGAAGCCTGAAGCTCTCTGTATAGACCAGGCTTGCCTCCAAGCACTAGGATCAAAGTCATGTACTACCATGATCAACAGCGCTCTCTTCTTACCAGAGCTTGAGCTGCAGCTCCATCGTGTCTTTGTCCTTGGTTTCCTCATGCAGCACAACTCACACTTGGTGTCTCAGGATCTGAGATCCAGTCATGACTAAGGTAGTCACAGTTAGTTTGTTCAGAAGGGAAGGCCTGTTGGGTTTGGAGATTTAAAATTCATGTCCTTGTTTTCTTGGACAAAGGCTCAACTACAAAAACTTTCCCATGAGAATGTCCCTCCATGGCATCAGTGAGAAAAGTATAAAAGAAGGGGGGGCTTTCTCTAGTGTGTGCTTGCTCTGTGGGACACAAGACTGCCATCTTAAGTTTTATTTCCTCAGTGTGACACATGGTTTATCCACGGAACAGCCAGAGGCCTTCCTTGTAGTCCCATTTGGAAGGATTCTCTCCATTCCCTGGTGCTCTGTGTCAGGACCTGCTGTTCCCTTCATAACTGGAGTTCAATATATATTCAATATATCTGAATTTCTCTTTGTCCTTGTCTACGATTTACTGTTGTCCTTTTTTTGCCACCTCCCTGATGAGCCTCACAGGTCTTCAAATCCTTTAATTTTCTACCATTTTCCTTTAAAATGTTCTAGGTTTCTTCCTACTTTGCAAATCAGTCTCTATCAACTTCATTTACATGTTTCTTTATTTGCCAACCCCACAAATGTTGGTATTTCTGGGGAATTTCCTCCTTAACCACCCTCACTTCATATATTCTAAGTGAATCTCTTAATGTGTACACATATGACATGGCTTGACCATAATTTGTTCATATATCTGGTATGTAATTCAGATCTCTTTCTCCTCTCTCTCTCTCTCTCTCTCTCTCTCTCTCTCTCTCTCTCTCTCTCTTCTAGACTGCCTCTAGGCTAGTGAGGAAGGATAAATATTTGCAAATTATGAGACCAGTGATGGACGATAGAAATAACCATACCAAGGTCTGCCAGCATTTAGCTTTCTGTAGGTACAAGCTTCAAAACTGAATATAGAGACTCACCTTCATACAGTGCACCCCAACAGACAACCCTGAGAATAGAGACAGAGATTTGGTGACACTCTATACCCTCATTGCCTCCCTAGTCCACCTCTGAGATCCTGACAGGTACTTTATGCTTAGGTAGAACACCATAGTTATGCACAGGTAGGTAGTACCATTATTATATCATCTCCAATCTCTCCTGCAAGGTGTCAAGCTGTCAGCTTCCTGGGAGACAAGATTCCTCTGCTGGCTGGCATCAGGCTTCAGTCTTTTCCTTCTACCAACATGAGATTCCTGGGTTAAAAATCCAATTCATTTGTTTACCTTGTATCAATAGTCTGATCATCAAAGTGAGGGATACAGTGTCTCTTCAGAATAGTTTAATTCCTCCAGTTCCTGGCTTTTATACATGACTTGGTGTTTGTTTCTTGTGGCTTTCAAAAGACACGTTTTCATCCTGTACATTTAGTGTTTTAACTGCAATATGATGTGGGGAGTTTGTTTTCTGATCTTACCTATTTAGTCTTCTAAATGTTTCTTTTATGTAGATAGGCATCTTCCTCCTAGATCTGGGACACTCTTCTGCTATGATTCCATTGAAAATGTTTTCTTTGCCACTGGCATGAAATTTTTCTTTCTTCTAGGCTCAGATCTCATCTTTTCATAGTGTCCTATGGATCTCACATGACCTATTTGTGTGTGTGTGTGTATTATATATATGTATATATATTATATATATTTATATTATATATATTATATATTATATATATAAATGTATATATATATTATATATATTTATCAGTTAGACTGTGTTAGGAACTAAATGTTTAAATTTCTCTACTTTGTCTTCAAGCAATGATATTGTGTCCCTCTTGATATTAGTTCTTTAGTGAGGTATTCCTGGCATCTTTTTATTTGACTTATTGCAAAATTTCCTGTCCAGTATTTTAATATGTTTTTCTTTAGTATTTCCTTTTATTGAATTTATTGGATACAAAATTTTACATTCCATATTGACTCCATTTTTTTCATCTATGGTTTGCTACATTTTCTTGAAATTCATTCAGGAGTTTGTGTCATTTTGAATTGTTTGAAAATATTTACAATCATTCTTTTGAATGCTTTGTCTGGAATTTCATCTAACTCACTCTCATTGCAGAAATCACCGTGGTGTTGGTGATTTTTGAAGACTTGATATTATGTTTATTGTATGTTTGCTTTGGGACTTGTACGTCTGGGGTTAGGTTATTGATTGAATTTTTTAGTCATCTTTCTTCTTTTGGTGGATGTGTTTGTAATATCGTGGAGGGTCTGGGTGGTTACAGGGCTAATGTGTCAGTTTCCTCTGCTAGACTGGTGTTTAGACATCAATCCTCAGTACTTTCCCAATGGTAGATTACTATTTACAACAACAGTCGCCATCAGTGGGGAGCTCTAATATGAAAATACAGCAAAAGTAAAGAAGAAAAGTCACCCCCTTAAACACCAATCATTTTATGGAACAAAGGGGGGCTATGACAGTACTGTGTGCACTGATATATTATTAGTCACTGTGTGTCTCAGTTAGGGTTTTACTGCTGTTAGGGTTTTACAGCATGACCAAGGCAGCTCTTATAAGGACAACTTTTAACTGGGGCTGTCCTATAGGTTCAGTGGTTCAGTCCAGTATCATCAAGGAGGGAGCATGGCAGCATCCAGGCAGGTATGGTACAGGAGATGCTGAGAGTTCTACACCTTCATCTGAAGGCTGCTAGAAGAAGACTGGCTTCCAGGCAGCTAGGATAAGGGTATTAAAGCCCACACCCACAGTGACACACTGACTCCAACAAAGCCATACCTCCTAATAGTGCCACTGCCTGGGCCAAGCATATACAAACCATCACACTGTGGGTGTGAGTGTAAAGGAAAGAAGAGTAAGACAAGGGACTAGATTGGGTGGACAGAGGAAAGACAGAGGAGAAGAAAGCAAACATAATGTAAACTGTAGGTACGAAACAGTGGCTAGATGAGGCAGATGGGCTAAAGGTAGACTGAAAAAAGAGAGGGAAAGAAACATGGCTGATTGTGTGGAGTAATTCAACGTCTTAAATGACATCCTGTAGATCTCTAGAGTGTTTGACGACCATCTACTTATCTAAAGTAGATCTGAATAGGCAAATGTTTCTTGTTTCCAGCTGTTTACTGTCTGCTTAACTTTAGAAACATCTACGGGAGGTTAAATAAAGCTTATTTCTGTAGTTAACTAAATTAGTACCTAACATTACCATAAGTTTGATTGACTGACTACTAAATTGCATTTCTTAATTGTCTAAACAGTTCATAATGGTAGTTTTCAAGGACTTTACATTGCATTTTTAGATGAATTGCATGTGTGTAATACCTTACAAAAGAGCTGAAACATATATACAGTATGTTGTAGCAAAATATAATCTTAAATTTCTATCAACAAACAAAAATCCATAGCAATGTAAAATATTTGAGACTTGTGGTTGCTTTTTAGTCTAAAAATAGATTCAATAATTTACTCCTTTACCCTATCGTTCCTGTATGCCCCCTTTCTCTTGTAACTTTATTTTTTTTATGTTTATTTTTAGTGATGATTTTTAAACGTTTTAACTTTTCTTTTAGCTCACCACCCACCAGAGGTAGTGGGGAAGGAAGGATATGGGGTAAGTGGACCTGTTTAGAGAGGTTCTTTGGAGCAACTCTCATTTGCGTTGTCTGGAAATTGAAAGTTTAGTTCATAGGTCAGCAACAGCAGCTCAATCCATTCACAAGCATTTTACAGATATACCAGCAGTCTAGTTTGGTAGAGTCAGAATAGTAAACATGAATCAGCAGCAGTGGCACGACCTAGCAGAACAGTCAGGCCCTAGCCTTGGCATGAGTCAGCAGGAGGGACCAGGAGGAATGCCAGGAGAAGTTTTTGGCTGTGCCTCTCTCAGGAAAGCGAAGGCAGTGAAGATGAGAGACTCCTAAGTGTTGCACAGCTGGCTCTATAAGTAAGCCAAGGTTAGCCCATCACTGTCTGTTGAGTCCTATTTATATCCTCTAAACATCACATGTCTTCGACGTGTCTTGTCTCTGCATATGTCTTGCCTTAGAACACGTCTTGCCTTAGCAAGTGTATTTGTCTTAGCTGACGTCATTTTGCCAATCAGTCCGAGTCCACGGAAGTGGCAAGAAATTGCAACACATGACTAGAAGATTTTTGGTGTGTTTTTCTCTGTGGAGTCCCAACAATTACAGCTCAACTATGCAATGTAAGGTGGACCAATACAAGTGTGTCATTAGCAAAAATCTTTTATCATGTGTCCTTTTCTGCTAAACATTCTGTCACAAGTCTGTCTTAGTCTTTCATC
This sequence comes from Rhabdomys pumilio, assembly GCA_030674055.1. Classification (NCBI taxonomy): domain Eukaryota; kingdom Metazoa; phylum Chordata; class Mammalia; order Rodentia; family Muridae; genus Rhabdomys; species Rhabdomys pumilio. The sequence goes on from JANHMN010000015.1 coordinate 59,069,134, forward strand.
TAATTCAGCTAAATCTTCTTTTATGTGTTTGCCCCAGCAAAAAACCATCCAACCAACTCTCCCAAGACCCCTTAAGTTCTCTCTTCACATCTCATCTCCCTGCTTCTCTCCTAACACGAGATAGGATAGAAAGAAGGAATGAGGGGAGAAAGAAAAATAGGAAGAAATCCCTGAATCTAATCTTCTTTACTTTGTTGGCACTGTGGCTTTATCTGGTGCAGCCACAGCACCAACAGAAGAAGATACTGAAGAATCCTTTCCTTTCTAGGTGCTGGTGTTCAGTACTCACTTGGCACTTCATGGAGCAGAGACTATTTTCAAAGCTCCCTGCTTCATTGATGACTTGACAGCCTGAAAAATACAAAATGTATTTCATTGCTCTAAAGTGACATCATGAAGCAGAATCTGTATTCTTAACTCAGTATATTGCATCTCTATAGGTTGCCATTCTGCAATCTCATCACAAGGTGGTGCCATGCGTTTTAAATTTAATTCCTCTGAAGGTTGTTTTGATCTTTCTTAAAGAGAATATATGAAATTACAGCCATTACTGAACATCTAATTATTTCTATGCTGATAATTTAAACAAAATTATACAGGGTCCTGTAGGGGGAGATATTTAGAAAATGGGGCCCCATCCAGCTTGTTCCCAGGCAGTCACCATGTTTCCACTGCTCCTTGGCTCTGACTGGGGCTCCCGATAGCTAGATGCACAGGTTCTGGCACCCATGAGATGCCAGCGTGGGGAATGGCTCTGCCAATCCCCCACGCTGCAACCACAATGCTCGGCTAAACCCCAGACAATTTCTGCCATCCTCTCAGTACCCGGCAGAAATGAAACTCTTAAAGCTTAATGATTGTCTAAGGGATTTATATATTTAGAAATGCTCAATAAACAAGATGCCCACACAATTAGAGTTGTTACCCAATATCTAACTTTTTAATAGAAGTTGCTACCCAGGACAGTTTTCGACCCATCTGTGGTTCTCCGTGGCTGATAGCCTCCTTCTTCTCCTCGCCTTCTTCCATTTCTCCCCTCTCCTTTCTCTCTTTCTCTCCCAGCTCCACCTTCTCTTCTACTGCCTAATCACTGAGCTCCACTGCGAATACAATGTAGCAAAATATGTATCCTACTACAGGGTCCAAATGCCCTCTGCCTTTTTTTAAAAAGAAAAAAAAAGAAATTATAACTGTGTGTGTGTGTGTGTGTGTGTATTTGGATATTTTATTTATTTACATTTCAGATGTCATTCTTTTTCCCCATTTTCCCTCCTTAGAAATCTCCTATCCTATCCACCCTCCTCCTTTTTGCTTTTATACCAATTAATTACATGCAAATATTAAGGTCAGTTCTAGATTGAGAAACTAGCAATACAATAGTCAAGGAACAAGCAAGACAATAAACCCAGATAGTCAAAGAACAAGCAAGGCAGGAATTTCAGGGCCGAGTGGGTAGATGGGTGGGGGCACACCCTCATAGAAGTAGGAAGAGGGGGGGTGGGATAAGGGCTTTCTGGGGGTGGGAATGGGGAAAGAGGATAACATCTGAAATGTAGATAAATTATCCAATTAATAATAATAATAATAATAATAATAATAATAATAATAATAATAAAAACAGATAATGGAACTGGCTATCACAGTCTAGCATTTGAGACTTTTTGTCAGCAATTTAATATTACCCATATTACTGGGATTCCTTATAATTGAAAGTATGTATTTTTTAATCTCTGTACCTCTCTCCTTCCTTTGGAGACTTTATTATTTAAGCTTAATATTTGTTTCTCTTTTACTATTTTCAAACTTAAACATTTACCTACACATTCATGCTTATATGAACTCTTACTTTTGGGCATTGTTAGTCATTGTCCAGGCTCAGAGGTTTGTCTGTGATTGGGACTTTCAGATCTTGACTTCCTGTGTGCATTCGGTCCTCAGCAGCAGGTACTGCAAGACTCTGATTCAGGGTTGGCCATCAGTGGTGGCTTCTGTCACATCCACCAACCTTGCATTGTGTCCAGCTCTGGGGTACACTTCTGCAAGCCATAAGCATTGAGGCCTGCCCTCTGCACTGGTCCTCATAAGCCCCATTTGCCTGAAGGAGCTGCTGACTTGTAGGTTAGATGGATCTCAGCTACTCTGAGGTCTCTGCCACCTGCTGCTCATTGGTTTGCCAGGTTGCTCGGAAACTGCTTCCCAGGCTTTTGTACCTGGGTTGGCCTAATGCCTCATTTCCTAAGTTTGGATTTCTAGACCTACATCCAGTGAGCCAAATACTGTTGGACTGTCTCCACCTGCCAGCTCCCAATAACGACTTTTTACTATTTATAAAAGCTTAGGCCTTGTTCCCAACTAGCTTGTATAACTTAATAACTCCATCTATACTAGTACATATTTGGCACATGTCACTATGTCTACCTTCCTCTATGTCTGGCTGGTGAATTTCCTAGGCCTGATTCTTTCCCAGACTTTCTATCTACAACCTGAAGTCCCATTTTTCTTCTCATGTCCTGTTACAGGCTATCAGCTCTTAATTAAGCCAACCAGAAGTTGATGGAGAAGAATGTTTATGAAATATCCAGGCAGTTGCGATGATCCAATAAAAATAACAATACCAAGGTCAGGCCTGTTATCAACTCTGTGCTGGTAGAGAAGTCAGCGTTTGAATAATACAAAGACAACCTTTGCACAGTGCACAAAAGAATTAGTCCAACTGAGGAGGACAGAGGAGGAAGGAAAGAAAGGTAGTGACAAGGGCAGAGTAGAACAGAGATGGCCTGCTAAATTGACTTTGGTATTAAAGGAGGAATTCATGTAAATGAAAGAGCTGGATGAGAATACAGTACACGAATGCTGTCTGGTTTGTTTGCTTGGTTTAGTCTTGAGACTCTCAGCATCCCTTCCTAGGCTCTTAGAAGTCCATCTCATCTCTGGACATTCTTTGTAAACTCAGGTTTCAGGTATTGGCACACTGGTGGGTAGTGTTTTTCTTTGGGAAACTGCTTTGAAGATTCTGGTTAGGTCTCGGAATTGTTTCCAGGTAGAGTCCAAGACACTGGTCAAACCTCTGAATAATCCTTTAGGAGTTAATTTGTGAGCTGGGCGGTGGTGGCGCACGCCTTTAATCCCAGCACTTGGGAGGCAGAGGCAGAGGCAGGCAGATTTCTGAGTTCGAGGCCAGCCTGGTCTACAGAGTGAGTTCCAGGACAGCCAGGGCTACACAGAGAAACCCTGTCTCAAAAAAAAAAAAAAAAAAAAAAAAAAAGGAGTTAATTTGTGAGTGCTGGACCATGTGTGATCTTTCTAGTGTTTAGGGTACTGTTTGGAGTTTGTAGGAAGGTTCCATACAACCTCTGCCTCCCCAGGTTTCAGCCTGCTGAATGCTGAGTCAAGGTTTTGTCCCCATACTCTAGCTGTGTTCTGTAAATAGTCCCATAACCCTGACCCTTGGTTTCCCGAGAGTGTGGCCCACATAACATCCCAGGCTGTCAAGTTATCAATGCAGTAGGGACGTTTGTAAAATGGTGTCTGCTTCATGACGTGCCAAATGCTGAATGCTCAGTACCGAACACCAGTACCTAGAAAGGGAGGGGTTTTTTCAGTCTCTTCTTCTGTAACTACGGTGGCTGCACCACATCCAGCCCCACTTTCTTATCTTTAAAATGTCGGTTACTGAAAGCACTGTGCAGAGTTCCTGAGCCTTTCTGGCTCCAGTGGTCCGAGGCTGGTGTCACTCTCAATGTAGGTGCAAAGCTTCCTCCTACGTTCACCCATGCCACCAGGGAGCCCACCTCATCCCACCAACTAGGACAGACTCTGAGCCTCTCTGAGAAATATTTTTTACATACTTTGGGGGTTTCTTGCTTGCTTTTGAGACAGGATCTCACATAGCCCAAACTGGCTTTTAAACTTGCTACCTAGTGTGTGGTCCAGATGACTTTTGAACTTCTAAATCCTCCTATATTCACCACATAAGCATGTGTTACTATACCTGATTTATACAGTTCTGCAGACCATCCTCATATTTTTTGCATGCTAGGCCAGTGCCTTATCCACTGAGATATATCTATAACTGTGGAACTAAGTTTTCTCTTCCATAAAATGGCTGTCCTCATTGGGATGTTTGGGTTGGAACAAGATCATGTAGATAAAAGTTGTGGCCACTATCTGCCTGAGTGGGTACCTGTGGTGGCTACTCCTGGTTATCATTTGACTGTCTGGAATTAACTAAAATCCGAAAACGGAGGGCACACCTGTGAGGGATTTTTTTTCTTAATTTGAAGTAGGTAGATCTCCTTCTAATCCATAGCTTTGATGTGGGAAGATACTTGCCTTTGATCTGGATCTTAAGGCGAGAAGATGCACCTCCAATCTGGGTCATATCTTCTACTGTAAACCCATATAAGGACATGGAAGGAGGATACTTTTGCTCTTTGCTTGGTTGCTTTCACCCTCACTAGTAAATCCATTTCTTCGCTGGCATTAGAGTCTACTTCTTTAGGATTTCAGTGTCTAGTGAAGACCCACTGTGACATCTAACCTTGTAAACCAAGAAACGTCTGGATTCTTGGACTTTCTGTTCATAGCCAGTCATTATTGGACCACAGTCTGTAAGTCATTCTAATAAATGTCATATATATGTGTATATATGTATGTATGTACATACATATATATACATATATACTTGTATATAATAGTAATATATACGAGTATATATTCATTCTATAAGTTTGGTTAATCTAGAGAATTTTGATTAATATAATAATCAAAAACTCTATCATTATCATGACCTTGTTACAGGCAGATAGTAATAGAAAGGGCCCACGAAGAGCAGATACTCCAGCTTTTGTTTAAATTCACATGATGGGGTCAGTCTTCTTGTACATAGTCACAGAAGATGTGGCTGTAGCCTTCCCTGTAGGCATATCTTGGCCCCACGGAGTTAGACACCTGCAATTCTATACCGTATTAGCTGATTCACCCCTGTGTAGGTTGCTGATCTTTTCTGTGTAGCTTCTCCCAGCCTTGGTTTTATAGTTTTTTTTTTTTTTTTTTTTTTTTTTTTTTTTTTTTTTTTTTTTTTTAGACTTGAAGAGGCACCTTGAACTTTGGAATGGACATTTCAAATATGCCTGTTCCCAGGGGATACTTTAAAGAAGGAGGAACATATTAGTTCCATTAAACAAGAGTAAAGACCCTTACCCAAATTCTTTGGTCAAATTATGCAAGCTTTATTTTCTGTCAGACAGGGCTACCTCTCTAAAGTGAGGTTTGAGAAAATAGCATCAAACAAAGCTGAAAGCAGGAGTTTACATAGCTCCCCCCAAAACTGTAAGGTTTTCCAGAGGAAGTTTGGTTACATCAGAACTTGACTGAACACTTCAAAATTATTTGAAAGAGCATCTTATCAGGGTACATTCTAGGTGTGAGTCAAACTCCATAGGGTGGGAGTATGTAAAACTCCAGAAACAGGTTGGAGCACAGTCAAGCTTGAATTTTGCAGCAACCAGAAATGAACTTATTCTGAGCTTTTAAAGAAATGGCTTCCATCCTTAAGATGGAGTCAGGGTGGTTCATCAAAGGTTTCTTGGGCTAAGTCTGTGTTTTGTTCCTTTTTTAAAAAAAAACACCAGGTCATATCAAACAAGTCAGCACTGGGCATATCTCTGAGTTGAGGCCAGTCTGTTCTACAGAGAGAGTTCCAGAATAGCCAGGGTTACACACAGAGAAATCCTGTCTTGAAAAATCAAACCAAACCAAACCAAAAACAAAAAAGAAAAGTCAGCTTACCATACCTGAGTAGACCGTTGAGAACTACTCAGGATTCTGTTTTCAATGAGGCCTGATCTACCACACTTCCCTGTCAGGTAAAGTCAGACTCAGAGTATAACCACCCCGGCAGAAACAAGGACCTTCTAGTAAGAAACATTTTCATTTTCATTTCAAACTTTCCTTATGCTATCAGACAATTGAAACAATGGCGTCCCAGTTAAATTTCCCTAGGAATCTTATTGGGGAGGGGATCTAACATCCTGGGTAAGCCAGAGGAGGCTCCTTCTTCACAGGGAGAGGTTTTATGCTGAGCTGACAACTAATTAAACTGCTTTACAAGATGATGAAGCTAAACCAATGACAAGCCAGTGGTGGGCAGGGACACACTTTGTCTTAGACTGTGCGATTGCTTAGTACCTCTTTATTTAAACCTAAATCTTATAATGTTGTTCCCAAAGACAGACTTTGAGGATCATTGGACACCTTTAGTTTTTCTTTTCAATGAGGCCACTATGGTGGTTTGAATAAAAATGTTCCTCATATAGTCATAGGGAATGACACTGTTAGATGTGGTCTTGTTGGAGTAGGCATGTCACTGGTGTGAGCTTTGAGGTTTCCATTGCTCAAGCCAGGCCCAGTAGTTTAGTCTCATTTCCTGTTGCCTGAAGATTAGGATGTAGAACTCTCAGTTCCGTCTCTAGCGCCATGCTTGCCTGTGCAAAGCCATTCTTCTCTCTATGATGACAATGGACTAAATCTCTGAACTGTAAGCGGGCCCTAGTTAAATGTTTTCCTTATTAGAGTTGTTGTGGTCATGGCATATCATCACAGCAATAAAACCCTAACTAAGACAGTTACATTTAAGAACTTTCCTCTATTTGGTTTTTACCATTGTTTATATTATTAATTGAAATGTGGAGAATGGGTAGCTAAACCTAATTGTTTGGGGGTCAGAAGCCAGGTTTTCCCCCTAAATACTCCAGGGACAAAAGCAAGGATATACTTTCCTTAAGTTGACACATCTTGTTAATATAAAATTACAAATATAAAAATGTGAAATTCCTACTAGAATTATTTTCTTCTCAAATTAAGATAGTAAAGAATACAGAATTTCTTCTCTGCTTTCCACCCAGAGAGTCAATTCCCACTAGTCTCTGAAGAATCACTAAGAAAATACAAGTTAGATGTAAGCCAGACATCCATAGAGAAGGAATGCTTGAAGTGTTGTTTGTCCACACCAGCAAGTATTGAGCTTCCATTCAGCATCTGTTGTTGCTGTTCTTTTAGAAGAAAGCCTAATATCCAGGGACAATGTTTACAGGAAGTGACAAAGAGTCATATATAAAGCAGATACATCTATCTATCTATCTATCTATCTATCTATCTATCTATCTATCTTACATATACCATAGAATTCCAGTTGTCTAGCAGAATGTACATAAGCATAGAAGATATTAGAAGGAAATATTGAGTACTGGAAAGTTAATAGTACTATTTCCCTCCCCCCATAAGGAGATTATATATAATTTACTTTTAAATTCATCTTTTTCTATTGCTGTGAAGATACACCATGACAACCACAACTCTTATAAAGAAAACATTTAATCAGAGTTGACTTACAGTTTCAAGGTTCAGTCCATTACTTCATGGGGCAAAGAATGGCAGCACACAAGCAGACATGGTGCTGGAGAAGGAGCTAAGAGTTCTACATCTTGATCCACAGGTAGCACAAGGAGACTGTGGACCACACTGGGCAGAGCTTGAGAATAGGAGGCTTCAAAGCCCACCCCCACAGTGACACAGTTCCTCCAATAAGGCCACACCTACTCCAACAAGGCCACCCCTCCTAATAGTACCACACCCTATGAGCCAAGCATTCTCACACGTGAGTCTGTGTGGGTCATTTGTATTCAAGCTACCACAGTCACATAATCATTTTAATTAGAAACCTTTTCACAATGCCAGGACGAAGCTTGCACTGTTCCCTTGAGAGTTGAGATTTCTATTAAGTGATACAAATGAGAGTTCGGGGAAGTCCGAAGAAAAAGACACAGGGAAGGTGACTCTGCATCTCTAGAGAGGACAAACCTTGAGGGTATCTAGTTGATGAGTAGAGGACAAAGGCACTCCAGGCAGAGAGCAAAGCAAGGCGGCAAAAGAGAAAAAAATGACTGCAGCTCAGGCAGGACCCAGTTAGAACTTGGTCCCGACTTCTAGTTTTGGATTCCTCGTGGGTGACAGAATATGTGCACATGATGGTCCAGGTGTGTGTCAAAGGAACAAGTGGGCCACTGACAACAGATGCCAGCTAACCTGTTAGCTCACTAGTATCCTACTTCATTGTCTACTTTCACTGGGCTCTTGCAAACCATACATAGGAGAAAGGTGACAATTTTAAATCTTCATTTGCTACGTTCTTCCATTCTAGCTTAGATCCTTAGACTAGCCAAATCCTACAGATCTTCTCAGGGTACTTGAGAATAAACTCTAGGACATGAGACAGATTGGAGCTGTTGGTTCTGGGTACAGGAAAGCTTGAAGTGAGTTGTCAGGAGAGAAAGAAAGGGTGGGTAGAGAAATGCCCTAAATTCAGAATTACTTCACCCTCCAGTACACTTTCCTTCAAAATGAGACTTCCTTCAGGTGGCTACTTCTAGACTATGTGAACGAAACTTCCAGAATAAAAGCCACACCTGTGGTAAACACTCTTCAAGGTGTTCCATTCTTGACTGAATGGAACTTGGACTGTTGGAATGTTGCCGTTTTAAAGCCAAATTATTTTTAGTTCCCTTAATTCCCATTCATTGTTTATCTCTGTGGAGAAATACCCTTGTTACTATGATGTATAACCCTGTGGTATGTGTTAAATTAATAGATCAAGAGCTTTCACCAACCCAAAAGCTAAGAATGTCACCGGAGATTGCAGGGATTATTCTATTTCTACCAATATATTCCCAAAGTGTCTTGATTTGTGGATTTCTTTTATATGTAACTGTAAAGCTTCTATAAACAAGTTTCTACATCGCACATGCTATTGAGGATTATATGAATCTGTTCCTGAGCTATGGTCTCTCACATTTGACTCAAGAATAAACTATTTTTTATTACCTTTGAGGTGAGAACTGTATTTCTATTTTTTCTTTTCATTCTCCTTTTCTTTTCTAGTCTCTCTCTCTCTCTCTCTCTCTTTCTCTCTCTCTAAGACAGGATTTCTCTGTGTATCCCCGGCTGCCTGGAACTTGCTCTGTAGATCAGGCTGGCCACAAACTCAGGGATCCACCTGTCTCTCTCTCTACCTCTCTACCTCTCTCTACCTCTCTACCTCTCTCTACCTCTCTCTACCTCTCTCTACCTCTCTACCTCTCTGCCTCTCTCTCTGCCTCTCTCTCTGCCCCTCTTTCTGCCTCTCTGCCTCTCTGCCTCTCTGCCTCTCTGCCCCTCTGCCCCTCTGCCCCTCTGCCCCTCTGCCCCTCTGCC
>JANHMN010000015.1:59078392-59107402 GCA_030674055.1 Rhabdomys pumilio
CTCTGCCCCTCTGCCCCTCTGCCCCTCTGCCCCTCTGCCCCTCTGCCTCTCTGCCTCTGCCTCAAGTGCTGGGCTGAAAGGGTGCAACACTATGCTCATGTTGAGAACTGTATTTTTAAAAATTTCTTTTAGGTTTATTTATTTTTATGTTTGACTGTTTTGTCTGCATGTATGTGTGTAAGCCATGTGCATACCTACTCTCGGCGGCGGAGGTAGGAAGAGGGTGTCAGATCCCCTGGAATTACAGTTACACATGGTTCTGAGCCACCATATAGATACTGGTGGCTCCATATAGAATCAAACCTGGGTGATCTGCAAGAACAAGTGTTCTTAATTACTGAGACACGTCTGCAGCCTGAGAACTGTGTTGTCTATTCAGAAGTGCTGCAGCTGGTTCTCCACACAGGCTCTTCACCTATTTTTTCAACCCTGACATCTTTCTTCAGCTTCTAGGAAGACTCTGCTAAGATGGGTGGGGAGATGGTTTTGAGAAACTCTGGGGCTGAACCAAGCTTATTTCTGTATTCTGCCGGTCCTCCCATTGCACCCCATCCTCTCTTCTCAGTTCCTTTTTAATGTGTAGTCTAAAACTGTCCCTGCCTAAATTCAGCTTAAAACCTTGCTCATTTGTTCCTGCTATATCTTCTCTTCTAGTTCAAAGCTTTGCTGTCTGCCATGCCGGGAAGAGAAAACAGCAGGCACAGCGCAGAAAGACATAAGAAAAGGGTCAGAGGCTGGCCAGACCTGATTTCTAGAGGATTCTGGTCAGACTCATAATCTTGACATATTTCTGCATGTGGAGAATACCTGGGGAGTTCACCATAGCTGACACATGACTTAGGCAAAGCCTGACTCTGACTTTCAATAAGGTGCAAGTATTGGTACTTGCCATGGCCGTCTCATAGGCCTCCAGTGTGATCAGGACCATGGGACATCATGCCCAACGTCAGGTAGTGAGACGACTTGAAGTCTCCTCCTGTGGACCCCGTGGGGTGATGGTTGCAAGAGTTCACAGGATGGAGAGAAGCCATCTTGTTGGTCACCTGCATTCTGATCATCAGAAATGTCTTCAATCTGGAAATGATTACAGATATGTGTCTCAGGGACTACAATTCACCTCATGAGTCTCCCATAGTGTCCTAGGTAGAAAAAAAGTAGTTCATTTAGACTCAATTAATTAGAATGAGAAATGGGCTCAAAATGCCTGATCCTACAAAGGTGAACAATCCTTTCTTTCTTTTTTCATCCATTCTTTCTTTCCTTCTTTCTCTTTCTTTCTTTCTTTCTTTCTTTCTTTTTCTTTCTTTTTTTTCTTTGTTTCTAAATCTTCCAACAGTTTGTTAGGAAGAATGTAGGCATTTTAAAAAATGCTCACTGTCATGAATATAAACTGAGGTTTTCCAGCCAGGGCATAAACTGAAATCAAAACAGAAAATAAAACAACCCAATAGTGTATTAACATTTCCCACTCATTCGCCATACTGACAGCATAAATACAAATCTGGTCTAAAATGTACATACTCTCAAGCAACAATATACAGCTTTCTTCGTCCTCCATGCTAAGAGATGTAAAAGCTTAACAGCCAAACAATACCAAATGTATAGGCTTCAAACACCATCTAAGTTAGAGCATCCACTAGTTTTAGCTAAAATACACCTGAACACTGACAAGTGATCACATACAATGATGCAAAGTATGTTGTTTATGAAAAATAAACTTTAGTGGAATAATCCTGAAAGGCATCCTGGAAGAATGGCAGAGAACTGGCTAATATTTAAGATATTAGCCAATTTATTTCTGCTTCCTTCAAGCCAGTGGTCGAGGATCTAAAATCTTCATCTTTCCCTAAGTTGAGATCTTTCCTAGTATGTAAGTAACTGTGTAAGGATAAAAGAAGACTTAGGTGAAATGTGACTGTCCATCAGAGCTGCTGTAGCAGTTGCCTAGAATCTCAGCTGTTTCGTAGAATCCTGGGAAATGTTCATGCACAAGGCTATTGCCTTAGCTGGCTTAAATTGTCCCATATCATGATCCATAGGCAACCCCTGGGGAAGCCTTTAAGACCTCAGGTTGAAGTGGGTTAAAGGAGGCAAGTGCAGCACATCTGCCTGCAGAGCTATCAACTCTGGGATCTGCTCAGTCATGAAACCTTAAAGAAGTTATTTTTCTTTTTCAAAATCCAGGCGATGACAACGTTCCTTACTCCAGATCTGGCATTTTTTCATCATTACTGTCTTGTGAATGATCATCTGCTCCATCTGCTTCTGGTAAATCTACATCCTCATCACCCGTGTGATCCACCATCTCAGAGAAACGGTCAAAATTAGACACGCCTTCATCTCAGCCTTTCTCCCAGTCTTCCCAGTTACTGAAGTCCACACAAGCTTTGCTCTTTCCTTTGTTAACTAATCTAGGCCACAACTGGCCAGATTCTCCTTTGCACAAACAACATAATATTGATCCATGTCTTAGTCAGGGTTTCTAGTCCTGCACAAACATCATGACCAAGAAGCAAGTTGGAGAGGAAAGGGTTTATTCAGCTTACACTTCCACGTGGCTGTTCATCACCAAGGGAAGTCAGGACTGGAACTCAAGCAGGGCAGGAAGGCCCTGAGCTGATGCAGAGGCCATGGAGGGATGTTACTGGCTTGCTTCCCCTGACTTGCTCAGCTTGCTTTCTTATAGAACCCAGGACTACCAGCCCCGGGATGGCACCACCCTCAATGGTGGTGCTACCTTTGATCACTAATTGAGAAAATGCCTTACAGCTGGATCTCATGGAGGCCTTTCCTTAGGAGAAGTTCCTTTCTCTGTAATAACTCCAGCTTGTGTCAAGTTGACACACAAAACCAACCAGTACACTCTGTCTGTTCCTTTATGCTTAGAATCATTTGGATCAATACAGTAAAAAAGATCAATTTCATTTAGATGCTTAAAATCATTGCTTCCTGCAAGACAGATGAAAGTAAGTTTGAATTTTTCAAAGTTTACATGAACATCTTTACTGTCTTCAACACAAAATTCAATGAATACATAGTCCCTTTGATCGTACCACTTTGCAGAAGCAGGCCGCCTGGGGAATCCAGCAGAGGGCCAGGTGAACGGGTGGGCGAGCCTTGCTGGCTCAGGCTGGACTCCCTCTTCTCGCTGCTGGTCGCAGCCTCTCCTCGCTCCCCACAGGGGACAGTGGGCTCAGCCTCAATGCCCAGAATGCACAGTCAAAAAAATTCATTCTTTTAAGCCAAGTTATTAATTTTTTTTTTGTTGATGCCTAGTGGGTAGAATTCGAAATTTCATTCCATGTAGTGTGATGGTAGTGGCGCCTCCTTCCTGATGTAATGAGAGAGAGAGAGAGAGAGAGAGAGAGAGAGAGAGAGAGAGAGAGAGAGAGAGGAGAGAGGAGAGAGGAGAGAGGAGAGAGACAGAGAGACAGAGACAGAGAGAGACACACAGAGAGACACACAGAGAGACACAGAGAGACACGCACAGAGAGACAGAACGGAAAACCTCATACGACTTCCTGCTTTGGGTTTTTGTTCCTGGTTGAAGGGAAGGTGCCCTGCCTTCTCTTAAAGTTGTCTCTAGTGTCCGAGGGAAGCTTCTCAAAGTATTATGTGCTTCAGAAAACAGGGATGGTGTCTGGTCGTGGAATCGCTATTGCTGTCTTTGGTAACTGGATTTCAAGGTAGTTTCCAAGTATCTGGCTGTGCTTGTGCGCTGACGGCATGGGCAGTTGGGAACGGGGAGGTGGGGCATAGCTCAATCCCAGAAACAGCTGTGCGCTTGGGCTGGATGCAGGGGGGCTGTGGGAAGACCGGGAAGCGTTTTTTAGCTCTGGAAAACCAATCTCTTTTCACAAGCGGACAAGAGAAACGGGACCAGGGGAGATGGAGAAGTAGGATCCTGTACTATGCCTCATGGCTGTGAACACATTTTTAGTAAGAGGAAGCTCTCTGCTGATAGGAGCTCCGGTTTTTGCTTGTCATATTTTATGTTCCGAAGCAATGTGTTCCCTTCGGTGTGGGAAACTTGCTTTATGTAAGGAGTCCTGCTCTGAGAGAAAATAAAAGATAGTTGACTGTATCCGAGACAGATCCAAATTGTGGGACAGTTTCAATGGCTTGTTCTGTCGGGGGGTCTCTGAATGAGGGCCTGAGAAGAAGCCAGGGTGTCTCTCTAAAAATGAAGTTTAAAATAACTGACTTACGGTGAGATAAAGGTCCATTCTTTGGAGCCTGAGCCTGTTTTCCTTTCCTACTACAGCTGCCTTGTCAGTCATCTTCTCTCAGGTCAGCTGAGAAGGAGTTAGGCTAGTCCTCTGGCCAAAGACTTTTCACATAAGTGGCTTTACTTTCAGCATCAGGGGTGAGGATGAGTAACGTGAATGAAGGACTTTGAAGAGAGAGGAGCTTTGTAAGACTGAGGGCGTGCAAGTCTCAGGGAGGCGAGCTAGCCCTGTGTGGAGGAGAGTTGACTCATGCCAGGCTTCTCTGCCTGGCAATCCTGGTAAAGACTGGCTGCAAGTCCAAGGATACACTGTCGACAGGGCCCTTTGTAACTATACTGACCACGGTGGACTGATTCAGCTCATGGGACTAGATTAGAGCCATTGACATAGGAGCTGATAGGAAGTATTGGCTAACCGTTAAGACCAAGCTGGCAGATCTGAATTTCGTTGTTTGCCGAGGAAGAAGTGCTCTTTTTAACTCCGGGCCTTTCTGTGTAGAAATCTGTGCACCCTCAGCTCATCCTGCCTCCTAGAAACCCCGGGCTCCATTGCAGCTCATGACTTGTTTCTATCTTGTTGGGAAAGTATCCTGTTTCTCAACAGTGCTCGGAGCGCATCACACACTCAGCATTTAACTGTTAAGTGAAAACTTCAAGATCTTCCTTTTGGTCTACACGTCCATAACTTCATGAGCATTTGACTAGCCTCTTCCCTTTGTAATGTTTGCCTTCAGGGTAAAGTTCCAGAAGCACTCTTGGTAATTCTTCCCTCATCATTCTCAGAGTTCCCTAAGCTGTCATTTTCAAGGCAATGATTCAGAGTGTCCTCTGCTCCCTGGGGTTCTCTGTATAAATGGTGTTTAATAAACTTTATTAATACTAATACAACCCTGCCAGCTCCCTAATAGTCAGAGTCCTATGGATTTACCTGGTCAGTTCTAGTGCAATATGGGGGTTGGGGGGCTACCCCTAGTCTAACTGTATGTTAGACTGTCAACTTCTCCAGCTATGTGCTCCAATTACTTGCTGTTGTGTCTGCCCAGGTTATTTCTTCTCTACCAGTCTATCCTCAGAGTCCATTTTGCTCTGGCACGTGCTCCTGGTCCATTATATCTAATGGCTGCCTCCTGTTTCCTCCTCCTTCTTCCTTCTAGAAAGGGGCACTGAGAATGACATTATACTGGGGTGTGAGAAGAAAGGTTATTTATCTGGACTCTATCCTGTAGGGCATTGTTTTGTTTTGTTTGAAACAGGGCTTCTCTGTACATCCCTGGCTGTCCTGGATTCTGTTTGTAGGCCAGGGTGGCCTGGAACTCACAGAGATAGAACTGCCTTTGTCTGCTGAGTGCTGGGATTAAAGAGGTATGACAGCATGCTCAACCTGTAAGGCTTTTTTATGACTCAGTTTCCTCCACTCAAAAGTGGGCATGATGTCTTACTTTCCACATCTCTGAGGAACTTCTAGTTAGAGTCAGTGAAATTTTAAAATGTCAAGAAGCACTGGGGACACACACAGCATGGGGCAGATATAAGCGGGAGATATGCATATATGAACTCTTAGACCCCAACTCCAGATCCTGAATTTCTCTCCTCCTCTTCCTCTTCTTCCTCCTCTTCCTCCTCCTCCTCTTCCTCTTCTTCTTCCTCTTCCTCCTCTTCCTCCTCCTCCTTCTTCTTTTTCAAACATTTACTCTAGACTTTCCAGACACGTATTCAAACTTTGACTCATTGGCTTTGTTTTTCGTTCTGACTTTTTATTTCTGTTTAACGAGTCCCCACAGAACTAGTACTGACAATAATAGCTACAGCTAATCCCACTCATGAGTCAGAATCAGTTTTCACTTAGATACTGTTCATTCATGGCTCCTCTACTACTTGAAGAGAGATCTTGGTGGAGCCCAGAGTCACCTGCAGACATTCTGATCTGCATGGCCAGTGTCTGGACTGTAACGTATCTGACAGTCAGTTAAGACAGGCCGGCCAATATTGCCTGTTACTTCTCACCTAGCTTTGTAAGTCGCACCTCAGCGTTCTGCTCACTGAGGCAGCCATAACACTCATCCATCTTCCAGAGGAGGGGACATTATTGTTACTGTTCTTTTGAGGCAGGATCTCTTGTAACCCAAGCTAACCTCACATCTGCTGTGTAGCCAAGAACAACCTTGAACTCCCAATTTTACTGCTTCTGCTTCCCAACTGCTGGGATTACTGACTTGAGCCACCATAGCTGGAAAGAAAAAGGAGCAGAAACTCCAGTAGATAATACTGATGGGAGGGGTAAAAAGAATTTCTCATAGCCAAGCATGGTGGTACATGCCATTAATCCCCACACTCAGATGAATTCCTGTGAGTTCAAGTTCTATAAAGCCAGGTTGGTTCATATGACAAAAACAAAAGCCCATGTCCCATAGTCTCTCTCCTCCCCACCTTTTCTGTTCTTTCATCGTTGTCTGCCCCAATTAATAGCAATCCATTTATTCAGTTTCTCAACCCAGAATTTTAGTAGTTATCCCCAGTTCCTTTCGTTTCCTTGTCTTGAACAACCAGATGTGTGTAAATCTATCCACATCCATTGTCTCTCATCTTGGACCAAATGGCTACTTTCTAGTAGTTACCAGCAGTAGTAGCACTCACCAATCCTAGCTGTTTTTTTTTTAAGACCATTCTCTGAACCTAGCTGATTTTGAATACTGCCATTGGGCTAAATTTTCTAAAATAGTTATGTTTATTTCACCTTTTTTTTTTTTAATGTGAAACTTCTCAATAGCTGCTATGGCAAATGAGAGGGCTGAAATTTTGAGCACAAAGGTCACATGCCATCTTGCAGTCCCCTCCTGCCCTTATCCAGTCTATGCTTATTGCATTTAAATGGATCTTGCCTCTGTTATCTTTGAATGCTGGATGCTAGTATTATATACTTAGATCATTAGTGTTAAGAAAGAGTGTCCTAAATCTAGCCCCACCTTCTCGTGGCAGCTTCTATAAAGGACAAGGAAGGAGGAAGACCTTGCTCTTCCCTTGCTAGCCCTCACTCTTGCTGGCAAGTCCACCCCTTCTCTGAGTTAGAGCTTACTTTTTCAGGATTTTGATGTCTACTGAAGACCAGTTGAGACATTCATCCTCATACTGGATTCTTGGACTCCCTATTAGGAGACAGCCATTGTTGGATTAGCTGGGCCACAGCCTGTAAGCCACTCTAACAAATCTATCTAATAAAGCGTCCTATCAGTCTGTTCTTCTAGAGACTCTTGACTCATACAATAATTTAAGTCACTTCAGTCCCTAAGTCAAGCAAACAGAACAAAACCTTCTCTGTCTTTTCAGATGCTTTGTGATCCTTCTGTTTCTCCTTTTCTACATTCTTCAGAATCCATGTCAAATGGCCTACTAATCTTATTATGTTCCCTGTCTCAGAAAAGATCATCCTGCATATTGTCACCAAGAATTAAATCTAGGGTCTTAATATCTATTGCCAAATTAGTTCCTAAGTGGGTTTACACAGATAGGCTTGGTAAATGTATGGTCTCATCAGAGAGCTCCACACCAATGCCTTGAAGAGTTTGCTCCAGATTTTTCTTAAAGAATTTTACTAAAAATACAAGATTTGTGGTTTTAGTAATCAGAATTTTTTCTTCAGAACATTTTTCTCTTTCCCGAGTAATTCCTTCATGTGAGATTATGACGTCTCTGTCTCTGTCTCTGTCTCTGTCTCTGTCTCTGTCTCTGTCTCTGTCTCTCTCTCTCTGCCTCTCTCTCTCTCTCCCTCTCTCTCTTTCTCTCTCTCTGTGTGTGTGTGTACGTGTGTGTGTGTGTATGTGTGTGATTTAAGTGGCTCACTATGTAGCACAGTCTGGCCTTGAACTTATAACTCTACTGAGTCAAACTTTTAAGTACTGGGCTACAATTACATGCTAACCCAACAGATATAATTATGTTTTTCTAACACACAAGTAACATGGATACACAGAGGCAGGATAGTTTTTATTCTTATTCTAAGCTACAGGTAAGCACTGTTACTTTGTCTTGAGTATCTAGACACTCTGCTTTGTTGTATTATGTGAAAACCAACAGTCATTCACTTTACTCCTGTCTCATCTACCTTCTCAGAAATAGCAGAAATACCCATAACTATTAAGAACAGATGCATCAAGACGTTAACCACTGACAAACCACTTCCTTATTTTGTAAGCAGACAAATGTAGTGATTAGGTCTGTTTTTTAGAATTGCTACATGCGGACGGTTGAGGAGGAAGGTCTAACATCCTGTTCACAATTGTTTCTCTGCACTCTCCTATGTGGGAAAGGTCAAAGGCATATTCTCCTCTATCATCAAATCATGAGCATTTTCATCTTTAACTGTACATCTGAGGCTTGTCAGAAAGGCTGTCTGGGATGACAGGTTAGTTCTTCATAGATTAGGTTGGAAACTTTTGTCCCAATGCCTGAGATACTTTTGGTTATCACCAATGAGAAAATGCTGCTGGATTCTGGTGGGCAGAGGCCAGAGTTACTTAGAACTTTCGGTTCTTATAATCACAGATCAGATCTTTAGAAATAGGAACCCCCCCCCAAAAAAAAGGTGATATTTGGTTCTAAATACCAAAATAACAATAGAAATCACTGACCTGGGCCACATATTAAATTCACATGGTAATAAAGATGAGAATAAAAGTGGAATGTATATCCAAAGACTTAAATTCTGGGCATGATGGCACATGGATATTATGCATCTGGGAAGCAAAGGCAAGAGAATATGTTATTTAAGGTCATCTTTAGCTACATAGTAAGTTCGAGGTCATGCTACATGTCACTTTATCTGAAAACACAAAACAAAAATCCTGGTGAGAATGTTCTCTTGGGCTGTGTATTTTAAAAGGTCAGGCACTTGCTTGCATTGCTGCTTCCAAAACCCAGAGGTATGAGGGCTTGTGGTTGTCTCTGTTGTTTAGACTGAAATGATTCTGTGTGAAGGATGGTCAAATATGGACTGGACCATTGAGAAGCAACTTCGAAACAAGTATCTAGTCTGTATCAAAGGACAAAGCTGCCAGTGTAAGCAAGTACAGTGAAACCACCAAACTGTTCTACTCCAGGGAAATAAAAAGTTTATCGTGGAACAAAACTGTCTCAGAGAGTAGAGGGCAATGGCTTGGCAGGAGAGCAAGCAGATTTTGTATGACAGGATAGGAGTCTCTAGGGGACATAGGCTGTTTGAGCTAATTGGGAACTAGGTAGATTTTGCCTGCATTAGGCTCAGAGGAGGGCAATAGTGGCTTTCATTAGAAATAGGAACCCAAATCACAAGGCCTGTAGCTGCCTGCAGCCATGATCACTGGGTTCTCCTGAGACGAAGCCTAGGAATTAATGGGAAGGAGGGCGAGAGAAACGTGGGGCCAAGACAAAGTATTCTGATCAAGGCCCGAAGTTTAATAATTTGCTTTCACATATAAAGGGGAAGCCCCGCCCCCCAGAGTCTCTTCTTGGTTCAGCCCAGGGCCTGGGCAAGGAGATAGTAGTTTGGAAGGTGTCATGGCTAGCTCAGCAGGCAGTCCATTCTTCTTAGCTTGGTAGCAGACCGCAGGGTGCCAAGACTGGCAAGGCAATGCCTCCTTCTAGGTCCTACTATTGTTTGGTCTATTGTGGTAAATGACAGGCCTGCTTAGGCCTGGGGGAAGGGCACAAAAGCCTGACTAAGTTTAGGTTTCAGTTTACCTGGTAAGAGTTCTGTTCCTCTGGGTTGTGCCTGGGGCCATCGTCTTAGGCCATCATCAGTTGCACTGCCTTTTGGGGGGCTTGCTTTGTGACATAACAGGTAAGTTCTTGATAAATGGTGGAGTGAATAGATGAACTGGAAGGGTGAAGGAATTCTGAAATGGAGGCTTAAATGAACTTCAAAAGCTCTGGAGTCATAGATCCTTTTATGTTTGGGATCTGTCTTCTGGTATCTTCTTCAGTTTCTTCAGTGACTTGAAGTTGTTATCATCCAAGTGTTTTGCTTGCTTGATTATCGTTAACACAAGATACATTATTTGAGGCTTTTGTGTAGGGTGTTGTTTCCCTGTTATTTCTCTGTCTGTTTGCCATTCATACGTAGGAGGGCTACTGATATCTGTGAGTTAATTTTGTATCCAACTACTTTGCTTGAAACTGTTTAACAGCTATTGGAGTTCCCAGGTGGAATTTTGAGGGTCAGTTATATATACTGTCATATCATCTGCAAATAAATATACTTTGACTTCTTCCTCTCTAATGTGTATCCCCTTGCTCTCCTCCAGTTCTCCTACTGCTCTAGTTAAGACTTCAGTACTATATTGAATAGGTAGGAAGAGAGTGGACAACCTTGCCTTGTTTCTAATTTAGTGGAAATTCTTTGAATTTATCTACATTTAATTGGATGTTAGTTATGGGCTTGCCATTACAAGGTCCCCTTTAATTACTGGAGGTCAGGCCTCTATCCCTGCCTTTGCAAGATTAGAATCACCACAGTCCTTCTCTACTTGAAGAAGGGAGATGTCAGAGGCAGCCCTGCTTATACATTGAAGGCCTAACATCAGCCATAGGCCTAAAATCAGCAATAGGCTTGACATACATGCCTGCTAACACAAAGTCTTGGGTCTCTGTGAAAAAACACTGAAACAGATGGCTACAAGCTATTGTAAACAGGCAGCTTCTGTGGAAATTTACCATCCTGAGTAGTCATAGACCAGGTAGATAGGCAGCCTTGGTGGATAGTACCAACTTAGATAAGGACAAGTGAGTCATAGGCAGAGTCATAGTGACCTGTCCTCTGAACCTTCACCCAGCTGATACCCTGTTCTAGAAGATATCTGTCCCCCCTGAACACCTATGCTCTTGTGTCATCCCCTTCCTGTGTTTTTGTGTTTATAACTCCTGTGTGAAAAAGTAAAAATTATGATTTGATTTAAAAAAAGTAATAAAAAAAAAAAGGAAAAAAAAGGGAAAAAAAGGAAAAAGAAAAAAGAAAAAAAAAGTTATGGGCTTGCTATAAACTGCCTTTAATTATGTTTAGGTACATTTTTTGTAGCTCTAATCTCTCCAGGATTTTTATCAGGAAGGAGTCTGGATTTTGTCAAAGGACTTTCTGCATCTAATTAGATGATGATGTGGTTTTTTTCTTTCAGTTTATTTATATGGTGGGATACACACACACACACACACACACACACACACACACACCTCTGTGCTGTCGCCTACTTTATCATGGTGGGAGATATCTTTTGATGTGTCTTGGATTCAGGTTGTAAGTATTTTATTGAGCTTTTTTACATGTGTATTCGTAAGGGAAATTGACCTATAATTCTCTTTTTTTTTTTTGTTGAGTCTTTCTATGGTTTGAGTATCAGGGTATTTGTAGCCTCACAAAAATGAATTGGACAATGTTCTTTCTGTTTCTATTTTTTGGAATAATTTGAGAAGTATTGGCATTAAATTTTCTTTGAACATCTGGTAAAATTCTGAGCTACAGCCATATGGCCATGACCATTTTTTTTGGTTGGGAGATTTTTTAATCTCCAAGACTGTTTCTATTTCACTAGGTTTGTTATCTTATCTTACTTATCTTATCTTGATTTAACTTTGCTAAAGGTATTGTATAAAAAAATTTATCCATTTCTTCTAGATTTTCCAATTTGGTAGTTTCATCTCCTCTTTTATTTCTGATTTTGTTAATTTGGAAATTTACCCTCTGCTTTTTAGTTAATTTGAATAAAAATATGTCAATTTTCTCAAAGTACCAACTCTTTGTTTCATTGATTCTTTGTGTTGTTCTTTTTGTTTCTATTAAGTTACTTGTATGAGATTGCTCCACATTTTTCTTATAGACATTTAGTGCTATAAACTTTCCTCTTAGCACCGCTTTAGCTGTGTTTCAGAAGTTTGGGTATGCTGTGTACTCATTTTCACTCAATTCTAGAAAGGCTTTAATTTATTTCTTAATTCTGTTTTGATCTACTTATAGTAGAGAGTTGTTCAGTTTTCATGAGTTTGTAAGCTTTCTGTTGTTGTTGATATCTGGCCTTAATCCATGATGGTTAGATAGGATACAGAGAGTTATTTCAGTTTTCTTGTATCTTTTGAGACTTGCTTTGTGTCTGAATATGTTGTCAATTTGGAGAAAGTCCCATGAGGTGCAGAGAAGAAGGTTCATTCTTTTTGTGTTTGGTTGAAGTGTTCTGTAAACATCTGTTGGGTCCACTTTGTTTATAATGTCTCTCAACTCCAGGTTTTTTTTTTTTTTTTTTTTGCTAAGTTTTTGTCTGGATGACCTGTCCACTGTAAGAGTTTGGTATTGAAGCCTCCCACTATTTGTGTGAGGGTTAAACTGTAGTAGTGTTTCTTTTACAAACGTGGGTGTACTTGTGTTTGTACAAGATATCAAAATGGCTACACCAGCTTGCTTCTTAGATCCATTTGCTTGTAATATATCTTCTCATCCTTTTACTCTGAGGAGATGCTTATCCCTGATGTTGAGGTGTGTTTCTTATATGCAGCAGAAGGATGAATCTTGTTTTGCCCCCATTCTGTTAGTCTGTGTCTTTTATTGGGGAATTGAGATTATTGATATTGAAAGATATCAATGAATAGTATTTGTTGATGCCTATTATTTTGTTGTTGTTGTTGTTGTTATTGGTGGTGGTGCTGTGCTTTTTCTTTCGACTTTGCATGTCTGGGATTATTTATTCCCTGTATTGTCTTGGATATAGTTATGTTTTTTAGGTTGGCGTTTTCTTTCTCGCATCTTCCAGAACACTGGAGTTTTAGACAGATATTGATTAACTTTGGTTTTTATCATGGAATATCTTATTTTCTCCATGTATGGTAATTGAAAGTGTTTCTGAGTATACTAGTCAGGAGTGGCATTTATGGTCTTTTGGAGTCTTGCAGCACATTTGTCCAGATACTTCTGAATTTTAGAGTCTCCACTGAGTAGTCAGTATAATTCTAATATGTCTGATTATATAAGCTGCTTGTTCTTTAACTCCTTGAAACTTTTAACATTGCTTTAACAAATTTAATAATTTTATCAAATTTAACATTTGTTTGTTCTGAACATTAAGTGTTTTCATTATTATGTGCCAAGGAGGTCTTTCTTTTCTGGTCCAGTCTAGTTGGAATTCTGTAAGCTTCTTATTCTTTGATAACCAGCTCCTTCTTTAGGTTAGGGAAAATTTCCTCTATGGTTTCATTGAAAATATATTCTATGCCTTTGGCCTATGTTTCTTCTCCTACCTCTATTTCTATTATTTGTAGATATGCTCTTTCCAAAGTATTCCAGGTTTTCTAAATGTTTTGTGTCACGAGTTTTTTAGTTTTAACATTTTCTTTGAATGATGTATCCACTTAATCTACTATGTCTTGATGCCTGAGATCCTGTCTTCCATCTCTTAAATTCTGTTTGGTGAAGCTTGCCACTGTGCTTCCTGTTCAAGCTCCTAAATTTTTCATTTCCTGATTTCTTACAGATTAATTTGATTCTTTTTCCACTTTCAGGTCTTGAAGAGTTTAATTCATTTCCTTCTACTGTTCGTTGGTGTTTACATAGACTTCTTCAAGAGACACACATATTCATTTTCTCTTTAAGGAGCTCTATTACATTCATGTATATGGTTTTGATCTTTTTCTTGAGCCTCAGATAGGTTGCAATATTCAGGAATTGCTGTCAGAGGGTTGCTGGGTTCCAGTGGAGCCGTATTGTCTTGGCTATTAATAGTTGTGTTTTTACAATGGCATCTAGGCATCTGAGATTTGGAAGATTGTAGTTCTAGGTGCCAGTATCTGATCTTGTCTTTGTTGGGTGGGTGTTTTGTTTCTTTTTCATTTCTGTATTTTAGGAGAGTGTGGTGGCTGTGTGTTGCCTGGGAGGAAATTCTTCTGGTGTTCTGATAGGTGTGGCCACTGGAGATTCCAAGTAAAATGTTTTTATGGGTATTGGGGACTGACACTTAGGATAGGGTATGGGCTGGTCGGACTGAGGAGAATCCACAGGATGAAGAAAGCAAGGTGTTCCACAAAGATTTGCTTAGTCCTCTGGAAATGAGTACAGAGTATGAGGAAAGGCCACAGCAGAAGGTCTGCTACAGAGCTGGGGATGGGACTGGGAGGCTGAACTTGGAAGAGGAATGGAGGGATAGTGAAGACCTGCAGTTAGCCACTTGCTCCCTTGGTCAGAGTGGCCTGTGGGCTCTCAGGGAGTGCCTACTGGAGTTGGAGACTGGACCAAAGCAATGGGTCATGGTAAGGAAGTCTAGATGTGACTATCTGTGTGATCCATGGGGGATGGGGTGGAGGGGGTCTGCAAAAAGTGTTCTGCTGCAGATCTGGAGATGAGCCTAGGGGAATTTGAACAGTGGGAGCAGAAGGAGAAATGAAGGTCCTCAGTTAGCCTACCTGCTTTCCTGGAAGAAATATTTATTTCTTATGCATTAGCTCAAGGGCTTCTTATATCAAACACACTGACATATTCCCACCTTCTCATATTGTACCTGACACATGATTCTCAACAAGTATTAGTTTTTAAACATCTTCTGATTCACATTAGTGGCTATGGCTCCAAAGAGATTTCCCCAGCTTTTCTTCATCCCCTACTCTGTACTCCAAATAGTGGCGTAGTCCCACACTACCCTGTCCTTGTTTTTACTATAGTAACAAGATATACTGTTAATGTTTTTCTGAGACAGAGTCTCATGTAGCCCAGGCTGGCCTCAAGCTTACTATGTTGACAAATATGTCCTTGGACTTGTGATACTTGAAATAATTGTGAACTTGGATGCTGCCTGTAACCCCCGAAGGCTAGGATTATAGGCAAGCACTCTACCAACTAAGCAGCACACCATCACCCCCCAGACTAGGTTTATTTGTTTTTATGTTCATCTCACACTTGTGTATTAAATATGCTAGATTATAATTATGTAATAACAATGTCTGTGACTAATGTGCTCATTGAATACAACTGAAAAAAATAGGAAACAGGCTCATAGAGGAGACTTAGGACCAATTTATTTCAAATTCTCTCTCTCTCTCTCTCTCTCTCTCTCTCTCTCTGTGTGTGTGTGTGTGTGTGTGTGAGAGAGAGAGAGAGAGACAGAGAGAGAGACAGAGAGAGAGAGACAGAGAGAGAGAGACAGAGAGAGAGACAGAGAGAGAGAGAGAGACAGACACAGAGAGAGACAGACACAGAGAGAGACAGAGACAGAGAAGCAGAGAGGCAGAGACAGAGGAAGATGGAGAGAAAGAAAGAGAAGAAGGAGGAAGAGGAAGAGGAGGAGGAGGAAGAGGAAGAAGAGAAGGAGGAGGAAGAAGAGAGAGAACCTGAGAGGCTATGATTGAGATAGTATCGGGATCAGCTTAGCATCCTTTGTCCTTTTGTATAACAGCAGACATTTGGGATTATAAGCAATAAGTTCTGTTCCACCCTGTCCTGCCTCACCCTGTTTCTTAGGCTCTAACTTCCTTCTTTTCTACCAGCTCAAGCTAAAGCTGGGCCACTGGACAGCACTGCCTTCTCCAAGATGAATCTCATTCTGACTTTCCTTGGCAGATCATTCAGTACTAGATGTAAATGCTACAACCGGCAGCAATGTAACCCTGAAAATCAAGGACTCACTTGGACCATACAAACGTCTCACCTGGCTTCATACTACCAGTCAGAAGATTTTAGAGTACTCCTATGGTGGTAAAAAGACTATCTTTGAGTCTGTATTTAAAGACAGGGTCGATCTTGAAGAAACAAACGGTGCACTTCATATCTATAATGTCCGGAAAGAGGATAGAGGTACCTACTACATGAGAGTGTTGCATGAAACTGAGGACCAGTGGAAGATAACGTTGGAAGTATTTGGTGAGTTTGGGAGTCAAGGGACAAATGCTCATTCAGGGAACCTGCTGGTCTACTGGGAGTCAGGGGGAGCTGACTAAGAGAGGGAGAAGAGAATACTAGGATGCACTTAATTCATTTCTCCAGGAGATATATCTAGTTGTGAGTGAGCCTGACCCACCAGATATCAAAGCTGATAACTGCTGCCCATTTAAAATCTCTTCGGAAGTGAGTTTTGTTATTACAAGAGACATTGTGTTAAGTTTTCATTACTATGATAAAATACTCGAGGGAAAGAATTCAGACAAGGTAAGATTAATAGCTTCAGAGCTTGTAGACCAAGAGCAATTGGCTTCATTGCTAAGGGACTGCAGGAGACACAACATCATGGCAGAGGCGAGCAATGGACTATAATGACGCTTACCTCAGGCTGGGAAGGAGGTATTAGGTTGAAGGATCAAGGACAAGACAAGCCTTTCAAAGACAAGTTCCTAGTAGCATTTTCCCAATTAGGGCCCTCCTTCCAGTTTCTACCATTTCCCAATAATCTGTTCAATTATAAATCTATCAATGAATCAATTGATTGATGGGATCAAAGCTTTTTAAGTCAATCACTTTTCACAAGTGCT
Source organism: Rhabdomys pumilio (assembly GCA_030674055.1). Classification (NCBI taxonomy): domain Eukaryota; kingdom Metazoa; phylum Chordata; class Mammalia; order Rodentia; family Muridae; genus Rhabdomys; species Rhabdomys pumilio. The sequence goes on from JANHMN010000015.1 coordinate 59,095,083, forward strand.
GCCTACTAATGACCAAATCTTTATCATGAGACCCTCCTGAAGAGCCACAAACAGAAGGAAACAACACCAGACTGGAAACAGTAAAGACTGTTTCTTCTCTAGTTCCCTTATTCCACCCTGTAAGCAACCTAAATTAGTTTTGAATGTACTTTAATTCTGTCTGAAGTTGGACTTCATCAGACTTGTAGAAAAAAAGATATTAAAAAGATAAGTGAGATACTTTTCAAGGATAGTTCTATCAGATTGAGCGTGACAAATATTTCCACTTATAGCTCCAGCCTAATCAGTTCATATGGAAATAAGATTAGGGCCTTATCCCTGGAGTCAGAGAGACCTAGGTTTAAAGCTCTGATTCAATTAAACAAGTATGTATAGAATGACAAACACTTCTGTGTTCTCTCTCACTCATTTGTGGAAGGTTGATTTCATAGTCACTAGAGAGCAGTTGGATAAAGAATGCCAACATACAGTTAAATAGAAGGAGTTATCTCTGGAGCTCCATAGAACAGTATTGTGAAATAGCTGGAAAAGAACACTTCAAAGATTTCCAGCCCACATGAGTGATAAATACTTGAAAAGGCAAATCTTAACTTTCTTGATGTATACTGAACTATCACTAAGTACTCCATAAATATGTATTGTTATTACATGTCTTTTTTTTTTTTTTTTTTGAGACCGGGTTTCTCTATGTAGCCCTGGCTGTCCTGGAACTCACTCTGTAGACCAGGCTGGCCTTGAACTCAGAAATCCACCTGCCTCTGCCTCCCAAGTGCTGGGATTAAAGGATTACATGTCATTTTAACACCTTAAAACCCCTCTGGTCAATTACTCATTGTGCTGTGGCACAATGATGTAAGAGAGTAATATCTCTTTGTCCATATTTGGTAAGGGTTTTTGGAGGGAAGTGAAAGAAACGAACTTTTTGTTACTTTAAAAAAAAAAAAAAAAAGGAGATGTTGTTCTATGAAACTCCATAGAGCAATTCAAGGGAGTGTAGAAGAGCTAAGAAGGGCTGAGAAGAGAAAGACCAAGGAACAGGGCCCAGTTCAGAGTTCTGGGCCTCAGGAACTTACAGATCTGCAATTATTAACAAGATGTAATTCTCCATGCTACAGACACATACACACACACACACACACACACACACACACACACACACACACACTTATTTATAGTTTGCTTACATTGGGTAATGTCTGTTTCTATGTGATCTGTCTAAATACTTAATAAGCTCACTAACCTTGCTTCATTCTGATTCACCACAGAATTCTTTTATGTAGGATCTTCAAGGATCCAACTTTACCCAAATGGATATCCCCAAAGATACAAGAAACTCTGTAGGCCACTGGTGGCTATATTGTAGTGTGTCTTCCTGCTACACAGATAGAAATAAAAACAAATTTATGAGGCTACAAAAATGTGGAAACCTTACATCTTTTTTTCTCTTTCAAAATGGGTGGACTTAATACCACATTCTCCTTGGCCCAGAATTAAATAAAAAATGTTTTCAGAAACAACTCAGGGTTCAGGTTCCATTTTCCTCAGGAAAAGACCAATTAGCCTGTTTTGCAGTTAAATTTATTTATTTATTTTATTTTATTTTTACCCACCTTGCAGTTAAATTTATGTGTCCGAGCCTTTGTCTCACGGTTTTCTACAATTTGTAAGATGGCCACAGGCACAGTGTGTGTTTGGGGTGGAGGATAACTAAACAGCCACTTGTGACCCAAACAGTTCACTTTCCCCCTTGGAGATTTCTGTTCAAGTAAAGCTGGATCCTTGGCTACCCCACAGAAAAGAACTCAAGGAGAACCACAATGAAGCAAACAGTAAATTTATTAAGTACTTAGAAAGTCATAGAAAAAGACATCACATCATCTGGGCAAACTAAACAAATTCATGGTTCTTTATGAGCTTTTGATTCACAATGGAGACAAAGAATGCAGGTTTATAGATTGAAGCATTCTGTAAGACAGTGTGAGGAGCTTCCGGCTTCTCTGTGTGTAGGTTGAGGCCCTTCAGGATTCTCTCTGAATCTCAACTTCAGAATTCTTGAGGGACAGAGTAGTTCACTGATGCTTGAAGTGGGTTATTGTTGGAGGATAGTCAGGAAACACAGAAGCCAGCTGGTCTCCCCAGTGGCATTGGCTCACAGATGAGCGGCACCTAACATTGTTCCTAATGGCAGATAATGGCCTTGAGCTCCCCCTTCTGGATCTTCTTTAGTAACACCACCAAAAAGCAGCCTCTTGAAGACAAAATTGCTTCCTGGCTCCATCTTGTGGGAGTCTCTTGTCCACAGCCATCTTAAATGGCAAGTATGGCCCCTCCCTGGCTTCCTTTGCAGTTTGTTGGTTAAACTTTTGCATCATAAATACTGCACAAATGCATACACTCACATTGTCTCATAATAAACTTTTTTTTTTTTTTAAATCAGATCCTGTGTCCAAGCCTTCCATAGAAATCGAGAAGACAGAAGATTTGACTGACTTCTGTCTCCTGAGGCTATCATGTGAGGCAAAGGACCAGGAGGACCAGCGTGTTGACTACACTTGGTATGAGAACAGGGGACCTTTTCTCCAAAAGAATCCAGGAAATGTGCTCGAACTCACCATCACTCCACAGAACAAGTCTACATTTTACACCTGCCAAGCCAGCAATCCTGTGAGCAGCAAGAACGACACGGTGTACTTTGTTCCACCTTGTACGCTGGGTAAGAATTATTATTATTATTATTATTATTATTTTATTATTTATTTATTTATTTATTTATTTATTTATTTATTTATTTATTTTTTGGTTTTTCGAGACAGAGTTTCTCTGTGTAGCCCTGGCTATCCTGGAACTCACTATGTAGACCAGGCTGGCCTCGAACTCAGAAATCCATCTGCCTCTGCCTCCCAAGTGCTGGGATTAAAGGCGTGAGCCACCACCGCCCGGCCGGTAAGAATTATCTTGAGGTGGGCACAAGATAACTGGTTTCTTTTGAAGGAAGAAAGTTGTGGGGTTCCTACTCCTCCTTCTGACAGAGAACGTAGTGGAGAGTCTCAAAGATGTCATTGACATTTAAGAGACTTGGCTTCTGTCCGACTCTACAGTCACCTACCAGCCTGCTCACCTTATCTTTCCTAAGAGTTGGTTTTAAGGTGTTAGAAGGACAGTCTGAGATATCGGGACCATTAGGGAGAGTAGTCTAGCCAAGAAAGTAAGGGAAAGTGGGTGAGTGAGAGAGAGGCTGGTGAATAGGAACGAGAGTCTGGTCCGCAGGTAGAGACTTATCAGTATTATTATGCTCCTTGGTAAAGGTAGGAAGGGAAACTCTAGGCTTCATGCTTCAAATTTCTCTGTGTTGCCTAGGAGCATCTGTTCACACAGTGTCACTCCCCTTTAATTCAGATCTACACAGGTACCATTGAAGTCCTAGATTTCAGAGTCAATCACATCTGGGACAACATCTGATATAGTCATTGTAGTAGTTATTTTTATTGTATTATACTGTAGTGATAAGAATATGCTTTTGTTTTAATCCCAGGTGTGAGGGGACATGGGGCCACTTCTGACTGTTCACAGTAGCTGACTGTGATTTGCCTCAAGCTCTAGCAGAGGCATGATTTTGCCAGCTACAGATAATTTCTGCAACAGTGTAATGTTTGAAATTTTGGGAACTTTTCAGAAGAACTTTTTACATAAATGCTAGGTCCAGGAGAGTTGGTGGTTGGTGGTAGTTTAGGAAGGTTTTTTTTTTTTCCTTCTGTTTGTTAGTAGATGTGCTCAAAAAAGAAACAAAAGGGAAAAAATTAGATTATTAGGTTCAGGGATCCCCCCCCCCATCTATCTCTCCTCTATCCTTCTTTCTCTTCTATCTAGTGTTAGGGGATAAAATTGGCAGGATGTGGATAAAGGATGGTGGAAAGAAGAACCCACAAAGTAACTAAGACCAGCTACACCATACCAAACAGCATAAGGTAGGATAGGTAAGAATACCGTCTATCATGATAGGCAAGGCATGGCAATGGAAATTTCAGATGGCTTTTCACATCATGTCCACAGTCAGGAAGCAGAGAGAGATGAATGTTGGTGTTCAGAGGGCTTCCTTCTTTTCACCTTTCATTAAGATGGACGCCTCAGCTTATGGAATGGTGTTACCCACATTTAGTATAGACCTTCCCTCCTCATTTAAATAGTTCTGGAAACATTCTTAACAGACACTTTCAGATGTGTCTCTTAGGCGATCCCATAGCCCACCAAACTGACAACTGAGTTTAATTATCATAGCCTGAGTTTAACTGTCATATCAGTGGCTAGCTAAGATGCTTAGTTTCTCCAAGCTATGCTTTTTCAAATGTAAGACAAAATAATTCTTCTTACAATGCTATAAGGAATACATGAATGATACATGTAATCTATATAACACAGACCCTGGCAAATTAATCACAAATGGTATATAGTAATGGTAAATTAATAGCATCTAAGTTGGTTTTGGTTCCTTTAACTCTGGAAACAACTAGTCTTTTGGGACCCTTTAAAGAATTTGTTTACAACCTCCAGAACTCTAGCTACCCCAGCCTCCATATTTAAAAGCGCTATCCTTTAGCCCCAAATATACACATTTTTCTAGAATAGCTCATACCTGTAGTAGCAATGTTTTTCTGTAACCCATGCTATGTCCTGATAACTCTCCTGGCAGGCATAACGATGGCAGGCATAAAGAGGCAAATGTACTCTCCATTTGGGAACAGCTAATTTCAATATCAGCTGTTGAAAGTGGAACATATTGACTCATCTAATCCCAGCACTTGGGAGACTGAGGAAGGAGAATAAAATGCTTTGGAGCCAGTGTAGTCTTCACAGTGAGACCCTGTCTCAAAGCCAACAAGTAGAATGGGAGTTACTTGTAATAATCTTTCCACAAGTAACTAACGTCAAGGGCTTATGGAGAAATTATTCTTGTGCACCATTACCTGACACTCATTGTCTTCTGACTGTGGCCCCTATTTATATTATATTTGAGATATTTGTTTCCAATGGAAGCATATTTTGCCTCAAGACTGAGGTCTCAGGGAGCTATACAGAAGAGGAGGCAGAAAAATTGTAAGAGCCAGTGGGGATGGAAGACACCAAGAAAACAAAGCCTTCCAGATACAACAGAACTATGCACCTATGAACTCATAGAGACCGTGTATCTTAGTTTGGGTTTTATTGTTGTGAAGAGACACCATGACCAAGGTAACTCTTATAAAGAACAACATTTGACTAAGGCTGGCTTACAGGCTCAGAGGTTCAGTCCATTTTCATCAAGGAGGGAATATGGTAGCATCTAGGCAGGTATGGAGCAGGAAGAGCTAAGAGTTCTATATCTTGTTCTGAAGGTAAACAGAAGACTGGCTAAGAGACAGCTAGGAGGAGGGTCTTAAAGTCTACACCCATAATGACACACCTACTCCAACAAGGCCATACCTCCTAATGGTGTCACTCCTTAGGCTAAACATATTCAAACCACAACACCATGACAGCATCTACAGGGGGAGCACAGGTCTAAGCCAGATGGGGTTCCAGCACTGACTTGGGAAGTGGACATAACCCTCCATCCCTAACCCAGAAGTTATTTCCAAGTATAAACTGTTTGCAATAGAAAATGTAGTTTTCTCCAGAGAACCCTTACTGGGTAAACAAACCATACTAAAGGGTAGGCCCATGCCTGGCAGTAGGTGGCCAACACAAAATGACCTCAGTGGTATTCTGGAAGGTTTGTTGTTGTTGTTGTTGTTGTTGTTTGTGTATGTGTGTGTGTGTGTGTGTGTGTGTGTGTGTGTATGTGTGTGTGTGTGTGTGTGTGTGTGTGTGTGTGTGTGTTTGATAATGATTTGCTTGAGCATTTAAAAAAACCTGTTTTGGTCTTTTGTTAATATATTATGATTTCTGATTTTATGTATCTGCATGTGTATGTGTTTTTTATTCTTTTTCTTTGTCTTGTTGGTTTTTTGTTTGTTTATTTGTTTTATTCTGGTGTGTTTGTTTGCCTGTTTTCTAAAGAAACAGGGAATGAAGATGTGGGGTTGGATGGGTGGGGAGGTGGGGAAGATCTGTGAGAAGATAAAAGAGGGAAAACCATGATCAGAATATATCATATGAAACAACAAGGACAACAAAAGACTGAGGTGTAAAAACAAAGAGGAGGGAAATGTACCGCTTGAGATATTGTAACCTTCATTTTGGATAACAGACCATTAAAACAATAGACACTGTGGTGGTTTGAACAGGGAAGGCTCCCAGAGGTTCATGTATTTGAATGCTTGGTTAGGGAGTGTTGCTTCTGTACAGAGATTAGGAGGGATAGCCTTGTTGGAGGAAGTGTGTCACTGTGGGGTGGGAGGGTGTTGGGGTTTCAAATGCTCAAGCCAGGACTGGTTTCTCTCTCTTCCTGCTGCCTGCAGTCTAGATATACACTCCTTGTGCAGCACCATTTCTGCCTGTGTGCTGCCATGTTTCCTGCTATGCTGATAATGGACTAAACCTCTGAAACTGTACAACAGCCCCAATTCAATACTTTCCTTTATAAAAGTTGCCATGAACATGATGTCTCTTCACAGCAATAGGACACCAAGACAGACCCCAAGAAATTAGAATTTCTCCAGGAATCTGATATTGGCAAAGTAAAAGGCTATAAAGACTGGCACCCTCTAGAGGAAAGACTTGTCTCCAGGGAAGAGATGACAGTTATCACAACTTGTCAGAACACCTTGCAGAAGAGATTGAAGCCAGGACCATGGCATGTGGGATCACAATTTGATTAAGACTGCTTCTTGCCTTTTATGTAAACCTAAACTACATATTAAGACCTGAATGGGGATTATAGTGGGGATGTTCCTGGACCTTGTATCTCTCTTCCCAATGCAATTTTCTTTAACAAATCCCCCCAAAGCTCTCGCATTATTTGGTCTCTTTAATTGGCTTATTAAAATGAATGGCTAAGCCAGGTTCTTAGAGTTACTGGGACCCAGATCCTGACCATGGCAATGTCCGTGATATCTTATCTCTAGAGAACCTGGGTCCTGGAGACATTGCTCTTTGTTTTTCTCAGGGCTTACTTTGCTGGGTAAGACTCTTCTTTATCTCTGTTTCTGCACATAGGCTGTGGACCCCTATGTTCTTGTTTCCTTCTCAGCCGATGGGTCACAACTTTCATCCTCCCCTAACATGTTCTCTCACTACAGACCCAATGTGAATGACATTGGGTTCTGAGACCACAATTAGGCTGGCCAATTTCCTGTCAATACAACATTCCAAGACCTGTAAAAAGGAAAAAGGGTAATACTGTTCCTTTAAAAGTGGGAGTGGCTGCAGAGAAAATAAAGCCATTCCTCTCTACTATTTGAGGAAGGCTAAACCAATCTTGATATTCTTTTGACACCCGAAATTTCCTAGAAATCATGCCAATTCTCCTTCTCATTTTTATCACTCACCCCCTTCCTATGGTCTCAGATCTCTCCTCTCCTCTTCCCTTCATTGTTGTCAGTTTTCCTTTCTTTCCAGTCACCTTTCCCCCATTTCCTCCTAGTACAAATGATTAGTGTGGTAGAGAAACAAGGAGAAGTGGTCCCTCTGTCCCTAAAGACATTTTAAGGTTATCTATCTACACTTGACATGGCCTCATCTTGTTGTTCTCCAGTGTATGGGATTGGTTCTTTCCTGGTCCTATGGATAAGTTGGGGTAAGTATCCATCACCGAGTCAGCCAAGCCAATGACATTTAAAGAATTTCTAAACTCTTAACATCTGAAGAAGTTGAGCTTTTGCAAGGAGGAGGATTTCCCAGGCAACTGGGATTAGGTTCAGGGAGGAACCATTTTCTCCTGTTTTAAGAGTGCTTCCCCTGCTGGGTCCTCCTCCTTCTCAATTAACACAGCAATCAAAGTCTAAGTGTTCGGGATTTTCTTCTTTCAGTCAGATCTTCTGCAGCACATTGGATTGCAACTTGGCTAGTGGTCATAGTACCCATCATTGTCAGCATCCTGCTAAACTGACAAGATCTCTTCTCACTCAAGAAGGAAACTGCAAAGCACAGGGTCTTGCCTTCATCCCCAGCAATGCTCCTACCCAGCGAAGCAGCTCTGGTTCTCTGGGACAAAGGAAAGTGTGTTATTGAACATCTGTGAGTGTTTGCATGCATGCTCTGTGGTACAAGCACAGGACCTTGTACAGTGCTCCACCACTGATCTGTGTGCCAGCCCTTTACAAAAAATCTTAAATTAACCTTTTAAAAACTGTGGATAACATTTAATTTTATACACCCTAGTTGTTTTTCCAACATACATTAAGGATAAATGCATTCTTTTTTTATTTTTTTTTTACCAACTTATGTGACTACATTATGTAATTTTGTTTTTATATCTCTTTTTAAAATAAATTCTTTTCACATACTATGATGGTTTGTATATGCTTGGCCCAGGGAGTGGCACTATTAGGAGGTGTAGCCTTGTTGGAGTAGGTGTGTCACTGTGGGGGTGGGCTTAAGACCTTCATCCTAGCTGCCTGGAAGACAGTATTTTGCTAGCAGCCTTCAAATGAAGATGTAGAAGTCTTAACCCCTCCTGTACCATGCCTGCCTAGATGCTGCCATGCTCCCACCTTGATGATAATGTACTGAACCTCTGAAACTGTAAGCCAGTCCCAGTTAAGCCCCTTTATAAGACTTGCCTTGGTTGTGGTAGTAGTAAAACCCTAACTAAGACACATACAATATATCTTAATTACAGTTTTCCCTTCCTCTACTCCTCCCAGTTTGTCACCACCTCCCCTCCCATCCAGGTCCTCTTTTTTTCTGTCCTTCATTAGAAAAAATAAACAGGCTTCTAAGAGGTAACAACAAAACATAACAAAATAAAATATAATAAAGTGGAACAAAAACCATCACACCAAAGTTGGACAAGGCAAACCAACAGAAGAAAAAGAGCCCCAAGAGAAGATACAAGGATCAGAGACCCACTCATTCACACACTCAAGGGTCCCATTAATATGCTAAACTAAAGCTATAACATATATGCAGAGGACCTAGTACAGACCTACATAGACCCTGTGCTTGCTGCTTTGGTTCTCCTTACCCCACTGTAAGCTGTGATACTTACAGTATATATTCACTTATATGTGGAGTTTAGTCATTAAAAAATGATAACCACTACAATCTTAAGACTCAGAGAGATTAGGTATAGAAGAAAGAACTGGGGTGGAGGGACACACAGACCTCCCTGGGACAGGGAGATAGTATAAATTTTTGGGTGGACTGGGGGTTGGGGAGATAGGAATGGAAACTGGAGGATCAGGTCAAGGGGAGGAAGGAGAGATGGAGTTGAGAGAAAAAATGCAGGGAGAATCAGTTAGACTTGAGGGGTATTTGAGGATACATCTGTAGTCAGGAGCTAAGAAATACCTTAAAGTCACATTGTATTACAAACCTCACACAAGAGATTTATTGGGAGAGGAGACCTAGGAGGGTGGCTGCCTCTACTCGGGTGAGAAGCAGCAGAGAACTGGGCAGAACACAGGGTTTAAATGGGGTTTCTTGCAGGGTGGAACTTTCCAGGGTAGCCTGGAATTGGAGGGATTATGTTTGCTGACCGATCAGCACAAGCTGAGGGACTGACGGAATTTTTTCCTGTAGTGCATGGCACGGCCACACTCCCAACTCAGGGCTGAGAATGGCAGTTTCAGCCATTGGGGAAGTCTAGGGGACTAGGCCTGGCAGCTGGAACTCTGCAGGCAGGGGCCTGAGCACTTGCATGCCTTGAGGGTTTACAAAGCTCCAAAGCGTACAGAGTTTACAAAGGGAGTGTCTGCTCAAGGTGGGGAAAGCCTTCCCTGATGCTTAAGTTGGTGTAAATAGCCAACATATACTATGTTTATTTTCCTGAGTTTGGGGTACCTCACTTAGGATTTTGTTGTTGTTGTTGTTGTTTGTTTGTTTTGTTTTGTTTTGTTTTTGTTTTCTATCCCATCCACTTATCTGCAAATTTCATGATGCCATTATTTTTTTAAACAAAAGAGTAATACTCCTTTGTGTAAATGTATCATATTTTCTTTAACTGTTCTTAAGTTGAGGTGCATCTAGGTTGCTTCCAATTTCTGGCTATTATGACTAGAGCAGCAATGAACATGGCTGAGCACCTGTCCTTGTGGTAGGAAGTAGTGAACTCTGTGAATATGCCCAAGAATGGATCTTGTGGTAAATCGATTTCATCTTCGTGAGGAGCCACCATACTGATTTCCACAGTGGCTGTACTGATTTGCACTCATAGCGACAAATGGAGGAGTGTTCCCCTTATTCTATACTCTCACCAGCATGAGCTGACTTGTGTTACTGATCTTAGCCATTCTGACAGGTATAAGATGAAATCTCAAAGTACTTTTAATTGCATTTGTCTGATGGCTAAGGAGGTTGAACATTTCTTGAAGTGTGTCTTAGCCATTTGAGTTTCATACACTGGAAATTCTCCATTTTTACTCCAATTCATACCCCCCCCTTTTTTTTTGTAGTGTGATTTATCTTATGTGCCTGGCCCTTTAAAAGATCCCCAGTTACTAGTCAACTGGCCTTTTAAGAATTCTTAGCTGTTGGAACTGCTTGACCCTATGACTTTCAGTGTTGGTTCCCTGTTGGATTTGGGGGAACAGGATCAGATCTAAAAACAGTTTAGGCTGGAGTGAAGGGTGGGGCTAGCAGAGTCAGGAAGGAAGGCAGTTGGTGGAGAAGATATGGTTAAGAGACTGTTTAGCCAGGAGAAGCTGAGCTGAGCAGATAAGCTACAACAGCTGTTATAGTTTGGAGCTCCTAGTATTGGGGAAATGGGGAGAAGGGACAGTTTAAGTACACTTTGGGGGAGCTCAGGGAGGAACCCTTGGGCTGGACTTGAAACTGGGAGGAAGGCTGGCAGGAAGTTAAGAGAACTGGTTACTGCTCTAAAATAGCTATTCATTTTACACATTTTATTTATTTTTTAAAATGTGGATATTTTCTTTATTTACATTTCAAATGTTATCCCCTTTCCAGGTCTCCCTTCCAGAAACCCCCTATCCCATCCCCCCTCCCCCTGCCTCTATGAGGGTGCTCACCCACCCACTCTCACCTTCCCGCCCTAGCATTCCCCTACACTGGGGCATCAGACCCCCACAGGACCAAAGGCCTCTCCTTCTGATGTCCAGCAAGGCCAACCTCTCCCACATATGCAGCCGCAGCCAGATCCATGGTCCCTCAATTCTTTGGTTGGTCGTCTAGGTCCCATGAGCTCTGGGGGTTCTGGCTGGTTGACACTGTTGCTCCCCCCCCTCCACGGGGCTACAAACCCCCTCAGCTCCTTTTCCAACTCCTCCATTGGGTACCTCATGCTCAGTCCAATGGTTGGTTACAAACATCTGCCTCTGTATTTGTCAGGCTCTGTCAGAGCCTCTCAGGAGACAGCCATATCAGGCTCCTGTCAGCAAAGCACTTCCTGGCATCCGCAATAGCGTCCAGGTTTGGTGGCTGTATATGGTGGATCCCCAGGTGGGACAGTCTCTGGCTGGCCTTTCTTTCAGTCTCTACTCCACATTTTGTTTCTGTATTTGCTCCTGTGAGTATTTTGTTCCTCCTTCTAAGAAGCACTGAAGCATCCACACTTTAGTCTTCTTTCTTCTTGAGCTTCATATGGTCTGTGAATTGTATCTTGGGTATTAGCTTTTGGGCTAATATCCACTTATCATTGAGTGCGTACCATGTGTGTTATTTTGTGTCTGGGTTACCTCACTCAGGATGATATTTTCAAGTTCCATCAATTTGCCTGCAAATTTCATGAAATCATTGTTTTTAATAGCTGAGTAATACTCCATTGTGTAAATGTACCACATTTTCTGTATCCATTCCTCTGTTGAGGGACATCTGGGTTATTTCTAGCTTCTGACTATTATAAATAAGACTGCTATGAACATAGTGGAGCATGTGTTCTTATTACATGTTGGAGCATCTTCTGGGTATATGCCCAGAAGTGGTATAGCTGGATCCTCAGGTAGTATTATGTCCAATTTTCCGAGGAACCGCCAGACTGATTTCCAGAGGGGTTGTACCAGCTTGCAATCCCACCAACAATGGAGGAATATTTCTCTTAGCTATTCTGACTGATGTAAGGTGGAATGTTAGGGTCATTTTGATTTGCATTTCCCTGATGACTAAGGATAGTGAACATTTCTTCTTCCTCTTCCTCTTCCTCTTCCTCTTCCTCTTCCTCTTCCTCTTCCTCTTCTTCTTCTTCTTCTTCTTCTTCTTCTTCTTCTTCTTCTTCTTCTTCTTCTTCT
>JANHMN010000015.1:59107412-59136598 GCA_030674055.1 Rhabdomys pumilio
CTTCTTCTTCTTCTTCTTCTTCTTCTTCTTCTTCTTCTTCTTCTTCTCAAATTGTAATTTTACTTTTTCACACAGGGGTTATAAACACAAAAAGGCAGAATGTGAGGAAGGGGATGACACAGGAGCATAGGTGTTCAGGGAGAGTACAGATATCTTCCAGAACAGGGTATCAGCTGGGTGAAGGTTCAGGGGACAGGTCACTATGACTCTGCCTATAATTCACATGTCCTTATCTAAGTTGGTACTATCCACCAAGGCTACCCAAGGTCTATGATGATCCACAAGACCCATGACTACTTGTTCTTAACCAGGCTGGTAAATTTCCACCAAAGCTGCCTGTTTACCATAGCTTATAGCCATCTGTTTCAGTGTTTTTCCACAGAGACCCAAGACTTTGTGTTAGCAGGCATGTATGTCAGGCCTATTGCTGATTTTAGGCCTATGGCTGATTTTAGGCCTTCAATGTACAAGCAGGGCTGCCCCTGACATCTGCTCCCTTCTTCAAGTAGAGAAGGGCTGTGGTAATTCTAATCTTGCAAATGCGGGGATAGAGGCTTGACCTCCAGTAATTAAAGGGGACCTTGTAATGGCTCTGGTCCTCCTGCTGTTGTCCACTGAAGCATGAGGGCCATACCCATCTTGATGTCTTTTTCCAGGAGTGGGGATACTTTTGACATCAACTCCTATGCAGTCAGGCTTGTCCCTCAGGGAACCCAGAAAAATATTTAAAAATTTTATTTACATTCCCTTGCAGTGCTTAACCACACAGCCTAAGCAGGAATTCAGATCGCCAGTCAGAGGGGGTTCTAGGTAGCCCCTCTCTGTTTGGTCTAGGGGCAGAAGTCCCCTATTTTAGGTTGGGTGGAGATGGGTTTTGGAAACACCCTGGATAGAGTAACAACCTCATCTTGAGTCTCCATAGCTAACCTATGATAATGTATCTGAATAAGTTTTGCTACCAAATTATCTATTTGTTGTTTCACAAAGTTAGTCAGTCTGTTTAAGGCCCAGGGACCAAAAGAAATAAGCAAAAATAACCCAATTAATGGTCCCAAGATGGAAGGAAGTAGGGTTGACAACTATGGAGAGGTTGAAAACCAATTCCTGTACCAGCTCTCATCTTTCTCTCTGTTTTTTTTCAAGGCTTTCTCTGACTCTTTTCATGTTCTCTTTAACCATCCCTGTTTTGTCTATGTAAAAGCAACATTATTATTTAAGGGCTGTACACAGTCTAGAGCTGTACACAGTCTAGAGCTGTACACAGTCTTCTCTATTGTAAAAGGGTAAATCAAGTCCAATAAAGTTCTTTGCAAATTTTGGAGATCACTTCAGACAGCAAAATGAGAGATTTCTTCAGATTATTGATGTCAATCTCTAGCTATTTGATGTCCTTGTTAATGGCTCATCGAAGGTCTGAGTGGTATAAGTCCAGAGACCAGCATCAGGATTAGAACTTCTAAGAGCAGACACCATGGGTAATTCATTATTACCTGGAAAGGAAAAAGAAGGGAATTGTCAGAGAGATTTCTCTTCCCTGGATGTCAATTGTTATTCATCTTATTTATAATTGGGCCTGGCTTTGTGGGGGTATCTATTTATTTCATTAATCTTTTTGGCAGCCATTTAGCTGTGCCTTCTGTGGTATCAAACAGGCTTATCAATCTTCAACCCCATATGAGAACTAGGTCCTGGCCATTCCATTTAAGGGTAAGAGGGTCCTTCCACATAGCTGTGGTATAGTTTTTATTGGTCTCAGCAATGCCAGAGGCAGTCAGCAGCAGATTTACCATGAGATTTCAGATTTAGAAAATTAAAAGTGAACAAGGCATGATGAAGAGTATTTCTGGGAGACTCCTTCTGGGGGTACAGTTTCCCCTCTTTTTTTAAATGTGAAAATCTTTATTGGATACTTTATTTACATTTCAGATGCCATCCCCTTTCCCCATTTCTTCTCCCTAGAAAACCCCTATCGCATCCTCATTTCTCCTTTTTGCTTTTATACTATTTTTTAAATGTTAATCAAAGGTTTTATAAGTTTGGTAATGCTCAATAGCAATCAGAAGTGTAACCCAATACCCAACCTAAATATATCAACTATCTTTGACTGGTGGAGACAAACATCCATTTTCCTGTCCCCCACTCTTGTTACCTAGCTCTTCCTCTCCTTCTCCTCCTCTCTTTACTCCTTATCTTCCTCTCCTTACTCCACCCATCTTAGTTCCTCCTACATATCACTGTTTCTTTTAAAATAAAACTTTTCTCTAAGAATACAATTAGAGCATAACTATACCAATTTGTGTCAATAAGGTACAAGATAGACCTAATACCCAGTCCATCATTTTGTTGACTAAACAGAACCTCTGTCGTCCTTCCTAACTAAAAGACTTAATTCTGAACCTGGCTTTTTTTCTTGGCTTTAAAATGAATGTCAGCTGAAAACCATCCTCTCAAACCTTTTCTCTCAAAGTAAACAGCCTGGATTGGCTATGAGACTATAAGTCTTCAAACCCGTCAGAAATCCAGAATGACTGAGTTAACTGAAATTATGGGAAGCACAAAGCATAGCTTCTAAAGTTTAGTCAAATTATACAGACCACTGAGCACCTGGACAGTCCCTATACTACAGAATGTTGGAGCATTCGATCTTCAGCCTTCTGGCCCAGGATCATCTGACAGACCTAGTGATGCAGAATTATTAAGGGCTGATTACTCTGTCTTGGCAGATATAATCAGTCGACTATTCCACAAGTGTGTCCTTTTCTGGACGGTGATTTGTCTGTAGATGAAAAGAGGCAATTCTTGCCTAGTGGCTGTCTCACAACAACTGGAGTAACTCCAAGGATGCTCAGTTTCTTCTTAGAATCCAAGACAGGAAGCTGTCAGGAGCAGACAGGTTTCTAATCAAAATGGACATTAATACAGAAATGTTTGTAATGTCAATTCTGTGGACTTTTGATGTTTTGAAAACCAACTATCCACGTAAGGCAATCTGGACTATTGTTTGTTAACTCCTCTCAGCTGAATAAAATATAGAAAACACCCTAACAATAAACTCAGAGCCATGACTTTGCTATAGGCCCTTAACTCACAGGCTAACCATCTCAAATCAGTTTAAAAAGTTAAAGAAGGACTGGGTCTGAGCCTTGTATTCCTAAATGTGTTACATAGGCACAATGCCTATGAGAGTAACAATATTAATCTCACTTTATATCAATAAGAAGCTCGTCTCAATGAAAACCTTAAATTAGAAATCAAAGTAAATTTTGTACCATTTAAGGAATTATAACTTCATCTTAATAACAAGTATACATATTTCTACGAATAGGTTATGGGTATGCAATAAATCCTAGCTAATCCTCCCTGTTCCAACAAAACCACTACTTTTCCCTAGAAAGACAGCCCAATATTAACCACCTCAGTCCCCAAGCCCTGAGAATAGGGGTGCCAACTCTTCATTAACTTCTTCAAGGTGATTATGGTTGTTGAGATATTAGAAGAGGGGCAGGGGGAAGATTAAATTGATAAGCCCCTGACATCTGTGTCTTCACTGCATCCAGCTGCAATTCCAGGAAATCAGAGGTTCTAGCAGGTCTGCTCAGCTCACTTGATGAGTAGATACACTGAGGCTGTGTATTCTGCAATATACAATTCTCAAAACAAATTTTAGTATCAAGATAATTTTTTGTTTGAATTCTGGAATCTAGTCTTCTGGCAGCCTGCCTCTGTCATGACTAATCCATATAATTCTGAGAGTTTCTATGAGGGTGTACTCCCACCATCCTCTTATTTCCACCTCCCTGCTCTCAAATTCCCCAACACTAGGGAATCCAAACTTTCAGGCACCAAGGCCCTCTACTTCCACTGATGCCTAACCCCTTACCCCATTCCCCCTCCTCCAATTATTATGAGGGTGTGCTTTCACCATCCTCTCCTTCCCACCTCCCTGCTCTTGAAATTCACAACACTAGGGAATCCAAACTTTCAGGTATCAAGGCTGTCCACTTCCACTGATGCCTGGCAAGGCCACCCTCAACTGCCTATACAGGTGGAGTCATGAGTCCCTCCTTTTAGAATGGCTACTCCAGCTTGTTTCTTAGGGCCATTTGCTTGAAGAATTGTTTTCCAGCCTTTTACTCTAAGGTAGAGTCTGTCTTTGTCACTGAGGTGGGTTTCCTGTATGCAGCAAAATGCTGGGCCCTGTTTATGTATCCAGTCCATTAGCCTATGTCTTTTAATTGGGGAATTGAGTTCATTGATGTTAAGAGATGTTAGGGAACAGTGATTGTTGCTTGTCATTTTTGTTATTAGAGGTGAAATTATCTTTATGTGGCTATCTTCTTTTGGATTTGTTGGAAGATAATTACTTTTTTGCTCTTTCTAGGGCATAATTTCCCTCCTTGTATTGAAACTTTCCTGCTATTATCCTTTGCAATGCTGGGTTTGTGGAAAGATATTGTATAAATTTGGTTTTTTTTTTTGTGGAATATCTTGGTTTCTCCATCTATGGTAATTGAGAGTCTTGCTGGGTATAGTAGCCTGGGCTGGCATTTGTGTTCTCTTAGGGTCTGTATGACATCTGTCCAGCATCTTCTAGCTTTTATAGTATCTGGTGAGAAGTCTGGTGTAATTCTGATAGGTCTGCCTTTATATGTTATTTGGCCTTTTTCTCTCACTGAATTTAATATTCTTTCTTTGTTTTGTGCACTTGGTGTTTTGATTATTATGTGATGGGAGGTATTTCTTTTCTGGTCTAGTCTATTTGGTGTTCTATAGGCTTCTTGTATGTTTATGGGCATCTCATTCTTTAGGTTAGGGAAGTTTTCTTCTATAATTTTGTTGAAGATATTTATTGGCCCTTTAAGTTGGGAATCTTCACTCTCTTCTATACCTATTATCCTTAGGTTTGATCTCCTCACTGTGTCCTGGATTTCTTGGATTTTTGTGTTAAGAACTTTTTGCATTTTGTGTTTTCTTTGACCGTTGTGTCAATATTTCCTGTGGTATCTTCTGCACCTGAGATTCTCTCTTCTATCTCTTGTATTCTGTTTGTGCTTGTGTCTATGAATCCTGATTTTTTTCCCTAGGTTTTCTATCTCCAGTGTAGTCTCCCTTTGTATTTTCTTTATTGTTTCTACTTCCATTTTTATGTCCTGGATGGTTTAATGAATTCCTTCACCTGTTTGGTTGTGTTCTCTTGTGATTGTTTAAGGGATTTTTGTGTTTCCTCTTTAAGGGCTTCTACCTGTTTACCTGTGTTCTCAAATTCTTTGAGAGTGTTATTTATGTCCCTCTTAAAGTCCTCTATCATCATCATTAGAAGCAATTTTGAATCTTGTTTCCCTAGTGATATGGGGGAATTCAGGACTTTCTAATGTGGGAGAACTTGGTTCTGATGATGGCAAGTACCCTGGGTTGCTGATGCTTATGTTCTTGCACTTGCCTTTTGCCATCTGGCTCTTTTTAGTGCTACCTGTGCTGTCTCTGACTGGAGCCTGTCTTTCCTATTATCTTGGTTGTGTCAGAACTGTTTGGGATGGGTGTTGCTGCTGGGGTTAAAGCTGAGGCCCAAGATCTGCTCAGTGCTCAGGCAGAGACCAGAAGGTACCAGTGCTCTGTGCCAGGAGTAAATTCCTGGGTCCCCATGGGTCCCGGTTACTCCCTGTTTGGGGCAGGTGTTGCTGTCTCCTTACCTGAGATACTGCCTGGGTTAGAGCTCCTGGGAGCCTAGCTTCCTCTGGGTTTTGTGAGGTTAGGTGCAGAGCTGCTGCCCGGGATCTGCTCTGTGCTTGGGCCCAGACTGGAAGCTGAACATTTCTTTAGGTGCTTCTCTACCATTCTGTAGGAGGCTGTCCTTGTTGACGCCTGTGTGTGTGAGGTAACAAACCGCGCATGCGCAGCGTCTTGGGTACGCCTATTTCCGACGTTATATCCACCATTAAACTGCGCATGTACAGTGCAGGGGAACCTGGGAATTTGAGCAAGCAGCCAATCATAATTGTCCACCCCAAAGGTTATATATACAGGTGCGGGAAGTTCAAATCCCTCTCTCTCCCCGCCATGATGAAAGAATAAACACCGCAAAAGAATCCTACGTGTTCGTGTGAGTTCCTGTGGGCAGGGATATCGCGCGGGCTACAACTGGTGCTGAAACCCAGGAATCTAACATCACTGCACCGAGGGAGGGAGCTCCGCTTTCGGAGTGGGTTCAGAAGCGTGGTGGCGTGATAAGGTAAGCTCTGAGAGACATGTTTGGTCTGGAACTGAGTCAGTTTTCCCCCCAAGGGATAGGAGTTTCGGTAGCCTTAGCTACCGCATTAGCAGTGCTTGCATTCTTCCTTTTGGTTTTACGGGAGGGGAAAAACCACTTAAAGATCATGGCAGGTCAGAAAGCGTTAGAGGAGCCAGGAAGCGGAATATCAGAAACAGAGTTGAGAAAAAGGCTAGCTACTCATGAAGAAAATAGGAAAGACTTGCGCGAAAGTACAGGCCCTCCCAAAGACCTTCGGTCTGCGGGAGAGAGAATATGGGGAAAGAATGCCCTGGGAGAGTTTTGTGAGAAGAAAAGATACCATGCAGACAGGCAGCGGGCGCCACAAGATGGAGAGCGGGAAAAGGCAGGAGACGGCAATCCTGTGGCTTCTCAGCCAGCCGCGTCCTCCCAACTTGCTGTCCCCAGCACTCTTCCGCCTTATGCGGGCAAGCACTGTTCAGATTCCTTCCTTTCAGAGGAAGACAAAAAAAGGATGTTACAAGCTTTTCCGGTGTTTGAGGCCGCAGAAGGAGGCCGCATCCACGTGTCGATAGAATACAACACAATAAAAGAACTCGCTGAATCAGTTAGCAAATATGGAATCGATGCTAATTTCACAGTCATGCAACTCGAGAGACTTGCCGTTGTGGCAATGACTCCGAATGATTGACAGAATACAGTAAAGGTTGCTCTCCCTAATATGGGACAGTACTTAGAATGGAAAGCCTTATGACACGATGCTTCTCAAGTACAGGCAAAGGCCAACGCTAATGCGGAAGGCAACCAAAGGCAGTGGACATTTGAGTTGTTAACGGGGCAGGGACAGTTTGCTAACGACCAAATAGATTATGATTGGGGGGCTTATAGTCAAATCTCCGCTGCCGCCATTAAGGCGTGGAAGGCTCTTTCAAAGAAAGGCGAACTGGGGGACATTTAACCAAAATCTTGCAGGGTCCCCAAGAGCCATTCTTGGACTTTGTTGCTAGGATGACAGAAACAGCAGGCAGGATTTTTGGAGATCCAGAACGGGTTAAGCCATTGATAGAACAATTAGTATATGAAAATGCCTCACCAGAATGTAAGACAGTTATTACCCCTAGAAGAGACAAAGGGTTGACAGACTGGATTAAAATCTGCCAAGGACTAGGAGGCCCGCTAACTAATGCTGGTCTCGCTACAGCCATTTTGCAAGGTCAAAATAATGCAAATCTTAGGGTACGTGAGGTCTGCTATAATTGTGGTAAACCAGGTCATTTGAAACGGGAATGTCGTACTCCCATACAAAAAAAAAACCCTGGGTTATGCACAAAATGCAAAAAGGGCTATCACTGGGCTAATGAGTGTCGCTCAGTTAAGGACATTCAAGGAAGGATTATTCAGCATGACCCCTCCCCAACAGGGAAAAATGAAGACAATCCAAAAAACGGGTATCAGGGCCCCAGGTCTCAGGGCCCCAAGAAATATGGGACACAAGCTCAGGGCCAGAGGATGTTTGCAGCCGCAGAGCTACAAGAGGCTCCGCAGGATTGGACCTCCGCTCCACCTCCCAATTCTTACTAATGCCACTTGAGGGCGTACAACCTGTCCCAGTTGATTTTAAAGGTCCCCTGCCTGAAGGAAGTGTTGGCCTTATTTTAGGTCACTCCTCTCTTGCCTTAAAAGGGCTTGTGGTTCATCCTGGTGTGATAGACCAAGACTATACTGGGGAACTTCAAGTTCTCTGTTCCTGTCCACAAGGTATATTTTCCATCTCCCCTGGGGATAGGATTGCTCAGTTAGTTATTCTTCCAAGTTTACATGATTGTTTCCCATCCACCGGGGTGCCCAGAGGTGCCAACGGGCTTGGTTCTTCAGGAACCGACTTTGCTCACCTGGTAGTCGATCTTAAAACTAGACCCACTTTACAATTAATGGTAGAAGGGAAGAGTTTTATAGGAATTTTAGACACAGGAGCTGATAAAAGCATTATTTCCTCCAAATGGTGGCCTAAGGCATGGCCTGTTACACAATCATCCCATTCCTTACAAGGACTGGGATATGAGGCCAGCCCTACAGTCAGTTCACGCTCCCTGACTTGACAGACACCAGAGGGTCAAACAGGAAGTTTTATACCTTATGTGCTTCCTCTCTCCGTTAATCTCTGGGGGAGAGACATCTTACAAGACTTAGGATTAACATTAACTAATGAATATTCTCAACAAGCTATTGGTATTATGAAAAGGATGGGATATAAGGAAGGAAAAGGTCTGGGCAGAAAAGAACACGGAAGGTTAAACCCAGTTTCACAAGAAAGTAATACAGGAAGACAAGGTTTGGGTTTTCTCTAGTGACCATTGAGGGGTCTATGCCCATACCCTGGCTTACAGAGGGGCCCGTGTGGGTTTCTCAATGGTCGTTATCCTCTGAGAAACTGGAAGCTGCTACAAGGTTGATTAAAGAACAAGTACAGCTTGGTCATTTAGAGCCTTCCACTTCTCCTTGGAATACACCTATTTTTGTCATAAAAAAGAAATCAGGGAAATGGAGACTTCTCCATGATCTAAGGGCCATTAATGCACAAATGTGGCTGTTTGGCTCAGTGCAACGAGGCCTACCTCTGCTCTCTGCTTTACCTAAGCAATGGAGGATAATAATTATAGACATTAAGGATTGCTTTTTTTCTATTCCCCTACACCCACAGGATAGACAAAGATTCGCATTTACCCTGCCTGCTGTTAATCACCTTGAACCAGACAGGAGGTATCAGTGGAGAGTCTTACCCCAAGGGATGGCAAATAGCCCCACTATATGCCAACTATATGTACAAAGAGCCCTTGAGCCAGTTAGGAAAAAATTCCCTTCCTTATTAGTGGCCCTTTTTATGGATGACATTCTTATTTGTCATAGGGAATCAGTTATTTTACAAGCCTCATACCCTCTACTAATTAAATCATTGGAACAATGGGGCCTACATATTGCCACAGATAAGGTCCAAATGTCAGAAGTAGGCTCCTTTCTAGGAACAGTGATTTATCCAGAAAAAATAGTTCCTCAGAAATTAGAGATTCGCAGGGACCATTTACATACCTTAAATGATTTTCAAAAATTATTAGGTGATATAAATTGGTTGAGACCGTTTTTAAAAATCCCCTCTGCTGAACTAAAACCTTTGTTTGACATTCTGGAAGGGGACACCCACCCTTCCTCACCAAGGGCCTTAACGCCGGCTGCAAGCCGCGCCCTACAAGTAGTGGAAAAGGCCTTACAAAATGCCCAATTAAAACATATTGATATAAACAAACCTTTTGATTTATGTGTTTTTAAGACCAGACATTTACCAACTGCTGTGTTATGACAAGATGGGCCCCTGCTATGGATCCATCCTAATGCATCCCCCACAAAGATTATTGAGTGGTATCCAGATACAATAGCTCAACTTGCCCTTCGGGGACTAAAGGCAGCTGTTACTTATTTTGGGAAAGATCCTAAAGCGTTAATAGTGCCATATACTGCACATCAGGTTCAAACATTAACTGCTACCTCTGATGTTTGGGCGGTGTTGGTCACTTCCTTTAATGGTCAAATAGACAATCATTATCCTAAGCATCCTATTTTACAATTTGCCTTAACTCAAGCTGTTGTGTTTTCTCACATTATATCTCAGAAGCCGCTCCCAGATGGAGTGGTTGTTTACACAGATGGATCAAAGGCAGGTGTGGGTGCCTATATAATTGATGATAAAGCCACAGTCAGACAATACCATGAGACTTCACCTCAGGTTGTGGAATGCTTGGTAGTACTAGAGGTTCTTGAAACCTTCCCAGGTCCTTTAAATATTATTTCAGATTCCCTTTATGTAGTAAATGCAGTTAGGGTTCTGGAAGTTGCTAGATTAATTAAGCCCTCTAGTAGACTTACAAAGGTCTTCCAAAAGATTCAATTTACCCTAGTCAATAAGAGATCTCCTGTTTTTATTACACATATCAGGGCTCACTCAGGTCCACCCGGACCAATGTCCCGTGGAAATGACCTGGCAGACCGAGCTTCAAAGTTAATAGCTGTTGTCTTATCTCCAAAATGGACCTTGGCGAAAGATTTCCATAAAAGATTTCATGTAACCACTGAGACTTTACGTCGGAGATTTAACATAACCAGAAAAGAGGCTAGGGATATAGTGACTCAATGTCAAAATTGCTGTCAATTCTTACCAACACCTCGTATTGGAATTAATCCACGAGGAATTCAGCCACTACAAATTTGACAAATGGATGTTACTCACATCCCATCCTTTGGCAAATTGCAATATTTACATGTTTCTATTGATACTTGTTCTGGAATTATATTTGCTTCTCCTTTGACAGGAGAAAAGGCTGCTCATGTCATTCAACATTGCCTCGAGGCATGGAGTGCCTGGGGGAAAGCCTAAAATTCTTAAAACTGACAATGGACCAGCTTACACTTCGCAGAAATTTAGACAATTCTGCCACCAAATGGAGGCGACCCATTTAACAGGTCTACCGTACAATCCTCAAGGACAAGGTATTATAGAACGGGCTCATCACACTTTTAAGTCCTATTTAATAAAGCAAAAAGGGGGAGTCGAGGAAGCTCTACCCTCAGTGCCACGACTCACCGTTTCTATAGTACTTTTCACCCTTAATTATTAAAATCTGGACAGCCAAGGCCACATGGCAGCTGACCGTCATTGTTTAGAACCTGACAGGCCAAAAGAGATGGTCAAGTGGAAGGATGCTCTGACTGGACAATGAAAAGGCCCGGATCCTATTTTAATAAGATCCCGGGGAGCTGTTTGTGTGTTTCCACAGGAGGAAGACAGTCCATTCTGGCTGCCAGAACGCCTAACATGAAGAATCTTGGAGTCTCAGCCTGATCCTGCCCAGAGAGATGAAGACCCTCCTGATGACGGTGATATTTTGGCTGTCACTCCTGATGGTGGGACAGGCGGAGCTGAGATGGAGATTCCCCCTTTCTAGGTTTTACTGCAGAACTGGACCCTAGAGTTTGAGGAAAAGCTGAGAGATCTTCGGCCTTCCCCTTCCCTTAAAAATGGGTGGGAATAGGCCTGCTATTAATAAAGATAAAAGGGAGCCTTTTAATAAAGCATGAGGAGAGGTGTGGAGAGGAACAGGCCTGCTTGGTATAACCCTAGGCTGTGGACACATTATTGGTTGGTCTGCAAACTCAAAAAACCCAACAGAAGTGTGATTAGGCGATAATTGCCAAGTACCTACTGCTTTAAAACAAGGTCCCTCCCCTAAAGTCTGGCTGTCTGTGCTACAAAGTAGCTAACGCTTGAGTTCTCAGCTGTTGCACTCCACGGGTTCTACCCATTGCACTGGGTCAGTGAGACAAAAGCCTGTGCTCTGCACATCTCTGGGTAGAGTGTATACTGTGATATACAGAGGATGTTCCTCAGAGATAGATTCCTCAAAGACATGTCTAGTTGCACAGAGGTCGAATTGCCAAAATCCTCTCCCTGTCAAAGGCAATGGGATGGGTAGATAAAAATACACTCATGGACTCAACGACCAGGGTGGAAATTCTTTACAATATCCCAACATTCTGCACAAGGGACTAGACCTCTACCTTCCTCTACAAGAGAGATAATTCAGAGATGTACCAGACGGCCATACAGTCTCATTTTATAAACTAAAGGGGACGGATGTAGGAGGCTGTCCTTGCTGACGCCTGTGTGCATGAGGTAACAAACCGTGCACGCGCAGCGTCTTAGGTACGCCTATTTCTGACGTCATATCCACCATTAAACTGCGCATGTACAGTGCAGGGGAACCTGGGAATTTGAGCAAGCAACCAATCATAATTGTCCACCCCAAAGGTTATATATACAGGTGCGGGAAGTTCAAATCCCTCTCTCTCCCCGCCATGATGAAAGAATAAACACCGTGAAAGAATCCTACGTGTTCGTGTGAGTTCCTGCGGGCAGGGATATCTCGCGGGCTACACCATTCGAGTTTCCTCAGTTGAGAATTCTCTGTTTAACTCCGTTCCCCATTTTTAATAGGGTTATTTGGTTCTCTGGAGTCTATCTTCTTGAGTTCTTTGCATATATTGGATATTAGCCCTCAATCAGATGTAGGATTGGTAAAGATTTTTTCCCAATCTTTTGGTTGCCATTTTGTCCTATTTACAGTGTCATTTGCTTTATGGGAGCTTTGCAATTTTATGAGGTTCCATTTTCATTCTTGATCTTCGAGCCATTGGTGTTCTATTCTGGACATTTCCACCCCCCAACCCCCGTGCCTATGCGTTGGAGGCTTTTCCTCACTTTTTCCTCTATTAGCTTCAGTGTATCTGGTTTTATGTGGAGGGCCTTGATCCATTTGAACTTGAGCTTTGTACAAGCAGATAAATGAATTGATTTGTGTTCTTCTACGTGTTGACTGCCAGTTGAACCAGGACCATTTGTTGAAAATGCTTTTTTCCACTGGATGGTTTTAGCTCCTTTGTCAAAGATCAAGTGACTATAGGTGTTTGGGTTCATTTCTGGGATGAAATCTATTTGATCATAGTTGATAATCTTTTTAATGTGTTTTTTAAATTAGTTTGAAAGCATGTTATTGAGTATTTCTACATGTAGTTCACAAGGGAAATTGGTCTATAATTTCCTTTCTTTGTTGAGTCTTCATGTAGTTTGAGTATCAGGATAACTATAATAGCCTCATGAAATTAATTGTGTAATATTCCTTCTGTTTTTATTTTATGGAATAATTTGAGGATATTGGCATTAATTCTTCTTTGAAAGTCTGTTAAAACTGTATGCCAAATCTCTGGCCTTGGGATCTTTTTGCTTGGAAGCTAAATGACTGCTTCTACTTCACTGGGGAGTTATAGTGCTCTTTAAATTGATTATCTGGCCTTGGTTTACCTTTGGTAAGTGTATCTTTTGAGAAAATTATCCATTTTCAAGATTAGATATTTAAGAGACATGTAAATTAATTAAAATATGGGGTACAGATCTAAACAGTGAATTCTCAATAGAGGAAACTCCAATGGTCGAGAAGCATGTGGAGAAATATTCAATATTCTTAGCTGTCAGGGATATGCAAGTCAAAAATTCCTTGAGATTCTATCTTACACTGGTCACAAATGGCTAAGATCAATAATACAAATGGCAGTGCAAGCTGGCAAGAATGTGGAATGGAGGAGCACTCATACATTGCTGGTGGGAGTTCAATCTTGTACAACCACTATGGAAATCGATATGGCAGTTTCTTAGAATATTGGGAATTGATCTATCTCAAGATCAAGCTGTATCACTCCTGGGCATATTCCCAAGGGAAGCTCTATCCTACCACAGAGATGCTTGCTCAACCATGCTCATTGCTGCTCTGTTTGTTATGGCCAGAGACTTGAGGCAGCCTAGATGTTCCTCAGCAGAAGAATGGATAGGGAAAATGTGGTGCATTTGCATAGTGGAGTGTTAGCCAAGTGTTCAAGAGAATTACATCATGAAGTTTACAGGCAAATTTGAGGAACTGGAGAAGGACTTAGGCAGGTAACTTAGATTCAGAAAGATAAATATGGTGGGCATTTATTTTTTTGTGAATATTGGCCATTGTGTAGGTGACAGCCAAGCTGCAGTCTGTAGACCCAGAGTGATTAGGTATTGAGGAGGGGTCTAGTGGAGGTCATATGGATCTCTTTGGGATGGGAAATAGAATGGATTTTGTGGTGAACTGGGGGCAGTGGAGACAGAAATGGAAGGGGTGTCTTGTGGGGAATGGGACAGGACATAGGGTTGAGAGAGAGAAATTGAGGAGAGTTGTCTCTGTCTTTCAGTTAATTTAGATACGTGCTTGTCCATCTTGTTGATTGCTGTGTGTAGTTTTAAGCTGCCACCTTTGCTCTGGGCCAGCTGAGCTACCAACTTCTGCCCAGCGTCCCTTTTGTTCCACTCGCCTTTAGCTCTGAGAGGTGTCTGCACTGCCAGTCCCCTCTGGAGACCCTTGAATCCATGGATAAAAGACACATTCACACAGTTTGTTACTTTACAACTTGCCTTCTAGGCACAATTGCTGGGAATTGTACATATACATTATACATAGAAAAGCATGCCCATACTAATTTATTATCTCTGTCTGTCCACTTGCCCTAAACTCCAGTGGCTAGTCCCACCCAGCCCCTGCTAAACATCCTTAGTAACCCACCTGTAATGTAGGCCACAGGCCCAAGCTCCCCCACGAGACCTCATATGGTTGATGTGTTCTTCCTCCAAAGCATGGCAGAAAGCATCTCCCATTCCCTGCATCTGCCTTTTCCTCCTGGAACCTGTAAGTCTCACCTGTACCTTTCACCCAACAGTTGGTTCCCAGCCTTCTTTACTGACAAATCAAGAACCAATTGGGAAATAGGACTTTGACATCAGAATTGTCCCCTTCAGTTGATTTTCTCAAACAAAACAAAACAAAACAACAACAAAAAACCCAAACAAACCCCAACACTTTATTTCATTGATTCTTTGTATTGTTCTCTTTGTTTCTATTTTATTAATCTCAGCCCCTAATTTGATTATTTCTTGCCAACTACTCTTTTTGGGTGTAATTTCTTCTTTTAATTCTAGAGATTTGAGGTGTGCTGTTACGTTATTAGTATGAGCTCTCTCTAGGTTTTTCATGTAAGCCTTTGGTGCTATGAACTTGCCTCTTAGCACTGCTTTCTTTCTGTCTCATAAGTTTGAGTAAGATATGTATTCATTTTCATTCAATTCTAAAAAGGTTTTATTTATTAATTTTTGTCTCGATCTGTTTTCATTCAGTAGAGTGTTGTTCAGTTTCCATGAGATTTTAAGCTTTAATCCATGCTGGTTAGACAGGATACAGGGAGTTATTCCAATTTTCTTGTATCTTTTGAGACTTACTTTGTGTCTGACTAAGTATATTGTCATTTTGGAGAAAGTTACACAAGATGCAGAAAAAAGGTCTATTTTTGTGTTTGGTTGAAATGTTCTGTAAATATCTGTCAAGTCCAGCATTTCTCTGTTGTGTTTTTGTCTGAATGACCTATTATTGATGAACATAGGATATTGAAGCCTCCCAATATTAATATTTTTAAGGGTCACTATGTGATTTATGCTGTAGGAGTGTTTCTTTTACAAACACATGTGTCCTTGTGTTTGGGGCAGAGATGTTAAGAATTGAAATGTCCTATTAGTAGAATTTTCCTTTGATGAGTATGTAGTGTCCTTCCCTGTCTTTTATGATTAGTTTTGGTTTGAAGTCTGTTTTGTTGGGTATCAAAATGGCTGCACCAGCTTGTTTCTTAGCTCCATTTGCTTGGCACATGTTTTCCATCCTTTTACCTTGAGGTAATGCCTACTCCTGATATTGGGTATAGTTTCTGAATACAGCAAAGAATAAATCCTATTTCTGCCCCCAGCATCTGTGTCTTTTATTGGGGAATTGAGACCACTGATACTGAGACATATCAATGAACAGTGTTTGTGGATTCCTATTATTTTGTTGCTATTGGTGATGGTGATGATGGCAGTGTGTGTGCATGTATGTGTGTGTATGTGTAGCTGCCAGCAGCCACAGTCAACCAGGTTCACCTGAAAGAGAGGCTGGGAATGGAAGAAGGGACAGGAGGGCAGGAAGAGATGAAGCCAGGACAAAGTTCTCTGATTGAGGCTCAAAGTTTAATGTATGACTTTCAAATAAAAAGAGGAAACCCCACTCCCACCACCAGAGTCTCTTCTGGCTTCAGCCTGATGGGTTGTGGGTGAGGAGAATCCATCCTTAATTATGGGCCAGAGGTGTTTCAAGGCAAGTTCAGCAGGCAGTCTATTCTCAGCTCCTGTAGCAGGAGGTCTGCAGGTTGCCAAGGCAAGTAATGCCTCCTGGGTCCTATTGTGGTCTATTGTGGTAAACAACTCAGGCCTGCTCAAGGTTGGGTGAAGGACACAGTTTCCCCCTTAAGTTTTTAAGATGGCAGTGCCAATATCGGGATGGGGCACAAAATTTTATCCTGTCTAGGGGTCTTGAGTGGCCGGGTTACCGTGCCTGGCTTAGGTTGATGTCTATATTATTCCTATATTACTCGTCTTTGAGGAAAACATACATAGCATGTTGATGTATGTCTCTGCCTTAGGTTTATAGGAGCTCAAGAACACTCTTACTCATCTTTGACTAACTGGCCATCATTGGCAGACTCTTTCCCATAGACCAAAACCACATTAAGACCAAAGGACCTGCAGGCATGCACTAAATGCAATTCTTCACAGCCATGTGTAACTGCCATGATGAAAGCTGAGCTTGCTGAGAGCGATCCTGTGTGAGGGCAATCAATCTGTTTAAATACAAGGTTCAAAGGTTAAAGGCAACATGATTATCCAAACAATGTAGAAAACAAGGCTGAGAATGGAAATGTTCCAGTATCTAATCCAACTACTAAATAGCAGGGATTAGACACAAGTCTAGCCACCAGGTATATAGTGGGTTGCTTTAAGTATTGAAGAAAAACACTTACTCTCCAGTAACAGTGGAGACTATATGCCAAGTTAAATCAGCTGACTGATTTTAAGCCATCTTCATCATTAAAATCATAATTATTAGACTCAAGATCTGTGTCCACTTGATGGACCAATCTTTCAGGTAGCCATTGGGCTCCATTCTCTTTTTCTGAAAAAATACAGACTGAGTCACAGTCCCAAATTAAAACAGAGTCAGGACCACACCAAGTATTAGTTAGGGGTCTCTCCACATGACCCTGGCAAATGAACAGGAAGTAACCGGATGCCAGTGGCGATCTGCTGCAGACTGATGTTTAGTATCAGCTTGCAGAAAATTTAAAACAAATAAGACAAAAGCAATAAGTGTGCTTTTGGTGACCTTGGGGGGGGGATATAATTCCCCCTTTCTAGTTTTAATGAGCCAATTTTTTATAGTGCGATGTGCATGTTCAACAATTCCTTGTCCCATTGGGTTATAAGGAATTCCAGTTTTATGTTCAATGCCAAATTCCTTACAGAATGATATAAAGTTGTTTTCAGTATAGGCTGGCCCATTGTCCGTCTTGAGGACTTTAGGCAATCTCATAGCATTAAAGGCTTGTAAGCAATTACATTTACAATTGTAAATCAATTACATTTTTAGATGTTTCTCCCGAATGTAGAGAAGCAAAAAGGAATCCTGAGCAAGTGTCAATACAGGCATGTATATATTTCAAATTTCCAAATTCTGCATAATGAGTTACATCTATTTGCCAAATATGATTAGGCTTAAGGCCGCTTGGATCAACTCCTGAATGGGGAACTGGAGATAAAGTAAGGCAGTTAGGACACTGTTTTACAATCATTCTAGCCTGCTTTTTAGTGATCTTACGTTGGAGCCTTAAAGTGTGACTAGAGAGATGAAACTTCTTATGATCATGTCTAGCCAATGCAACAGGATCTAAAATTAAAGCTTCTCTTATACAAGCTCTGTCAATACAATCATTACCTGCAGCTAAAGGTCCAGGAAGACCAGAATGAGCTCTTATATGGCCAATATAAAAGGAATTTTTTTTTTTCTGGTAAGAATGAGGTTTTGTAGTTGCAAAAACAGAGATCCAGCTGGAGTATTGAACTGCAATACACCACAAATTTCTAACAAGGGAACAGACTGAGCCACATATAGGCTATCAGTAAAATATTAAAAGCATCATTTACAGATGGAAAAACATTCAGAACTGCTGTCAGCTCTACTAGTTGAGCAGAGAGTCCAGGTGTCTCTATGACTACCTGTTGATTATAACATACCCTGTTCGTCCTTTAGAGGAGCCATCAGTAAAAATTAAAAGAGCATCATGTAGAGGCTGCAAAGAAGTCATGTTAGGAAATATAACCTCATGTACATTTAGAAACTGTATCAATTTATCTGGAGGATAATGATTGTCTATAATGCCATTAAATCCTATTTGAGCAAGCAACCAATCTGTACTATGCTGCTTTAACCAAGTATTCTGCTCTGCATTAAAAGGCTGAATAATGACATCTGGCTCTTTGCCAAAATAAGTCAATGCCTGTTTCTTTTTCTAAGTATAATCATATGGGCTACTGCCTCATAATATGGTAGGATGTTACGTTTAGGGGATATCTTTGAATGTATCCACATGAGGGGAGCCTTTGCCACAACAGTCCTGTAGGAGTATAAGTTGTATTAAAAATGAACAAATGTAGAGGCAAGCAATAATCTATGTAAGTGACAAATTGTTCCTCAATGGCTCTTTCTACTCATTGTAATGCCAACAATCCTTCTGGGTTTAAGGATCGAGGGGAGGTAGGATCAGCACTCCCTTTGAGAATATCAAATAAAGGTTTCAATTCCCCTGTAGTAAGTTTTAAATAGGGATGAAGCCAATTGATATCACCTAACAGCTTTTGGAAATCATTTAAGGTTTTTAAACTGTCCCTACGGATGATTATCTTCTGAAGACAAACGGCTTGATCCGTAAGTCTAAAGCCTAAATAATTATAAGGCTCCTGAGTTTGTACCTTTTCAGGAGCTATTTGTAGTCCTTTATCAGCTAGTGTCTGCTGTAAATCTCTATAACATAAAAGCGAGTCCTAGGATCTTTTCCTCCTAAAAGAGTATCATCTGTGAGTGGCTGATGTACATCGTTGGCCATTGCCTTCTTACAGGCTCAATGGCTTGTGCTACAAAGTTTTGACATAATGTAGGACTATTAGTTAAGTCCTGAGGAAGAACTACCCATTGATACCTTTTCATTGGCTCTTTAAAATTAACAGAAGGAACACTGAAAGCAAATCTTTTACAATCCCGAGAATGTAAGGGATTTGAAACAATCTTTCAAATCTACTATTATTTTACAATATCTTTTAGTAATGGCCACTGGAGATGGGAGTCCAGATTGTAGAGCTCCCATAGGTACCATGGTTTCATTAACCTTTCTTAGAACTTGTAACAATCACCATTTTCCAGACTTGTTCTTGTTAACGAACATTGGAGTGTTCCAAGGTGGCTGAGATTCTTCTATATGTCCTGCCTCTAATTGCTCCTGCACAAGCACTGAAGCAGCTTCTATTTTTTTTTAAGACAAAGACCACTGATCAACCCACACTGGGACATTGTTAAGCCATTCAATTTTATCAGTATGGGATGCAGGCAAGACAGTGGCCATTATGGAAAATACCCCAAACCTCTAGTGTCAGAATGAGGCTTAGGAGCTTCAAAAGTTTTAATTCCTTGTCCTTCTTTTCCTAGTCCTTGGCCAGGCAAAAATCCTTGTCTTAGCATTTGTTTAGTCACTACTTCATTAGGGCTGCACATCATAAAACTCATCTGTGACAAAAGATCTCTTCCCCAGAGGGTTATAGGCAAATTCGGCACGGCATAGGGCTGAATTTGTCCTGAATTGCCCTCTTCATCTTTCCAGTTTAAAAGTTTTGGCATAACCAATTCCCTGAAGGTGAGTGAGTGTATCAGACAAAGACCAGGCTGAAGGCCATTCTTGTCCTCTAATAATTGTTACATCAGCTCCAGTATCTACTAATCCTTCAAAACTTTTTCCTTCAATTATTAACTTAAGATTAGGTCTTTTGCTAGTAATAGATTAAACCCAGTACACATCAGAGGAACCAAAGCTATCTTGTTCTCTCTCATTGTTAACAAATATGGAAGGAAGCGGATGCAAAGGAACCAAAATGTGTTGAGCAATTCTTTTGTTAGCAGGTACAGTTATAATGCCAAGGGGGGAAGCAGCCACAATCTTAATTTCTTTCTCATAATCACTATCTATAACACCCGGATAAATTTGCAATACATTTACAATACTGCTGCTTCAGCCCAGAAGTAATCCCTGTATCCCTGGAGGCAAGGACTGAAAACTCCTGTAGGCAGCGTCTGAACTCCCATTTCTGGTGTCAGTACCGCATAAGTAGTGGAACTGAGGTTCAGTCCTGCACTTCCTGGAGTTGCTCTAATAATTTCTGAATTAGATTTCCCTGGCTTGGCAACAACTTCATGGCTCCATAAACTGTTGGCTGTGAATTCCTAGGGGCCTAGGGCTGGCCTTGGCACTTGTTTCCCGACAAGGGATGACCCTGATTATCTGGTTTAGATCTGCATTCCTTGGCCCAATGATAACCCTTCTTGCACCAAGGGCAAATTTCTGGCATGTGAGCTGATTATTTGCTCTTGCCCTTTTTCTTAGGACAGTCATTTTTAAAATGACCTGACTCTCCACATTTAAAACATCTTTTATCTTTATGGTTCTGTGCAAGCGTTGCTTGTACAGTGGTCTCTTGTAAGGCAGCAGCCACTGCCAGACCCTGATGGCCCAATTTCAGTGCAAAGATGAATGTATCCATGTAAATCTGTCTTTGCTTTGTATGGCCTGATAGCTGCGTGGTCAGCTGCACTAGCATTCTCATAAGCCAATTGTGTAACAAAAGGAATTCCTGCTTGAGGATCTCCAAAAATTCTACCAGCTGCCTTTAGCAGTCTGTCCACGAATTCCTGAAATAATTCATCAGGACCCTGTTTAATACTGGATAAACTCCCACTAAGATCCCCTTTAGTATAGGTAATTGATTCTAAGCACGGCGAGCAGCCTTTGCAATCTGTGTGTACACTCCTGCAGGCAGCTCAACCTGATTAGCATTACCTTCATATTGACCTTCTCCTAGAAGCATGTTAAGATCCCAATCTGTATTAACTTTATTTTTGGTAAATAATCTGTATTAACTGCCTGAACATTCATCATGGCGGTTTTCTTACTATTATCACTCCATTCTGAGCTCCAAAGCAAGTAATCTTCTCCTGACAAAGTAGCCTTACATAAAGTTTTCCAATCTTGGGGTGTTAAATTTGCTTCTACCACAGTATCTAATAAAGCTGTGTAAAGGGAGCTGTAGGTCCATATTGCAACACAGCTATTTTCAATTCTTTTATCACTTTGAACTCCAATACCTGATATTGTCTAGTTCTTCTGTTCTGCTGGTCAATTACATCAACTACAGGAAAATCTAACATGTCAGATGTATCTTGCCCATCCCTGTGGGCCTGATTCACAGCTCTTTCTAACAGCAATTGACTCATCTCAGAATCATCGCTCTTTTTTGCATCTGACAGACACTTTAACTCCTGTAGCACGTTAGTCAATTTTTGCAGCTTAATTTCTACCTCTAATTTATATACCTTCATGTCCATCCGGGCAGCTTCTGCTGCATCAAGGACCATAGGTGGAATGGAAGGTGCATGGAGGGAGCCAATCCTCGTGATATTTGGCAGCCCTTTCTTTTAAGTCAGCTTCTTCCTCTAAGATCTGATTCATCATCAGAATCTCCAATTTCTTTTATCTGAGCTGTAAGAGGTGTACTAGGTCTACATTTCTCCAATTTAGAGTTGAGGGTGCCCCTTTTTGTAAAGGCACTCTCTGATAGGCATTCTTGGAACTCTTTAAGCTGTGCCTGGGCCATAGCCAACACCTGCAAGGTCTCTTTATCTATTCGATTATCAATAACATCTTTTACAAGCTCCCAGAGGCAGAGGGTGTTAGGATCCGCCTTAGTGGTTCTCAAAGCTTCTCTGATTGTTTCCCAGGTTTTCTTATTCAAAGTTCCTTCTTGTGGGAACCGTGGGCAGCATGAATTTATTTCTGCCAAGAATTTTCCTAACATACTATTTGAAAACCTTGCTCCTCCCACCTGGAACAGCTCTTGCAGACTTCAGGCAAATGCCTGTTTGGAATTCTCCTGATGCATAATTCATTGTCACCTCCTAGGTAAAATTGGTGCATCTCCTTAAACACACTTCCTGCAAATACAACCTTCAAAGAATAACCATAACTAGAGCTAGTATCAAAATTGTTTGCTGCTTACCAACTGTGCGGGATACTCTCCTTCTTGTTCCATTTTTTGTAGAGCTCTACCCAAGACAGCATTCCTCAGCTGGTCTCCCGTGTTCAGGTCCCATGTTGAGTGCCATTCTGTAGTTGCCAGCAGCCACAGTCAACCAGGTTCACCTGAAAGAGAGGCTGGGAATGGAAGAAGGGACAAGAGGGCGAGAAGAGATGAAGCCAGGACAAAGTTCTCTGATTGAGGTTCAAAGTTTAATGTATGACTTTCAAATAGAAAGGGGAAACCCCACCCCCACCACCAGAGTCTCTTCTGGCTTCAGCCTGATGGGTTGTGGGTGAGGAGAATCCATCCTTAATTATGGGCCAGAGGTGTTTCAAGGCAAGTTCAGCAGGTAGTCTATTCTTCTCAGCTCCTGTAGCAGAAGGTTTGCAGGTTGCCAAGGCAGGTAATGCCTCCTGGGTCCTATTGTGGTCTATTGTGGTAAACAACTCAGGCCTGCTCAAGGTTGGGGGAAGGGTACATGTATATGTGCATGTGTGTGTGTTTCCCTTTTTTTGCTGGTCTCATATTATTTAGTCCCGGTGTTTTCATGGTTGTAGTTAGCCTTCTTATGTTGGAGTCTTCCTTCCAGTACCTTCTAAAGAACTTGATTTGTGAATAAATATTGTTTAAATTTGGCTTTAATCATGGAATATCTCATTTTCTCTATGATAACTGAAAGTTTTGCTGGGTATAGTAGTCAGTGATAGCATCTGTGGTCTCAGACTCTACACCACATCTGTGTAGCCACTTCTGGATTTTACAGTCTCTACTGAAAATTAGGTGTAATTCTAGGAGTTCTGCCTTTACATGCTACTCAGTCTTTTTCTTTGCCACTTTTAATGGTCTTTCTTTGTTCTGTATGTGTAGAGTTTTGATTATTATGTATGGAAGGGGATCTTCTTTTCTGGTCTACTCTTTTTGATGTTCTGTATACTTCTTGTACTTTGATGTACTTCTTTAGGAAAATTTTATAATTCTGTTGAAAATATTTTTGGGGCCTTTGAGATGAGTTTCTTCTCCTACCTCTATTCTCATTATTCTTAGATTTGATCATAGTGTCTTGAATATTTTGTGAAGTGAAAACTTCTAGTTCCTTTGGAAAGTTAGTGTGTCAAACAATGTTTTTTTCTGGGGCACACAGGTGAAAGGACACTTAATAAAGGAGTATAAGTATGACCCCACAGACAGTGGGAAGCAAGCACTGAGCATTGGTTTGGTTTGCTCCACTTCACTATTCCCTATGCTGTATTGAGAGAAGCTCACCCAAGAACTGCTCGTAAGGTTTCTGTGGCAACTTGCCGCTTCTACAGTCTCACCTCAAGTTGGTTGGTGAGCCTAATGGTTCCTTTAGGACTGAACTACAACTGCTAGTACATGCTGAAAGGAGTGGTCTGTAACACCAGTTCATGTGTGCTGTCTGCCTGCCCAGAGGACTGGTCTGCAGCTGCTAAGTCATATTTGGTGTTTGTTATGGAACAGAACTGCTGCCAAAGAAGATCGAGCTCACCCTTAAATAACTATTGCTGAAGAGGTCTACTTCCACCCTGTCCTAATAATCTTCCTTTTCCACTACCTCTACTTGGTGCTAGGCTAGAGCCCTTATTAAGAGTTGAGCTCTTATTAAAAGTAGATTGCAAATAAAATATGCACACAACTTTGCGTCAGGAGTATTTTAAATTTAACATTTTCTTTCACTGATGTATTCATTTCTGTCATGTCTTCAATATCTGAGATTTTCTCTTCCATCTCTTGTAATCTGTTGGTTAAGCCTGCCTCTATAGTTCTTGCTCAAAATGCAACACTATTCATTTCCAGAATTACCTCAGTTTGGGTTTTCTTGATTGATTCTATTTCTGTTTTGGGGTCTTGAATAGTTTTATCCATTTCCTTCCACTGTTTGTGTCTTCTTTGGATTCTTTAAGGAATTTATTCATTTCCTCTTTATGGATCTCTATCATCTTTTCCTTGTGCCCCAGTTATGCTGAAATATTCAGGGCCTGCTGTGCGAAGGTTGCTGGAGTTCAGTGGAGACACATTGTCCTGGATGTTATTTATTGTATTTTTATGTAGGTATCTGGATACCTGGGATTGAGATGATTATAGATTTAGGTGCTGATTTCTGTTTTTGTTTTGGGTTTTGGGGTGTGTGTGTGTGTGTGTGTGTGTGTGTGTGTGTGTGACTTGTTCCTTGGTTTCTGTTTCCTTTGTGGATTTTAAGAGGATATAATGGCTGTGTGTTGTCTGATAGGACATTTTCTATGGACCTAAAGCTAGCTCCCAAGGACTATTCCCTTATTTATCCACTAACTCATTCCTGACATTGATCACCAAGATATGACTATCAGAACAGCAATCAAAACTCATTATTTGGCTACACTGACTAACCTGTCCAGTCAGGACTTACCAACTCATCCCAGCTCAGATTTCTCTCTTTTCTCTTCAAAAACTGCTCCTGCAAAAACATCTGCTGCTGTCTTTGCCTGGTCTTAAGGCAGCTCCCATCTTTGCTCCTCCTCCAGGTAGGAAATCTTCTTTGTACTTACAATTTGTCTGTGTGTGTTCTGTGCCAACTCTGGGACCCTTTGCTTCCCTTCTCCACATACCTGATTGTCAAAAACTATGCTACTTCTTTACCAAACTATGTTGTTTCTCCTTTGGTCATCAGAAAAAAAATCTTTCCTCTTTACATCAGCTATAGTTATGTGATTGCTTCTAGTCAACAGAAAGTGTGGTATTGATGTGGTAGTCTGGGAACTAGAATGACATAAGGCAAGGAACAGCTTGGTTGGAGAGCAGCTACCTCATCTACACTGCAAATGCAAGCAAGAAAGTTTAGGTTACGTATGGTACCAGAAATTGGTCTATACAGCCTAAAAGATAGCTGCTCTCTCTCCCTCAGCCCAATCTATTGTCCCTTTCCAACAGTTCTCAGCAGACAACCTCCTTTAATTGGGCTATCTCAGACTATTATCTAGACGAAGCACCCTTTTGTCACTCCCAGTTTTTCTGGTGGGAGAGGAGGAATGGAATGAAAAGGCACACTTTGGGTAAATGGTAATGAGAAAAGGAATGCCTTTTTATATCACAAATGAGCATCCTCCTTAGATGCTGACACAGGCATACCTTTCCAAGAACTACATCTCTACTCTTCTGATATCTTGGAAGTCTGAGGCAGAGTCATACCGTAGGTAGCCTAGGTCACAAGCATCAGCCCTTGCCTGCCCTCTCCTGGTCTCATCATCCCATACAAGATTTCTGATCCTCAGTACAAAATAAAAATGTGAGCCCCTTGTTTAAAATGCAGGGAAAAGGTACCATTTAAAGTCTAAATGACAAAATGTTTCCTTTGCTTCTGCAGTTTGACTTCAGATACTTTTATGTTCCCTACTTAATATTGATATCAGCAAAACTCTAAATTTTAAATCACTATCATAAATTTTACTGTGTATATCATATGCTGGTTTTAAATGTAAATAGAAGAACATTTAGTTTGTATGTGAAATCATTTAAGTTACCCAATTCATATTTGGTAGTTTATATACGCATTCGTGTTTAACAACAAAATTGTAAATGTTAACCAAAACCAAAACACCCCTCCAAACCCTCAGCCCCTGCCAAACCCCACTACACATTATACTTAATAATGAATAAAGGCAAATGGCTTCTGGAATGGGGTCTATTTAACCTCACTTGAGCGTAAATGTACTCCCTTATATTTTGAGGCCACT
This sequence comes from Rhabdomys pumilio, assembly GCA_030674055.1. Lineage (NCBI taxonomy): Eukaryota > Metazoa > Chordata > Mammalia > Rodentia > Muridae > Rhabdomys > Rhabdomys pumilio. Next base: position 59,133,250 of record JANHMN010000015.1, read on the forward strand.
AGAATGCTGTGTTCAGGGGATGAATACTGTATAATGTGAATGAGAGAACATATTTCATGTATGTTTTCCTCTTAAATACATGTTCTACTATCCTAATGAATTTGTGTTAACACACACACACATACACACACACACACACACACACACACACACACACACGTTGAAATGATTGGGAATTTACAGACATTGACAACTGAGCATTAACTCAAGGGGAGCATTCCTCTGAACATGAGGCCACCAGATGTGACACACTTATTATAGGCTCTCATGCAAATCAACAATGCAGGATGTACCTCAAGGACACAGGTACATTAGCAACCATCAAACTGACACAGCCAAGAATCTCACCTGAAAAGGAGTCTCAGTTGAGAAATTGGCTTTATCAGGCTGGCCTGTGGTCTTGTTTGTGAGAGACTGTCTTTCTTGACAATTGATGTGGGAAGGCCCAGCCCATGGTGACAGTACAATTCCTAAGACCGTGTTCTTCAGCTATGTAAGAAGCTAGCTGAGCCAGTGAGCTAGCCAGCAAGTGGTGTTCCTCCATGGTTTCTGACTCCAGTTTCCTGTCTTGAGTTTCTACCATGTTCTCAATGATGGACTAAAACCTGTAAGATGGGATAAACCCTTTCCTTCCCTAAGTTGCTTTGGATCAGAGTGAGATAAAACTAGGGTAGAAATCTTCCTGTGTTAAGACAACTCCCTTCTTTAGAAGTTTCAGGGCAAAGACCAAGACTGGATCTCATGTGTTTCTAGCATCTCATGTCTGTATGATCAAAACCTAGCAGGAGGGGATGGCTTGAAGAGCAGCCCAGTAAGGTCTAGAAGTAAGGTGCAAGGGGGCCTACTCTCACCCTGCATCCTGTGCCTACCCTAGATACAGTGCTCACCAAGTCAGCCTGGCCCATCCATAACCAAAGTCACCCCCATCTTTAATAACCACAGGAAGCCAAAGCTATGCCAGCCTTAACTGTGGAGGCAGAGCAGCAAACCATCCGGGAAGCCTTCTATTGGTGTCCAAGGGAAATGGAAATGTTCATAACTTCCTACAAGAAGGTTGACTATTCATTAGAAGACCTGATAACAAACTGATCAATAGACTTTATGCAATCCTGCATTTGTGTTCTGTGTGGATTCTTCAGAAAGAGAACATGGTACTTTAGATCTAATTCAAATATTAGTAGATACATTAGCTAAGTGTTTGAAAATGTCTATGGACTGCATTGAGTGTTCCATGTAGACAAGAGTCACAGCATTCTTGCAGAAACAGCGATGGGAGAACGGTGCTGGAGACCAACATAAATGAAATGGTCCTACAAGCTAATGGACAAAAACAAACTGGCTCAGCAGGGACTCCAGGCCATGCTGTATTGCTGTGAAGAATATGAATCTTCCTGCAATGCCAAGAAATACTAACACTGATAACACCATATGAAAGTGAAGAACCTGACCTCTTAAATAAAATGCCTAAAAGGCCAGTCTCAAGTAAAATCCTGGAGGAGAGTCATGTGAGTTTACCATGCAATTATTTACCAAAAATAAAGGAGAGTCTTAACTTTGCTCTTGGATTTAAGTCAAGATTTACACTTGGATTTATACTTCATAGAAGCTGTGTAGAATCAATACGGAAGTTCAATGTTGTTTTTCTTGTTCAGTGATTTTTTTTTTAAAGAAATTGAGTTGTTCCTGTGTGTGTGTGTGTGTGTGTGTGTGTGTGTGTGTGTTTTCATTTCTAAATTGCCTCCCCGAGGCCACATATAGGCGATCCTCTATGTATGGCTATTATAGTATTTTGAAAAGTGAGGTATTTCTTTACATATGTACAACCCAAGATATTGATGTTTTGTGTAGATCACAAGTACAACATTTAAGCATTTTTCTAATTTCTTATGTGTATGAATTTTTTGTCTGCATGTATATATGTATGTGCAACATGTGCCTGTCTGGTGCCCTCAGAGGCCAGAAGAGGTCAGAACTTCTAAAACTGGAGTCATAAATTACATATGATTGTGAACCACCATGTGAATTCTGGGAAATAAAACCTGGGTGTTTTTGTAAGAGCAACAACTGCTCTTAATTGTTGAGCCATCTCTTCAGACCCCAGGTGTAGAATTTTCTCTAATTCTTTCTGCTGTTTTTCACAATTGTTATTTAAAGAACCAAGAATATATGGCATAAAAACATAATTACCCCTTTCTTAGTTTAAATAAACTCCAAGGAAACGGGAAAACCAAACAAAATACTTAATAGATGAGGCTGGAGGGATAGCTCAGTGGTGGAGCACTGACATAGCAGATGCAAAGCCCTGGGTGCTGTTCTCAATACCATAAAACAAAACTCGAGCCACTCTACAGGTTTACCCTTCAATGAACTCAAGTAGCTGGCCTATGTGCAAAGAAGACACAACAGTACTTGCCCCAAATATTTACCAAGAAGTCTCACAGAACTGAAGCCCCTCACCCAGCTCAGATAAGCTCTGTAGTGCTATCTGAGATCTGTAGTGCTGCCCCCTGTTGGCTTCCTTGTGGCAAGCTTACATGCATCCAAAGCCTTGGGGCTAGACCTCAAACTGCCATTCACCAGCAGATCACTTGCTGATCTTGCTTAAAATGCAGACACTGGATCCACAGGAATCTTTGCAAACACCAGGGCTGGCGTAGTAACAATCTGTGCTAGGCAAGAGCAAAGACCAATTCAGCACAACTCCATAGATGGTGCTGCTTCAAACTCCTAGAGTCTGACACTGATGGTTTATTTTAGGCACAATTAAGCATAGTACAACTTGGAAAAAAGTTTCCCAGTGAAACACAAGCCCATGTGCATAGTAAGGCATGATTACATCAAAGCCCTTACTTCCATGGAGTACTTCCATGGAGATGGGTTCTCTAGACTACAAGTGTTGCCTTAGGGGTCTGGGTGAGAATTTGGTGTGTTCTCAGTTCTGCAGATAGCACGAAGGTCACCTAGGCTATTAACCACCTCTAGTCCTTTTACCAAGCATCTAGGGGAGCCACTGTACAGTTTTCTTGAAGAGTGTAAATGGTTAAATAAGACATGAACCTGCAGAAAGGATTACACTGGCATGTAGAAAATGTTCAGAGAGTAGAGTTACACTGAGGGCTTGGAGCAGACAGAAGAGAAAGCAGAGACACATCCAGGTGCCAAGGATACTGTTGGGTGCTAAAGAGCACCATTGATATGAGGTTTTCACCAGTGAAGGCTCATGAGCCAAAGTCAAGACACAGAGTCTCCAGAGACAGAGAATAGAGATCTCTTAGAGGGAGGGGGTCATCACCCAGGCTCCATCTCTCTCTCTCTCTCTCTCTCTCTCTCTCTCTCTCTCTCTCTCTCT
>JANHMN010000015.1:59140989-59151410 GCA_030674055.1 Rhabdomys pumilio
CATCCATCCATCCATCCATCCATCCATCCATCCATCCATCCATCCATGCACCCATCTATAAATGTTTTAAAACAACCAACTAAAATGTCAGAAAGTTACAGTTTGGAGCCTTATTTGGGTAAAGTCTATCCATCTAAAATTTCTAATCAGAGATATTCCTTCCATGAGAAAACAAAGGTCAGTTTGTATGAATAAATTCTCTCTTGGCCTTTCTGGAGTTTTCCTGCTTTAGCCTGTAAGGTCCAGTGTGGCCTGGTACATTAATGAGGCCACCAGTGATATGACACGCACAGGAATTCTTTAGTCTGAGTATCTATTAAGGGCTTTTAACCTCAGATACCTATTACAGATACTCCTCATTTTCACACTTTAAATCAGAAAGCAATCAAGACAAAGAGCCCTGGCACTGAGAGTCTTCTGTCAAGAGTACAAGAGAGGAAATGATAAAGACAGTTTCTTGGACAGAAGAAAGCATAAAGGAAGACAGGATATGTTCCAGAAAAATTCCACAAAGGTCCTCACAGGGCCACTGACTTTCAGGACACTATCAGGAACCCTGGGCTAACCAGTGATGTCTCTCTATTTTCCAGAAGGAATCTACGTTGGTGGTGGAGAAGGTCCCTTACAATAGAAGCATCTTTCAGCTTCCCAGATGCAAGTTCCCTTTGGGTTCTTCACAGGGAAGTACCCTTCCTCACATACAGTGAATACCAGAAACCAACAAGCCAGTTGGAGCACTCTCAAGTGATAACTGAGATGTTCTTATTCCCAAGACATGGTACTCCAATGATCAAGCCATACCCCACCCTGGGTACCAAACCTGTAACCAGTCTTGCCTCAAAACTGCAGTCTTAGAGTTATGAGGCCGATACCAAGACAGAGCCCGAATTGAGCAGTCAGTAACATGTACCTTCTTAGCCAAAACCAGGAGATGTCAGAGGCAGACTCGTAAGTCAGCTTCAGCATCACTGTCATTTTTTATTGAAATATTATATTTTGTGACACCTAAGGAAAAAACTCCATCTTGTGCCAGGCACCCATTCTGAGTTCCTAAAGCACAAGCTCCCAGTGACCGTGACTCCTTGCTCTCTCCCCGGGATTGTAAAACTGTCATGAAATGATTAACCGCGCTCTGACTTCTGAAAACTCCACTTACTTACTGCTGCCTGCAGTGGGAGTGAGGCAGTTCCTCACATAGCAACAGACTCCACAGGAACGAAGTCACTGAGATCTGCCTTTAAGAGCCTTCATTCCCTCAGACCTGGGCCTCCGTTCGAAATCCAACCGTGGGAACTGAGGACAGCTAAAGTTTAAAAAGAAAAGTTCAGCTAATTACGATTTAAACAGAAGTCTGGAACCGCTTAGTGTTTTCGAAATCTGTAGCATTTTGAGCTGAAAATTACGTTGATCATACTTCTGTAATTAACTCGAAGATTAACAGTGATTGATAACTTTTGATCAATAGAAGGGAACTGTATTGGGACCCTTTTCTGAAAAAGAGGGGAGAGCAGGTAAGTCTGCAAGTGTTCTCTTCACTCTCCTTGACTGCTGTGCACACTTGCTTGAACGTTCTCAATTTCTTTTCCACATGTACGTGCAGGTGAAGCTGCAGAACCGGACAGAGAAAGAGCCCAGAGAACTTATACAAACAAAACCTTATAAAATTGGTTTCTGGAGAGTGGGGGTGAGCAGTTGGCAAAGAGGAAAGTGCCACTGGGGCAGGTGTAGACACATCCAGAGTATCTGGAAGTGATCTGCAGCTTATTATAATTACTAAAATTCACATCAATACCAACTCAAAACAGCCTGTTTTTCTCCTGTCAATTCTGAGACCATCCTAACTATGCATACCAAAGTTAGAGATAAAGGGTCATGATATACATAAGCTTCAATAGTTTAGGAAAATCATCCATGTTTTATGATGATAAATCTTGATTATCAACTTGATGGTATTTAGAATTGCCCAGGAGACAAAACCTCTGTGTGTCTGTGAGGAATTTACTAAAAAAGCTTAACTGGAGAAGAGAGACCCTCCTGAAGGTGGGCATCTCCATTCCACAGACTGCGATCCTGGTCTAAAGCAGCAGGAGAAAGTGACTGACACTTCAGTGTTCATCTCTCTCCGCTTCCGGACTGTGGTTACGATATTACCAGTGCCTTCATCTACAGCTTCCACAACTGAGCCACTCCTGTCACTGTTCCTTCCCTGGTGTGATGGACTGGACATCTAGACTGCAAGCCCAAATAAGCCTTTCTTCCTTTAAGCTGACTTTGTCAAATATTTCATCATAGTAAAGGGAAAGGTAACAAATATATACGTGATATATGTATAAATATATATTCACATACATGTATTCTATATAACACATAGAGAGGGGGAAGGGAGAGAAAAGAAGAAAGGGGAGGGAGAGAAAAAGAATGGAGCAAATCATTAAAGAACAGCTATTCAGTCATAGCTAACTATGTAGAAAGGTTATAAAGGTGGATTTTTGCTGTTGTTGTGTTTTATTGTTGTTTAGAATTGGTTATTGGAATAGGGTCTCATACAGCTCCAGCTAGCTTTAAATTTACTGTAGTTGAGGCAGGACTTGAACGTCTGATCCATTTGTCTCTACTTCCTAAGTGCTGGGATTACATGTGTACGCACTACTATGTCTTTGTATAAGGGTTTCCTCTGTACAATTTTACTAATATTCTTAACATGTAACATTATTTTTAAATCAAAACTTAGAAAGATGAATCCATGAATGATCTACCTTGATTATTTCTCACTGAGGAGCCTTTAAAATCCTGAGACATTATTCGCATTGCACTGGTGTCCCCCTCTTTACCCACGTAGGACCTTTCTTTTTATAGACTCTGGGTCTCTCAGAACAAATAATCATTTTCAACCAAATACTCATTACATTATCAACTAGAAGAGGACAGATGAATTTTTTGTTGATTTAGTCAAGAAAAGTCCAGGCATGGTGACATGAGTCTGTGATCTCAGCTGTTCAAGAGGTACAGGCAGAAGAATTCCAGGCAGGTGCCACCTGGATAACATGGGGGAGATTCTTCTTCTGTAGGGAGAGGAAGTTGGGGGCTGGAACTAGGAGAGGAAAGAATAGAGGGAAGGGAAACAAAGCATCCTAGAATAGTATGCTAGCAGAGTAGACTGGAATGTACACATATCATAGAATGGCTAAAGATGGGAACTGGGTTGTTCAGCAATGGTTGTCTGCACGCTGGAGAGGCTGAGAACCAGCAGCTGCTCAGCCCACAAGGCTGGACACCTCAGCAGTCCCAACCCCTTAATGTCTTTCTGGATTGTCCTAGTCTTCTTTCTGTATTGGAAGGCTGAAGAAGCTGGAGTCAGGCATTAATGGAGGACAGGGAAAGCAACTAGAAGAATAGACACAAGCAAAAAGCAGTCAGCATGCACCAGAATATTTTATTGAACTTTTAAACATTTGAACCACCCACTAAAAGGTTCCACCTGCTCAAAGGAAGGGTCTTTGTAAGTGTTACAGCTCTGAAGGGAAAGGTATCCTGGCAGGTGGGAGCCAAGGAACACCCCCAAGTCATGGTGCACAAAAATCCTGATGCAAAAGACTTATTGGGATAGACACAAGAGGGTGGCTGCCTCTGCTCCTTTGAGAAGCAGCAGGGAGCTTAGCTGGGAGCAGAATTTATATAGGGTTTCTTGGGGGCAGAGTTTTCTTAGACAGTGATTTCCAGGATTGGTGAGGTTTCAAGTCCCGGGCTTGGGGTGACCCCAGGAATTTGGTGGGATTTCAAGATCAGGTATTGGTGGGCTTTTAAACTCAGGATTTGGTGGGCTTTCAAACCTGGAAGTAAGCTCAGACTTTTTTACCCTATACTTTTTCTTTCAGTTTTTCCTTCCTGAAAATGCCCCAGATATTGGCCCAGAGGGTTGGTTGATTCTGGATTCCCATCAAGATGACAGTCAAGATTAACCATCACAAGTAGACAAGGGCTATAAACTGGTGGTGATGTAGCGCTGCCAATCTCTTTCCCTTCTAAAGAGCGGGAGCTCCTCTCTTAGCCTTGCCATCTCTCACCAAGAGCAGGAACTCGGAACAGAAGGACCTTTCCAAAGCAGAAGTTTGCTGACCACACCGTCATGCTTGAAACCTTGAGAGATGAGCTCCTTTAGAGAGCCTGAGCTTCCGACAGCACCTTGCATGACTTGGTTTCTGTGGATTTCTCCTTTCTCATTTCTAGATTAGACCCTCCCCTTCACCAAATGCTGCAACTTTTCTGTATTTGCAACTCCTCAAAATTACCCGGTGCCTTTGTTCCAGCTTTTGCACTTCCTGGAATCCCCTCCTCCTCACTGATCCAAAAAGCTCTTACTCATTTGTTAAGACTCAAGGCAATTGTTCTCCAAAGCCAAGATACATTTCTTAGAAGAGACTCACTCACACATATTGACTCTTTCTGCCTACAATGTGACAAAGAGGAGTATTGCAGAGAGGCTTGGAAAATCAGCAGGGAAGCCCACAAAATTTACATTTCTCTATATTTTCTTTAGTCTTGGAAAAGCATGACAGAAAAGCAGCTTTCCCAAGGCTGTCTGACTGTTCCCAGCAGAGCTGACACTACAGGTGAAGGATAACTCCTGCTTTTACTGACAACACTGGGCATTCCCTGCATCAAAAGAATCTCCTGGATTCTCCTAAATCCTAGAGCTTTACTGGCCTTGATAGAATGACAAGATAGGCAGGTTCACTAGCTTCTAGAGAAAGCACCAGAACAGATCTCCAGGTATGGCTTGGAATGGTACCGGAAACCTCTAAAGGTTGCATATCATAGACTCTATGGCATAGAAGATAAGGCATGAGCTCTGGAGTCAGACAATTTTGGGTTTCTGTTCCAAAATTACCATTTACTAATTGTAGAACTTCAGGAAAAATCAACTTTCCTCGTATGAAAATCACATAGATGGTCTTTCTATGGAGATTAAGGAAGAAAATTGCATTAAATCACGCAACACAAGATCAAGCATACAGTAAGGGCTTAACTAGTGTTATGTTCCAGACTGCTAATTTCTTAATTCCTCATTCAGGACTTTAATGTGTCTAACTCAAGACAAGAGCTCTTAGCCCAAGTTCCTCCAAGTGTAAAGTAAGATAATTGATTATATGATTTCGGTACCCAAATCATTCATTCCTTTTAATATTTTTGCTTTGATTGGTCTTCTCAATTGTATCAGAGGATTTAGCATAAAACCTTCCCATGGTTGTGACCTGAACAACAGGTTTTGCTTAGAGGAAGTGGAGGAAGGTAAAATGCAAATTTTGGTGGCTAAATTGGATTTCCCTGGGTCTGATGACTTCCAAGATGCCTCTAAAATATAATTTCAGTGATGATGTTTATAGAAGGGACCAATCTTATCCCCAAAGAATAGGTAGAATTAGTATAGTCAACAAACACACATAGAATGTTGATTCTATGTCATCCATTGTTACATTGGGGGAAGCATAAAGATAAATAGAAAAGAAAAGGAGACAGAAAAAAAAGGAACTTAGCCAGGAGTTGGGTGCACTGGTGTCAAACGAAGAAATCTGGTTTCTGGTCATATCTTTGCAAAAACTTACTTCATGGTAAGTCCCTTAAAGGTGTTAGCCTCTAAGTCTAGCTTTTTTCAGAGTGAGGTGGGAGAGCTAAAAAAGGTAAATTCTAAGCTTGTTTTATTTTTGAGATTTGCTTCTAGATTATTCTCCTCTTAAAGTCAGTCTATATACTCAAATATTTCCTGAAGTCTTCCATTAGATGAACTGCACCTATTTCAACTAAACATATCTCAAACTGACAACTAACCTTATACTCCCTGCTCCCAATTACGTCCCAACGTTTTGTCTACTTTTGCACTTCAGTTCGCAGGAGACACAGCTAAAGGGCATAGCTGTTTATGTTATTGTCCCTCATGTCCAACATTCAAATCGACATCAAATTCTGCTGTCAGGTCCAAAGGAATCTTCAATTCCACAAACTCCTAGAGGCAGTTCGAATATTTAGACATGAGCTCAACCTGTGCTAGGAGGATTTCTGGTGGCTAGATAAAAGCCACCATCCCTTAGGATCTTTCAAAGCTTGTTCCCACCATCCAAAAAAGAGTCATTTCCCTTACCTCTGACAAAAAAGACACATGGTTCTTTAGTTAACATATACCATTAGCATCTATCAGAACACCAAGGTCTATGCTGGCTTCCAGACTCCCCCAGTCCCTACTCACAAGTATTTATTATATATTTTAAAGCCCCCACACTAGTGTTCTGACCTTTTACTCCCTCCAGCCAGCCACTCATTCTTCTTATAACCTTGCTATTCTCATGATGTTTTCTGTGTGCTTTGCTCTCGCTCTCACGATGCTCTCTATTCTGTATGCTCCCTCTATTCTCTACCCCCTATTCTTCTTCCCTCTCTTGTAGATAGCCCTGGCAATGTCCAGTCTGCTGGCCATGTTCACTTTATTTTTTTTTCTTTCTCTACTCTGGTCTCTTCTGTCTGCCTCTGGATATTTTCTCCCTCTTATATACAATAAAAGCTTTCACCTTAACCATACCATGGAGGGGTTGTGTCTGCAGTTTCTTCCTTGTGTACACCTGCCAAGTCTACATACTTAATAATTCTCTTGTGGACAGCTTCTCCCATCCAATGGGCACTTTTAGAGTTAGGTCATTAATTCTTCCAGTATAGATGATGGGAAACCATTATTTCTCCCAGATTTTAGTTTTAGTACATCTTCTTCAAAATAATTTTTCTAAAGCAAAGTCAGGTCCAAAGGAAACTCTACTTCCCCAAGTTCTGGTGGTTAAACCAAAGTCAACATTCCTCAGAAACTTGTGAAGTCTTGTCCTCTCTAACAAAGAATACCATTCCCTTATCATCAGTAGAAGGGATGAATGGCTATCTGTGGTGCCTACTAGCATACCAAAGCACATGCTGGCCTCCAGGCTCCTTCAGAATCACAAATACCTAGTTCTTCTCACCTCCTCCCCATGCTGTAAACTTCTCCAGCTCAGAAGTTCTGAGACTCCCCACCCCCATCCCAGCCATTCACTTTTCCTTATGACCCTGCTATTTCAACTGTCTTATCTCTTTTACTCTTCTCTTGAGAGTTTTGGTGTGAGAAAAAGACTCTGTTTGCCATGTATCCCCCAAAAACAAAGACAAGGAAACTAGCAATCAAATGATGTATTTTAAACACCTGTTGGTTTAATACCCCTACCCTCAAACTATGTGAGATATCTTCAGACAGGCTTTCAAACAATAGACTCTGGAATGGAGATTTGTTCCCAAATGAAATGAGAACATGACTGCTCTAAAAGACTTCTTAAAAGAAGATTTGGTTGAAGGTAAGAAAACAGGCAGAGGCATCTGCAAGAGTCCAGAGCAGGAAGAGAAAGTAGTACAATGAAAATGGCTGTCAGACTGAACCAGGCCAAAAGAAGAGAGAGGGAGTGGAGAGGGAGAGAGGAGAACCAAGAGAGAAGGGAGTGGGGAAGTGGGGGCTGGAGGGGGGGCAACAGAGCATGAGAGCAAAAGGGACCAAGATCTAAGAATACTCACAGCTGAAACATCTGGATTACATAGGAACTCGAAGCTGGGGAAAGGGAAGCGTCTGGCCTGGAGAGATTTGGGGTATGGGGTTGGGTGAGAAGAACTGAGAGGAGACAGGATGTCGTCATCTTACACTCTGTATCAGGTACTTTCTATATCAAGAGAGCCTGAGGCCATCGTGATGTAAGCATCACAATTAACCGTTTGTCTGGGGTTTCTTTTGGATATGACAGTTTGCAGGAAGTTTATAGGGGGAATAGCTGGAAAGCCAATCATTGCCTGTGAGGGAAGAAGAAAGCCCTGCTCAGAAGTGGGACTTTGGATTCAGTTGCAGCAAAGGTTTCTGTTCATTTCCAGAAGTCTGACTTTTCATGTCTGCTCCAACTCAAGAGGACTGACTTCTACACTGATTTATCTGCCAACTGACCAGTTTCTAACGTGGGTTTGTCTCAGTAACGAACCACTTGAAGGCATCTCAGAGAAGGACTCAGCTGAGAATTGTCAGCCACTAATACTCGCAGCATTTCGGAGCAATTGCTTTGGTCCTGAGTGGCGCTCTGAGCATCTTCTACATGAGATAACGTGTGCACCATTGTACTGTTTTATGGATAAGAAAGCAATCTCACCAGCACTATGACTTACCATGGCTCACACAAGTCTCCAAGATTCCAATTTATAGTTGACTGCATGGTTTGTTGGCTCCATTTATCTCTAAAATTGAAACTTTAGTAGTGTAAAATTTTTATTACAAGGAGTACAAACTTGTACCTTCTGTTGCTTTGGGTGACAATGTGCATTCTCACATACATTAGTCATCTGAGGAAGAATCAAAGCTATATCAAAGACCCCAAGTAAGGATTCTAGAAGACAGACAATGAATGTAAGCAGTGTCTGTGGGACCTTCACATGTAACCCAGGGCAAAGGGAGCAGAGCTATGTGTACGACCCAAGATGGCTTGTAAAACACAATCGACTAGGCATCAACTCCAATCTCTGGCCAGAGGCAAAACATTGCCTCAGAGATTTTTCAAAGAATTGGGTAAGGCAAAGAAGAAGGGAGAGGTGAGAGATAGCTTAAAGTCAATATCAAGTGCTTCCTAAAAAGCTAGGATAGACTAAAAGAAGTCAAAAGATCTCCAATGATAAGTAGATTAGGACACGAGGCCCAGAGTCCAGAAAGGGCTGTCTTAGAACAAGTACATGGAGTCACAACTGTTTTCTTACTCGGCTCCTTATCTGACCTTCTCATCCCTAGGATATCAAAGACCCTGATAATGCTTTTGCTAAGTAGCATGTAGCCCAGGCCAGTTTGGTAGGAGGTGGTGAAGTTTGTATCAAAATGCTGACTCTGTTATTTGTTTATTATATGATGTCAGGTAAGTTATTTAACTCTGTAAACCTCGGTTTGCTCAACTATAAATTGGAGGTAATAAGAGTCAGACCCAGTGCAAGGCCAGGAAGAAAAATGAGCTGTATGACTGTAGAGTTCACATATTCTTGTAACCCTATGTCCTACCTAGTACATGTGAGCAAAAACCTAGCACTTTACAGTATTCTTATATTTTCAGAACTCCATTAAACGATAAAGGAAGCAATGTGTCTTAGTTAGTGTTTCTATTGCTGTGAAGAGACAACATGACCATGGCAACTCTTATAAAGGAAAACATTTAATTTGGGGTTTGCTTACAGTTTCTGTTTGGTCCATTATCATCATGGTGGAAAACATGGTAGTGTGCAGGCCGACATGATACGAAAGAAGAATCTGAGAATTCTACTTACTGAACTGCAGGCAACTGAAGACTACGAGCCACACTGGGCATAGCTTAAGTATATATGAGACCTCAAGCCCTCCTCCACAGTGACATACTTCCTGCAACGAGGCCACACCTACTCCATCAAGGCCACACCTCCTAATAGTGCTATTCCTTATGAGCCAAGCAGTCAAACACATGAGTCTATGGAGATCATTCCTATTCAAACCATCACACAATATGATTGCTTGGGTTTTTTTGTTTTTGTTTGTTTTTGTTTTTTTCCCCAGCCTCCTGTCTCAGTGTATGGCTTTCCTAGTGTTTGACAGTACCTTCCAGGAGAAATCAATGATCTGGGATGTAAAAGTAATGTCTGTGTAAAAATCTTAACTGAAAAAAAAGCCGAAAAGGATAGCTGGCTTTCCAGGTGCCACCTGAGCACATGGTGTTTAATACCCCAGAGAACAAAGGACTAGGTAAAGGGTTCAACATTCTTGTAGCCTTTATCTATGTTCTGTCATCAGATTTGGGATCAATGAGTCATCCTTTTTTGTTTGTTTGTTTGTTTGCTTGTTTTGAGACAGGGTTTCTCTGTGTAGCCCTGGCTGTCCTGGAACTCACTCTGTAGACTAGGCTGACCTCCAACTCAGAAATCTGCCTGCCTCTGCCTCCCAAGTGCTGGGATTAAAGGTGTGCGCCACTACTGCCCGGTGAGTCATCCTTCTTAACAACAATAAAACAGAAGAGTGTTTTTGCTTTTTGCTTTACTAACCTGGAAAGGAGGTAATTTTTTGAAACAGGTCTCACTATGTAGCTCTGTCTGGGAACTTTCTATGTAGATCAGACTGGTCTAGAACTTGCAATGATTCTCCTGTCTCTCTGCCTCCAAGGTCTGGAATTACAGGCATTTGTCACCATTCAAGGCTTGAGGCTTCTTAATCAATTCACTCCCAGAAACATTTCTTGAAATAGGATCTATTTCTGATTACTTTGCTCTTATTATTTTTCTTAATACAACAAGGCTGAGGAGAGTGTTTGAGTACGGTCTTTGTTTTTTCTTTCTTTCTTTCTTTCTTTCTTTCTTTCTTTCTTTCTTTCTTT
>JANHMN010000015.1:59156055-59206055 GCA_030674055.1 Rhabdomys pumilio
CACACACACACACACACACACACACACACACACACACACACACACACTCACTCACTCAGTGCTGGAGCATGTCAATGGATAGGAAGCAGGAGGTTATTGGATTTCTGCCATTTCATTTTATCTGTAGTTACTTCCCACAGTTTGTCTTGCTCTCTACAGAGACCCCACTTAGAATCCATCACCAAAACTTTGTAGACTACAGCTAAGCTTACCAAACTATTTATTGGAGTATCCAAACATTCCCCCCTTGCCTGGACTTACTTCAGGTCAGGCCACCTCATCAGCATGCAGGGCTCCCTACACCAGACTACACACATGACCTGCAAGTACCTCAGAAGGCCCCAGAATAACCTCACAGATCACACATCCACCATCTTTCCCTGCTACATCTCGCAGGAAGTAGCTGGGTGAGTATTGACCTGAACTTTTCAGAGAGAAAGGAATGGGTTTTGCTCCTCCTCAGTCTTTGTAGAAAGAACACTCGACAAGTTTGCAAAGAAAAGGAAATGGAAGTTTGAAGTCTGTGTAGAGAGAAGAACAAGACCGCTGTAGTTATCTATCTAGGCTTCTAGAGTGCTTTGCCATTATTGCCATGTCCGCCACTTGGCTATAGGAGGCTGTCTGCTCAGAAAGAACGTGAATCTGTTGAGTCAGGGTACACTGTCTCTGGTTTCTGACTGCCATTCTTTCCTAGAAGGAGTACCATGACACAGGCATTTCCCCTTCTCTAAGGACTCTTGCCAGTAACAAGGAGGCCAGGAAACTATGTGGTAAGGAGCACTAGGAAGCAGCGTAGCCCTAACAGGAACGATTCTGAAAGTACCATGGGGGGAGTCTGTGAGGTAGTGGCTCTCAGCCCAGTGCTCTTTGATGAACAGAGAGAAGCCAGTCAGTCCCCTTCCTTCCACCCACCTCCCACTCCAACCCCCCACCAGGGAAGGATTTCCACATTGTGCTGGCTCTGGGGTCTGATGGCTGAAGCATTAGTGAAAGTGAAAGATGTCTAGAGAGGAATTTCACAGTGTCTCTCTATCCCCATACGTCAGAGCTCTGACTTGAGTTGGAGACTGAGGGAGAGGCACTGATGTGAGAAACCCTGTGGTGAGGAGCTTGTAGTGGACAATCACAGTCCCCACAGATGAGATAAGGGCTATGTAAAGCTTGGGCCTGATCTAAGCCAGGCCTCCTTTCATCCAGTTTCTTTACCAGCTCTCTGTTTATCGCAACCCTCTCCTGCCCCTACCCTCCACCCCATACACACACAGCCCAACAAGAAAGGTTTCTGGGGGACTGATCTACTCAGACCCTATATCAGATACCTGGCCCCCTCTACCCGTTGACAGCTTCCCCATCTTAGCCAGCAGGGCAGAACACAGGGGTATTTTTCCCAGTGTTTTCCCCAGGCCAGTTTTAGACTCTGCATCTGGTCTCCTAGGAGATGTTCAGAATTTGGGGAAATTTTGTACTTTCATTTTGTTTTTGTGGGTTTTTTTCTCATCCAGATAAATGTGTTCACTGTGAGCCCCATGTGGCTAGGTGATCTGGCCTGTCCTTTGATGACTCTCTATTTGCCAGAACAGTTGGTGTAACAGAGGACTTTTACGTAGAGGTCATGTTGAAGATGGTCACTGATTGGGAACCAACGTGGTCAGAGGCACCAGCCCCAGATACTGGCAGGCAGGCAACTCTGCTGCTTGTAGCCATGCAGTCTCAAGAGAAGGAAAGGATAGCAAATCTTAGAAGACAGCACATCTTGGCTTTCAAGAGCTGGAGACTAAGAAGTTGGCTCAGACAGTAAAGTGTTTGCCCCTCAAGCTTGAGGGCCTGAGCTTCAGTCCCTGATGCCCACATAAAAGCCAGGTGCCGTGTGCTTAACCCCTGTAACCTGTGCAGGAACCAGGAGCAGAGACAGGCAGATCCCAGGGTTTGCCAAGCAGCCATTCTAGCGGAAATGATCGGCTCCTGGTTCAGTGAGAAACACTGCCGAAAAATATAAAGGACACAGCTATAGAGGAAGATACCTAACGTTGATCTTTGGACTACACATGCTTAGGCATGCACCTGCACACACATGCATGTACAACATACACATACACACATGTACAACACATATACACAATACACACATAACACACATGTAACAATACATGTACAACACACACACATATACACATAACACACTCACACACATGCATGTACAACACTCATACACATGGCATACATGTAACATACTCACACATGATGTACAACACATACACACACATATCACAAACATTACTAATTAAAAATAAAGAATTGGATATGGCTTCACTGTAAAGCTCATTTGAGTTTGGGAGAGGCTGTTCTTTGTATAGTCCTCCTCCCTCTCAGAGTGAGGCATTGTGTAGCCAAAGGGAGGAAGTGGTACTGAGCCACAGATGATGGAGGCTAGGAACGAGAAACCACACATATCTAGGATTCTCCCACTGCTCGTACTAGAAGACATGTTCTATAGATAGTAAGACATGAGCCCAAAGACTGGCAAACATCTCTCTTTCTGTCTCTCTGTCTGTCTGTCTGTCTCTCTCTCTGTTTCTGTTTCTGTTTCTGTTTCTGTTTCTGTTTCTGTTTCTGTCTCTCTGTCTCTCTGTCTCTCTGTCTCTCTGTCTCTCTGTCTCTCTGTCTCTCTCTCTCTCTCTCTCTCTCTCTCTGTGTGTGTGTGTGTGTGTGTCTGTGTGTGTGTGTGTCAACTTTTACACCTCCATCAGTAAAATATGGAAATCATACCAGTGTCTTATTGTTTCAAAGATTTTTGGAATAATGTATATGGAAACCCTGACCTTCAGGGTCTACCGCTAGTGACACTCCTTTCTTGCTACTTTCTGGAGTCTTCAAGGAATAGTAAGTGCCCTCCTGGAAAAGGGAAAACACTCTTTACGTAGAGTCTGAATTCCCAGGTTTGGCCTAGAGTCAGCTTTAGACCCCAAGAGCTCTTCTCCCTGGACTGCTGTGAGGATAGAACAACATAGCAAGTGTGCTGGCTTCAGAAAAATGGCTTTGTCAATGCCAGATGTGCTCAACTGTGTCGTTCCACACTGGTCTGATCTGTCGGCATCTTCTCTCATCAATCAAGGGAGTAGCTCTGCCTAGATCTGTGTAAATTCTGAAAACTGAATTAGCCACATGGCCTGACTTAGGGCTTTTATTGCTGTGAAGAGACACCACAATCGTGGCAATCCTTATAAAGGAAAATATTTAATTGGGACTGGTTATAGGTTTAGAGGTTTAGTCTGTTATTGTTATGGTGGGAAGCTTGGTAGCAAACAGGCAGATATGATGTCACAGAAGGAGCTGAGAGGTCTACATTCAGATCAGCTGGCAGCTGAAAGAGATTGTGAGCCACTGGGCCTGGCTTGAGCTTCTAAAACCTCTAAGTCCGAATAATGCCACAGTCTATGAACCAGTGGGACCCATTCCTATTCAAACGACTACATTCTTGCTCTCAGGCTGCCTCGTAGGTTTGTAGTCATATCATAATGCAAAATGCATTTAGTCCAACTTCTAAGGTCCCCATAGTCTATCACACTCTCAACACTGTTTAAAAATCCACAGTTCAAAGTCTGTGAGGCTTGTGGGCCGGGCAGTCTCTTAACTATAACCCCTCTGTAAAATCAAAATGAAGAGGCAGATAACATATTTCCAACATACAATGGCACAGGATGTAATAATTATATCCTGTAATAATTTTTAATTCCAAAAGGAAAGAATGGGAACATAGTGACGAAAGATTGGACCATACCAACACTGAAAACCAGCCAGGCAAACTCCAAATTCTGTGTCTCTATGTCTAATGTCAAAGTGCTCTCCAACTCCTTTCAGCTTTGTTGACTGCAACACACTTCTTTCTCTATTGGGCTGCTTTCCAGTCCCTGTTAGCAGCTTTTCTAATGGTTCTGCCATCTCCAACATCTTGTGGCTCCAAGGCAACCCAGGCTTCATCTTCACAGCTTCCCACATAGCCTCTGTAGGCCTCCATGCAGAGTCACCCCTGACACACAACTGATCTCAACAGCTTTCTTAGCTGTGGAGCGAGACTCCACAACCCCTTTCTTTTATCCTTTACTGTAAAGCCAGGGTCCTTTACTTACTTTTCACAGGCTTAGCTAGGTAGGGTCTTGCCCTGAGGTCACCACTCCCTTTATTATATTTAGCATTAGAGTTTTCTTTAAACTTTGTATCTTCTTGAGCACTGGACTTAATTCTATTGCAATTTTTGGTGCTCTTTTTCTCCCCAACTGTACATTTTGTATTTTTCCTTTGTTCAGCTTGCTCCTTTTCATTATAGATCATCTATATGAAGCATGGAACATCTATACTGCACCCCCTTTCCCAAGCGTGGGAAATGTAAGAGCCAGAATGTACATTCTCAAGAGAGAATGTAAGAGCCAGAGGTGGTGGGCGATTACAAGGAACCATTGTCTTCGAGACACAGCGGGGCACATTTGAATGTACAGGGGCTGTGACATCATACATAAAAGCTGTGCAAGCTTAAGCAAGACCAAATCTCAGCTTGGGGATGGGAGTGGGGCACAAACCCACCCCTAGCCTTGTAAGTATTATTAACAGTTGCCAGCTACTAGGAGAGGGAGGGACAATTTCCTTTAAGAACATAGTCCTTGGTAAGTCAGCCAGGCTCTGGTGGAAGATCACACATCCAAGAATATTTGGGCAGCAAAAATTGTTTTGATGGGCTAAAAAAACCAGAAAAGACACAAAGTTGGGTGAATATCTTTGGAAATATGGGGACATGAATATGATAAACAATAAAATTCTCAATGAACAAATAAAATATTGTTTTTAAAGTAGAGGGTTCATTCTGGAAGAACAAGGTAAACATGACATGGTGGTGGCACACCTTTAATCTCAGCACTTGGGAAGCGGAAGCAACTGACTTTGAGACCAGTGAAGTCTACATAGTGAGTTCCAGGCCAGCAAGAACTACATAGTGAGACTTTGTCTCAAAAAACAAAACAACAAAACCAACAGATAAACACACAAACAAAAACAAAGGGAAAAGGAAGGAAGGAAACTCTAATTTATACCATTTGTTGATTTCTATGGTATTAATTCCGTAAGTAGAGGTAATTCCTAGCTCCCACAGTGAGGACGTGAATGCAGAGCTGAGAACATACCACATCTAATTCACCATTATGAAGTTGGATACAGGAGGCAGGAGATGAGAAAACAGAGAGAACTAAGGACCAGTTTTCCTCTAATGCCAGCTCTTTCTACCCTAAGGCCTTTGAGGAGGTCAAGAGTAGATTATCTGTGATTATGACAATGGATTCTAAAATCGTCAGCCTGTGGACTAGTAAGACAGCTTGGTGGGTAAGGACACTTGCTGCATAGGCCTGGCAACTTGAGTTTAATAACTGGATCCCACACGATGGAAGAAGAAAGCTGATTCCTAAGGGTCATTCTTTGACTTTCACATGCACAACTGTGGCAGGCACATCCTGCCCCAAACAAACACACACACACACACACACACACACACACACACACACACACACACACCCCTAGCCTCACCTTTCAAAGTCTCCTTGTGAGCTCTGATCATAGCACTTTCTAGTGTTCTGTTCATAGTTCTTTCTTCCATCCCTTCTCCATAGCAAACTTTACACACAAGTTCTAAATTGAAGGCAGCAGAGAGCTAACTTGATTCTGCCCCACTGTGCCTGTCAGGAAAATGGGCCATTGGTCAGTGGTGTCTGCTCCATCAGTCTGTGACTATAGTTCCAGGTCTGACTTAAGGAAGTATTCTGTGAGATTATGGACCGAATCAGAAGTAAAAGTCCCGTCATTCCATGCAAAGTAAGTTACAAACAAAAGTTGAGCTCTAGATTCCCTAATTTGTAGGTGGTCTACGCAATGTCCATTTTTTTTCTTAGGCCCCAAAAATAGTTTACCAGATAGATCTGCTCAGAAAACTTGTGACACCCATTTCCTGGAAACAGCTTAGAAAAAAGGAGGTGGGGGGGAGAGAATCACACTTCTTCCCCAAGCCAGGGTTTGACTGATGTGACGTCACAGCCCCTTTCCCAACTCCCATGGGTCTGAACACCTGACTTAGGCTTCTCAAGAACAACGAAGTGATAAAGTGACTTAAGCCTGATCAGATATGAGCAATCTTGGAGACTCAAGTAGAGAGAAAAAAAAACCCAGTTGAGACAGGAAGCTGGTTCAGGAACTTGTCAGCAGAGGCAGCACTGCATCAGAGCTTCTGCCTGGGGGTAACAGTAAGCAGCTGCCTGCTGAGCTCCCAGCCAGGCACCTGTCCCTCTCTTTGCTGGCTAATGGATCCCAACAGATCCCTTTCCTTGAGAATACTTCTGTTTCTCTCCCTGGCTTTTGAGTTGAGCTACGGAACAGGTGAGTGTTCGTTTGTTTAAAGGGTTGAGTCCTGTGTTTAGCAGTTTGGAATCAGCAGAGCCTCATGGATAGAGAAGACATGGGCTGGGGAGTGCTGTTCAGTTGCTTCTTCTTTAAGGAGAGTGCCTCTGCGTTTCTACTGTGTCTTTCAAAGAGGAAGAAGCCTGTGAGTTCCTTGAGCCTCTGGGTTCCAGGGATTTGTCCCACCTACATTAGTTTCTATGGAAACCAGAAGCTAAAGGTACCCGCTACATCCTTAAACAGCCTCCTGGGAGATGGACTCTGGCTGAAGTTCTGAGTAGTTGGTTTTATGTGGATACCCTTCTGGCAAAGACCCAGGCTAGGGACCAAAGCTCTGGGAAACTTGACCTATATTCCTGCTGTGGAAAAACGACTCTCACACATACACCAGCAAACAAAGAACATGGTCCAGTGAAAAGCAAGGATGGCAGGGGCAACAGGTAGAAGTGAAAAACCTCAGATCTTTGGCTGACAACAGACAGTAGTTGCAATGTGGTCATGCTTTCTTAGAAGAGATGACTCCAAAGCACCAAGAAGGGGAGAGGTTGGGATTTTGGAGCCCAGGGTTGCTTACAGACTATGGAAAATGCAAATCAGGAAACTTCAAGGCTCCGCTGCAGTGGGCTCAACTAATGGCAAAGCGTTAGAGGGGCAGGGCTTCTCTCCCGGGTAGCTGCTGCTTCTCTTTTCCAAGGCAAGCTATTGTTTTCTACTTAGTGGGCTGGAGCTGTAAGGGAAGGTATTGGAGAGCAAGGGTGCTAAGCAGTGCATACTGGGCTGACCATGTGAATGGAATGGTCAGCTCCACTGTAGGATTTAATTAGATTGTGGGAGACAGCGTGGCAGAGAGATGGCTTTAGGAAGGGGATGGGGGAAATCCTGAAGGCCAGAGCACTTTGGTCATGGGGGTTTCATGACTGTAAATCCATAATAGACTTTTCTAAGAAAAGCCCTGAAATGTGCCAGGCATGTGGGGTGCTGTACCTGGAATCTCTTGCTCAAGTCTCAGATGAGGAGGCCCTTGTCTAGCGCCACTTTGAGAGATTTTTAGATCATCAAACAAACTGAGCATTTTTGGAGGTAGAGCTAAGCCCTCCTTGTTGGATGCAGTTTGAACCCCACCATTGTTGGCTTACTTGGTGACTTACTGTAGTGACTATGGGATGAACATTTAGCTTTCTCCTTGTCTAGCCTTGTCTCCTTGTCTTGTGGCAGCTCAGGTGTAGCTAGCAAATGTTCTGCTTAAGGGTAGGAAGTCACTGGCTAGTGAGCCACAGGCCAGCCCAGCCCCAGGGTACACACATGTCTCCCCACTTGGCAACTATTCTTTCCTTGCATTCCACCTTCTAAAATAAGGTCATTTTTTGTCAGTGTTTCTATTTTTAAATGTGTACTCTTTTGTGAAACCCCAATAAAATACAAATAGAAATACTTTGCAAATGAGACTTATCAGTCGTGTCAAAGCTACCCAAAGGAGCTTGACTCTTGTAAAAAAAAAAAAATCACCTTTCCATTTCAGCTCAGTTTTCAGTTCCTACTGAGAACTGTTAAATGCGAAAAGTCCTCACGTCCCTTCCCAAGTAAAGCCAATTCTCCCAAAGGACAGTTGATGTATTAATTTACAGTGAACTTCACATAGAAGCATAAGATGTTCAAGAAGACATGCGACTTCTATGTGGCATCTTGACTTTAATCCAAGAGGCACAATGAACAGTTACTATCTTTGGGTAAATAACTGCAAGGTAAACTTTCATGTCTTTTTTTTTTCTTTATATTATACTGGGACTCATCTTTAATTTCTTGCTCTTAAAGAAGACAGATATATTGTGGCTTATGTCACAATATTGACATTTATTAGGCTTGCAGGAAGATTTACAGTCTTTACAATAGATACAGCCTGGACTGGGGTTCCTGCAAAGCCAGCCCCAGGTTTCTTCAATTTATTATGTGTATTAATTTGCTTAAAAATATCATATTTTTTGGTCTTTGATACTGCTCTTCCCCTTATCACTCCAGCCAGAACTTTACCATCCTCATCTACATAGATCATTATCTCCAATCCACAGGTATTTCATAACATGTGCCTAATGCTTCCTTGAACGCTTGAGTTAGACATAAAATGCCAAGTTCACATTCTGAAAAATCCACACCAAAACCCAAAGATGTTGCATTGTGTCTAGACCTCAGATCCTTCATTTATCCTTTCAGACCCTTTAGTTCAGATCCTTTAATTTATCAAGAATCTTTTAAACTAGACTTTTATTTTTAGAGCAGCTTTGGGGTCATAGCCATGTCGAGTAGAGCTTGTGTACATTCCCTTACCCCTGGATCTGCATAGCCTCATTATCAGTATTGTCCACTACAGGGACATATGTGTTATGACTGACGACTCTTACCAAATGGAGTGCTTTATCCCTCCATGTACGTCCTTCCCACCTCCTTCATCCACATTGAATAAGAGATGAGGGACAAACGCTTGGGTTCTAGGCTTGGGCCAACCTAATGCAGCCACCAGTCCATCCTGTGCCAATATACTGATATAAATACTTCATCAAAAAATTTAATACCATGATATGAAACCTCACCTTTCTCTATCTGAAGAACTGGATTAGAGTTCAAAGCATCAGGGATTTTGGATATTTATAGACTGACTTTAAAAGATTCCGTTCTGCACTGAGGTACTGAGTGTAAACGGCCAGGCAACATGTAGGGTAGGGAGCAAACATAGCAATCACAAGCTGCTGACAAGCACCTGATATAATATCTGGTGTATGAGAGCTCACTTAAAAATATTGTTGAATAAATAATAGTGTAAAAGTACTATATATTTGCTTTATATAAGACATTGTGCTGAGTGTTTTATCCTTCAAATCCTCATACCAGCCCTTTGAGGTTGTTGTCACCATCATGGTACTGCTAGAACTTTGTCAGTGAGGAAAGATAAGCAGAGTAGATTAACAGTTTCTTTGGACTTGCATGGCTGGATGCTCGACATTTCAGGAATAAAACTGGATATGCTCTGTTTGAGGACTGGGAAGAATGATCCAATGTGTTTCTAGGTCCCATGAGGAAAACTAGATTACGGTGTCTGTGATTAAGGTGTATATGTTGAAATGAGTTGAAACTAACTGAGTATGGGATTTTTCCAAATGTGAGAGGCATTGATGAATTTCGGAAGGAGGACATAGGAGGCATGCATGAAGTGTTTGAGGGAAAGTTGGGAAGTAGGAACTTTTTTCATCATAGTGGTTTTTTAACCTTTTTTGTTTATTAGGAGAAAGTTGCATGTGCGTTTCTAAAACTTTAACAGAACAAAATAGATTAGAATGGGGACTTGCCTTCTTCGTATAATCCTTGCTGTAGATGACACTGTTGCCAGTGTTTCTTGTATCATTCAAATACATAGGTTAGATTCTACTAGAGTTGGAAAGGAGTATTTTAGATGGAAATACAAATTTGGGGCTTCAGTGATGTGAGCACTTAGATGGAATGGCAAGGGGTCTGTTGTAACCAAAAACCTAGGGTTTGTGGCTGAGGAGCTTCTAAATCCTCACAAGGAAAGTGGGGAGAAATACTTTCTCTCATCCCACATTGGGGATGCTCCAGAAAGAAAATGGATTTCATCTTAATTGCAGAAAGGGAAGAACTTAGACTCATGGTGTCATTTGTTCATTCATTCATTCGACCTATTTCATTTCATGTATTCACTTTGACAAGAAGGATTTCTTGGGCTCTCATTGTGTCCCAAGCAATGTTCTAACTGTGTCCCAGTTAGAACAGTAGTTCTCAACCCGTGGGTCGTATCTTATGAAATAGTAGCAGAATGGTTTTACGATTGGGGGTCGCTACAACATGAGGAACTATGTTAAAGGGTCACAGGGTTAGGAAGGTTGAGAACCACTGTGTTAGAATACCACAGTGAATAAAAGGTACAATCCCTCTTCTTGAAAGCTTCTAACTGTGTGAAGACAACAAGTATTAAACTAGATAAAATTGTGCTGAGAGGCACGAAGGAGTGATGGAAGGATGGTGGAGGGAGGCTGTAGGAAGCCTAAGCTAAACTTAAACTTTGAAGTGAGGGAAGTCTTCCCTCATCAGAAGACCTGGAGGGTGGAAGGAACTGGCCAGGCAAAGGGTGGTCCAGGGTTTTAGGCTGGGGAATGAGCAGTGCAAACAGTATGAGCAACAAAGACTCAGCCCTCTCGACCATGGACCAGGGATCATAGTAGTATATCTAGGTTTTAAAACAATCCTTACACCAGTTTTTTTTCTTCCTGAGTCTGCATTTACCTCTAGAACTGTGAGGCCCATGAGACCTGTCTCTTTTCTAAAAACAAGGAAGAAGGAAAGAAAGAAAGAAAGAAAGAAAGAAAGAAAGAAAGAAAAGAAGAATGTAGCAAGATGATAAAAGCATATGTAAAATATCAGGATGAAGCCAAAAATAAGGTTCTGAGGTAGAACCCCACTTTGTCAAAGGCTCAGCTAAATCCTGAAAGTATCAGGCCACTGTTCACCTGCCTGTGTGAATCACTCCACCATCAAAGCAAGGAAAGTGAGTCGGTGTGAGGAGCAGAAATGTTCCTTCCCAGTCCCTTCTAGTAAACAGGGTTGACTGAATCAGAGGCTCGCTGGAAACCCCTCACCAGGCCGGAGGATGTTTCAGGAACAGAGACTCCACTTGAAGGCTTTTATAGCCCTGCTTATGTTTCCATTTGTACTTGGGTGGAGATGACCTCAAGCGCCCTCCAGACTCAGCTGTCATGGGAGCAATTATGTCATCTTTCTTCTCGTGTGTTTGGGTGTTAGGGTCTCCTCCTGGAGAAGCTTTGCTTCCAGTCCTTATGTATGGACTGTCTTCATCTGTCCCACTGGTTTCTTTCATCCTTTCTCCTCTTGACTTCTATCTTTTATTTGTTTGTTTATTTGGCTACTTCCTACCCTACTTTTCTCTTCCTCGAACCTTTTCTGTACTTTGAAAGTACAAAAACAAACAGCAGCAACAACAACAAGCTTGCAGCGTCCTGTGACAGGAAAAGGTTGTATGGGAGAAGTTTGGGAGAGTGAAGGGTTAACAGTCTTGGAAATGGTAAATGTCCCCATTTCCCCCCTTCTTCTCCATATCAAAATCAGTTTAAAATGTCAACAGGATGAGAGTGATTCTGTTTTGAAATGTTCAGATCTCTCTCAGAAACGACATTTATGGAAGTGTTCCCTGAAATGTACATAGATTCAGGGGTCCATGTGTGGCTCTCAGTCTTCCCTGTTTCTTTTACATAAACTTGGGTTCAGGATGCAAGGGACCAAAATGTATCTTGGGTACATTGTTACAATTTGGGTGGAAAGCTATCAGAGGAGGTGTGTCATCTTGAACTGTCAGGCATTCCTGAGTGTGACTGGAAAAAAAGGCCTAGTGTGCTTCCCAGGGTACCCCTGTGAAAATAGCACCAGACAACCACAGTAAAACTAAGAGTCTCCACCTTCAGTGAGCAATGTGCTTTCAGAGGAAATATTAGCAACAGCCCAAAGACCGAGTTCCTTAACACCTACCACACTTTCTTGTAACGACCATGCCCCAACCCCACTCATCCTAACTTCAGCCCATACAGAGAATATTTTCTTTTCCCCAAATCACTAGTATTTAGTTAATGTGGGTTCGGTCATTCAGTAGACAGGGTAAGGATTTCAGGGCACATGGATGTCAAGAATCTTTTGGCCGTTTCACCTGATTTTCCAGTAGCTCATCTTTCCCACAATTGAGAAGGGGTCTTTTCTAGACAGACCTGTTGCAGAAGCAGATGGGTTTATTCTACCCGTTTGAACCTCTTATCAGACAGAGCAATCTATGCTCACTGAGTCATGTGTTCCTACCATGAACATTAACTTATGGTTAAATTCAGTTGTATATAATGTCAGGCTAAGGTAAACAGGAGCTTTGTCAAGGGTAATAAGGCTTTCAGCCCTTGCCAATTGAACAGATATTTATTTCAGAGACTGCCCGTGCCAAAAAATCAGGTCATCAGACACAAACAGTGGCATGAAGTTCATTCTCTAGAGAAGGGCTGTATTCAAGTGGGACAGACAGCAATACAAATGAATAAATGTGCATTTAACACCAGGCAGTGACAGCAAGGGCAATGGGCAGTAGGTGTGTCCTGGACAATCTGTCAGAGGAAGCCTCTCAGAAGACAGAATTCTCTGAGCAGGCACCTAAAATAAAGTAAGGCACTGAGAAGTTCAGATAATGCAAGGGACGAACTCTCCAGAGACAAACAGTGAATACAAAGGCCCAGAGGCCGGACAGTTCTTGACGAGGTTACAGAGCAGGGAAGTTGTGTGGCTATAGTGCTTTGAGAGCCAGAGAGTGGAATTAGAGAAAGGATAGACTCAAAGATCCTCCAGTGCTCTTGGCCTGAGAAACTGGTCACGCCTGAACAGAGTTCTTTACTAAAGCAGGATGCTGTTTAAACTTCTAAGTGCCCACCTGTGTAGGCAGTGGAGTCTACAGTGAAAGAATTAGACATAGTCTATAACTAAATACTGCAGGTATGTCAAACTGTAGAGCTAAATAAGAAATGTAGATAAGGAAGAGAAGGAAGCCTGAGCCTGGGCACGGCCTGATACTTAGAGATCTCAAAGAACAGACGTTTCCCCTAAGGAAACTAAGAACAATAAAAGAAAAAACCTAGCAATCCATGGAAGTGTAGTATCTTGGGGACCAAATGCAGACCATGTTTAATGGAGGGGTGATGAACTACGCCACGGGGTCTTGAGAAACACGAAAGGCAACGATGGAGAATTAACAGACTTGGCTCTGTATAACAGACATCTTGGCAAGTGTGGTTCCGTGAGAATTTGGAAGAATAGCTGTTTGGAGTGGGTACATGGAAAATTGGGTCAGGAAGTAAAAGCAGAAAACATAAGCAGATGTGCAAGAACCTTCCAAAAAGAAAATGAAAATAGCGAACTGGCTGAGGATAGACCTGGGGTCGGAGAAGAGTTTCTGCCTTTCTTTCTTTCTTTCTTTCTTTCTTTCTTTCTTTCTTTCATTCTTTCATTCTTTCTTTTCTTTTTTAGATGTGGGTAATTAACTGCTTGTATGTATGTGTGTGTTGTTGAAAGGATTCCAGGAGCAACTCATAGTCCAGAGGGTGGGTTACAGAGGCAAAGCCTGAAAGCATGCGAGTGCTCCTCTACGGAGCCTTGGATGGGAGCACGGGCCATTCCTCCAGGTAGACAGGCTGACTGGGACTACCATGGATTGAAATTTGCTTTTTTTTTCTTCTATATTTTTTTTTCAGTGAAACGAAATGGGAGGTAAACCCTGAGAGAGGAGGCAGAAGGGCAGGTTGTGGCTTTGAGAAGAGTGGAGGTATTAAATACTCAGCACTAGAATCCCTGAGAGTGGTTTGAGAGAGCTTTGAGTTTTTGTAGGGGGTTTCCCCTTTGTTCCTGTTGGTTCAGCATTTTTTAAAAAGGGAAACCAAACAATCTCTTATCTCTTATCCTAACTTATCAGGGATTGTTGGAGAAGCAAGGTTCTCTGAGCACAAAGAGCGTCTCTTTCCTGGTTCTCACAGTCCTCTGCCTCTTCTCTGACTCTTCTCACCTGACTCAATGCTTCTGGAATCATGTTTCCCTGGGCCTCTTCTCAATGTCGCCCGCCATATCGAACCTTGGCAGAGAAATGACAGCCTAAGATTCTAGTCCTGACTCTGCCACTCACTACTGTCTCCTTAAGGGTGTCATTTACTTTCCTTCTGTGCCTTCGCTGTTCAGTCTGAGTTGAGAGAACCCTGGTGTAAGTGATTTGAGGATTTCCACTGGATGCTCTGAAATACTGAAGTTATGGTTAGGATTCTAGTGGGAATCCTTGTAGACTGCTACCTGGTAATATGAGATAGTTCAAGAGGTGAGGAGAGTCTCAGCCTGTCTTTATCTTCAACATAATGAATGTCTCCAGATCTCTCATCATAAGAAATTATCTTCCCCTCCTTCCCTCAGGTGGAGGTGTGATGGATTGCTCAGTGATACTCCAGAAGCTGGGACATGACACATGGCTGCCCCTGACAAATGAACATCAGATAAATGAGAGTGTGAACAAAAGCATCCGCATCCTTGTCACGATGGCAACATCTCCAGGAAGCACAACCAACAAGAAAATAGTGTCTTTTGATCTCTCTAAAAGGGGCTCCCCAGACCACCTGGAGGACGGCTACCAGTTTCAACCAAAAAACCTGAGTCTGCGGATCCCCGGGACCAGGCGGGAGACTGAAGGATTGTACTTTGTGAACGTGGAGGAGAACGTGGCAGTTCAGCAATTCTGCATGCAGCTGAAGCTTTATGGTAAAAATGGGAATTTTTGTACTTCACACAGGAGGGCCTAGAAGGTTCTCAATCCTAGAGTTCAGGCCTTTCTCAGAAGTAGAATGTCTGGAATTGGAAGTAACTTGAAAGATCGGGTCCAACAAGTATTTAAGTTTTGACAAACGAACATTTCTGTTTTTTCTTCCCATTGGTGGAAGTTGATTTGATTCCTGTTTTGAAAGGAAGGGAACCCACTGTGTGGGAGCTGAAGGGCTGGCTTAGTTTGCATATCAATTTTTTTTAATAAAAATATTTTTTTCTATCAAGCTTGACTTTTACAAAGTTTGACTACAACTGAACAAACTCAAATCCTCTTTCATTTGCCAGACTCCAGCAGCAAGCAATTTCTCATGCACTTGCTCACACTTGTGTGGGATGTTGGCTACAGCACAGATTCTGAGTAAAGAGAGCTGATATTCCACCCACAGGCAGTTCACCAAGCCCAGAGCCTTGGGGGAGGCTTCCACCTACATGGTGAAAAAAACACCTCTTTTCTCATTTGAACCAGCATCTGCTTATGTAGTTATTTAGTTGTGGGCCTGTAGAACCTACATCTAGCTGAATCCAGCACTTTTCTGAGCCCCTTTAACGTCTGCTCCTGTCTTTGAAGACACCTAGAATTCCTATCCTTTAGCCCCTGAGGCTCATCTGCTTTCCAAGGCTTCCTGACAGCTGTGTGGGGCTGTCTTTCAAAAGGATCTTACATCGTCAAGGATGGGACAGGGAGCCCACAGCCAGCATTTTATTGGAAGCTGCAGCTTTCTAGGAGAGAAAGAGAAACATCTTGACTCTCCTCTGCCCCAGCACTTTCCTCTGAAAACAGAGAATGCAGAGTGCCCGCAGCACTCTGTTGAGTGTGCACTGAGACTGTGAGTGTGCACAGAGGCTGCACAGCATGTGTTTTTTAAAAATAACACAAATGTTATAAAATATGTCCTTTTATTATTGTGAGTTTACTGATTTTGCCACATATTATATAATCAGCTGACTGTGTTGGAAAGTGTGGTCTCTGCAGCCAGGACTTTCTTTGAGGAGAGAGAGAGAGAGAGAGAGAAAGAGAGAGATAGAGAGATAGAGAGATAGAGATAGAGATAGAGAGAGAGAGAGAGAGAGAGAGAAACCTTGCCTGTAGCTAAGATTAAAAACCCTACCAGTGCTTTAGACCCACAAAGCCTATGACAGACAGACAGACAGACAGACAGACAGACAGACACACACACACACACACACACACACACACACACACACACACACACCCCTTATGAAAGCCTACCACTGAAAGCTCATGCTCTTAGCTCATCATCTAGGATGTTGTACTCATAAGCCAGTCAAAAACCCATCTTATTCCTGATAGAATAAGGCAGAACAATCTAAACAGTGAGCATCAGGAGAGGCAGGCAGTGTCCTAATAGTATTAGGAGAAAGGAACGATAAGCCACATGCTTCTCTGTTCCATCTGAAGAGACTCCTGGAATGAGCAGAGCAGGGTGAGGGATGATATGGGCCACAATTCTCTAGCAGCGACAACTCACATTTAAGGTTTCTCAATGAGTCCCTAGACTTTGTTTTGACAAATAGGTCAGTGAATAGTTCCGGGACCTTTGTTTCAGTGATGGTTCTCTTGCTCCTCCTCCTGACAGAGCAGGTCTCCACTCCAGAGATTAAAGTGCTAAACAAAACCCAGGAGAATGAGAATGGAACTTGCAGCTTGCTGTTAGCCTGCACAGTGAAGGAAGGGGATCATGTGGCTTACAGCTGGAGTGATGAGGCTGGCACCCACCTGCTGAGCCAAGCCAACTCCTCCCACCTCCTGCACATCAGACTTAACAACCAGCACCAAGACAGCACCTACAGCTGCACTGTAAGCAACCCTGTCAGCAGTCGCTCTAAGATCGTCAACCTATGGCAAGAAGAATGCAGGCCAGAAGTCTCAGGTGAGCCCTTGGGTACCTCATCAATGGCAAATCCAATGCTAACTAGTCCAATAGCTCTGCTTCAACAGCCAAGCTTTGCCCTCCCATTTGCTTTATGTTGTCAAAGCCTCCAGGTACATTCAACAAGGATGTTCTCCATGTTGGCCCCAGGTGGCATTATATTACTTTTGATTCACAGTTAAGGAACAAACAGGGAAGAAGGGGGACACAGGAACTGAGCCAGATTCAGGTCTCCAAGGGCAAGACTTTCTCTGTGCCTTCTGCCTTGGATCCAGTATTCAAGGATATACAGGAAAGGGATTGCAGGTTGCAGGTCCTAAATCCTAAATCCACTCTCTGTTATGATGAGATAGTTCTTTGCCATCAATAAATAGTTTCCTACTTGTGTTCTGGGCCATCAATAAGTACTTATGCTGCAAGAGAAGGGAGTAGATACGATGTCTGATCTCTGCTCCTCAGCAATGCATTGTAAATATAAGATATAAGACGTTTGCTCGATAATAATGTACAGGTTTAAGGGAAGGGCTTGTGCTGGGAATGGACCGTGAATCTTACAGCCTCAGTCAGAGGACCCGAGGAATCACAGCGATACTGGCAAGGTACTTTAAACTGCATTGTCTCTGTGGTTCACAATAAATTTGCTGGGCAGGTGCTACTACCAGTTTCATTTTACAGACAAGGAACTTAAAGTTCACAGAATTTAAGTATCTCCTCAAGCTTCTTCAATTTCAACTAGTGGAAACAATGCCTAAATGTAAATATTCTAAGTAGGTTTTCTCCTTTCTCGGGTAGAAAGCATTGTTGCTCTGTTGGAGGAGAATGCTGATTGTGTAAGCCAATCTAACCACAAAGATACAGCATAGACCACTGCTCTCTCAGGCCAGGCTGTGTGACTCTGTACAGGAAGGTTCAGGGAGAGCCCCAAAGGGCATTCCTTACACCCTCACATTGTCCTTTCTGAGGAATGGAGCAAGAGTCATTCCAAGGAGACTCCAACCTGAATAGACATGGATTCTATGTGACACACCAGATGGGTGGGGACAGAGGGAGACAGGACTGTAGCTACTTTATGTCTTCAGCATAGCACTTCCTGTGACAGAGACTTCGCACCACCCAGAAGACTCTCAGATAGGAAATACCCCTGCTGTACCCTAGAATATTCCTTTGAATTCTGTCATTAACCTAGTGCATCCATGTCATGGAAACAGTCAATCATCTCTCTGCTTTTGAAAGGTAGTCCACAAACCATGTGTAGGCTATTCTATCCAGGTCCTCGCTGCCCACAGTCATTCAGAGCATTCTGGCAAAACCAAGCAAACAGTACTGTATAGTGGGAAGCTTCCAGATATGATCCCAGAGGGTTTGTTTTTTTTTTTACAGGCATAAAAAGGCTCAGCTTTCTCTGAGACTTTTATTCCTCATTTATAACAGGCAGAAGATAGGCTTTGATTATTCACCGCGTACTGCCTACATGGCCAGGACATCATCAACCCTCACAGAAATCAAATACGATAGACAGTATGAACATCTTCACACTATGAATGAAGTAAAGAAAACAAGAAAAACTATGAAAGGCCTAAGTAAGATCATACACAGAGCCAGTGGGAGATCTGAGCTGTCTGGTACCCAAATCCTTCTAGGTAGTCATAGAAGAGTGACTGCATTTAAAATACCTTAGGAAATCACAGTGGAAAAAAAAAAAACCTCTAGTTTTTCTTGGAGAAGAGGAAAAAGATACCCATTGTGCCAGGCCACTCTCTTCCACTGTAAAAGCTTGTTTAGGGACAGGGAAGCACAAAGTTTACATGAACCTGTCTAAAAATGGAGACGAGTATTCCTTCTTATGCTTCCAAATAGCTTAACAAGAGTATAACTAGTGCATAATAAAATGTCAACAAGCCATAAAGTTTATACTTAAAGGCATTTGGCTCAGGATACCCTAAGCTAACACTGAAGATGACTTTACATTTAAGCATTTAAGCCATCCTGAGGATGACTCATACACCTGTGTGTGTGTGTGTGTGTGTGTGTGTGTGTGTGTGTGTGTGTGTGTGTGTGTTATGTAGTATGTACGTATGAAGTAGGCTGCTGGAAGGTGTGGAGGAACACCAAGTGGAGAAACACGGTGCTCTGAGTAGAAGTCTATGGAGACCTCATTCAGCCAGTAAAGCTACTAGACAAGACTTTCCTCTCTTAGGTCCCTGTTTTGCCATCTCAGAGAAGAAAAGGGTAAATTGTTAATGTTCCTTCCGGAGATGACATTTGTGATTCAGTTCCTGAGTGTGTCAATAAGAGCTGTTGATAAGGGATGCTAAGAGGCTAGAAGTTTAAGAGGTAGTGTCAGGTTTGGTTTTTCCTAACCTCTTCTTGACCAGCAGAGGTTTTCTCCTCTGCGCACCCGTATGTGTCTCCTTTCCCTCTTTGACGGGACACCAGTTAAGTTAGATAAGGGCCCCTAGTGACCTCATTTGAATTTAATTACTTTCATAGCAACCTGTTCCCAAATAGCACCCTGGTGAGGCTTAGAACTTTAACATATGGGTTCGTAGGTGTAGTAATTAAACCACAGTAATACACTAACACCCTAGTTTTGATTTGATTATTTTTGTAAAGCTCCCATCTTTAATTGAAGCCACATCCTAAGGACTTCCAAATATGAATTTTAAGAGAATGCCACTTAACTTGCAGTTCAAGTAAATGGTCCCCTACCTCCAAAGATGGAGAAGGTCCTCACCACATCCAAGTCAGACATATGGGTGTTTTGCAGCATGACCTTTCCTTTACACAGGGTTGTAAAGGAAATTACCTAAATCATTGAAAACCCACTTCTATTCGTCTGTCACAGTGCTTCTCAACTTTCCTAGTACTGAGACCCTTTGATTCAATTCCTCATGTTGTGGTGACCCCCAACCATAAAGTTATTTTCGTTGATACTTTCTAACTAATTTTGCTGTTATGAGTTGTATTGTAAATATCTGTGTTTTCCAAAGGTCTTAGGTAACCCCCGTGAAGGGGTCAAGGCCTACAGGTTGAGAACCACTGGTCTATCACTTTGTATTAGCAAATGGAAGCTGCTAATTTTCACAGCATGGCTTTTACATTGACAAAATGTCTATTGAGATTTCGCCGTGTTCCAGCATGATGGAAGGTAATAAGCACACAAAGATCAAGGAAAAGAGAGATACAGTTTCTGTTCTTAAGGAGACAATTCTGTAAATAGACAATTTTCCCAGATCACATGGTATGAAAGGTTATAAAGTATGTGCAAGGTAATAAAGCGAGGCAATGAACAGCACTGGCTCTCAGAGACCATCAAAGATGAGGCTTTGAGGAATGAGAAGTTATCCAAACTCATTGACAGAAGGTACCCTAAGCGGGGAGAGAAGCAGAGGAGGCCAGCACTGTGATCTACATCACCCTGCAGGTGACAGGAGCTGACAGTTTTAAACAGAAATGAGGCTCCATTGTCTTTGCATTTCAATGAGAAAAACACAGTGACATAGAGAATAGACTGGGATCAGCAAGAGGCAAAAGCAAAAGAAATTCATTATAGGACATTATGCCAGTAATCCGTCCATATGAGTTGAGACCTGGGTCGAAGCAGCAACAGTTAGTGTAATAAAGACTTCCTACGCAGTGTGCTCCAGGGGAAACCTCAGCCCTAGGATGAAACTGCAGGGTAGGCTGACGGTTCATCAGACATTGCAATCAGTAAGTCAGAAGAGTTAGTTCTGAAGACATTTTCACTTTAATGAAAGAAAACCTCAAAGTCATTCATGATACTTTGAGAACAAAAATAGTGTGATGCTGGCACGTCCTTTTGATGTGAGGCCTTAGCTCAACTGAACTGTGCATGGGCACATTTGCTCCTTGGAAAGAAGTTTTAATGATATTTGTCTAGGCTCTCAGTCATAATCATCTGTGTTCTGGCGGCCACTTAGACATTTTGTACATCTTCAATGTCCATTATAATACAGTCTCTTATGCCAAGGCCCAAATTCCTGGACCTTACCTTTATCTAGCTCATTTGAAGCAAGCTAATGTCAGTGACAGTGTGTGGGACTGTGTGGGACTTGCTGCTGTCCTTGATCAGTATGTTTTGAAAGTATTATGTCTGTGTGAGGACGATTGATTCAAAATCTTAAATATTCAGCTAGAAGGGAATGCCCCTGGAGGCCCACACTAAAAGGAAGAACTTTTTCAAGAAATTATTAAAACGCTGGCTCAGTGGAAGAAAAGGCTGACACTGGAGCTCCACAGTGTCCCCTTCCCCTGTCTAGCAAAGCCTCATTTTCATAGTCACCTAGACATTCTATGCCCATGGTCATATCCTCTCCAATATCAGTCTCATCAAGCCAACACGACAACAGTGACAAAAGGAAGAGGTGGGATATTTCAAGTCAGTTACAGCCTCATTATGTGGCCGTACCTTTTACCAGGAAAGCTAGGAAGTACAGTTATTAGTTGGGTGGCTGTGTGTCCAGAGCTGACTTGTACTGCCAGGAAAGAACCGGAGAAATAATTGGCTAGTATCCTTTGCAACATTGTCCTAGGTGTATCCTACATCCTACAGTACCCTAGGTGGAACAAGCTGCCGTGGAGGGTGTTTCCAGAAGGCTTGGATTCCGTATAATAACTTTCTTAAATGTTCCCAGACTTTAAATTGGTATCCTCTCCCCACCCCCAGTTCTCACTGGAAACTACCACTAAGAAGGCATCTCTTGAAGAGTGCCAGCTTCTTCAAGGACCTGTGCTCCATGCCAGAAACCTTGCTGAGAAAAACCACATGAAAGGCAGGAAAGAGATCCGGTACTCTCAGACCGTTATGAGAGTGTCTCAGAGGCTCCCGGGATGAACTACATTCGTTTCTTGGGTTCTGTTTTGTTTTCTTTTTAATCATCCTTAAATAATATGATTTAAGGACTT
The DNA here is from genome assembly GCA_030674055.1 of Rhabdomys pumilio. Lineage (NCBI taxonomy): Eukaryota > Metazoa > Chordata > Mammalia > Rodentia > Muridae > Rhabdomys > Rhabdomys pumilio. The sequence goes on from JANHMN010000015.1 coordinate 59,177,712, forward strand.
GAAGGGCAAGAAGCTTTTTGTGTTGCTGTGACAACTAATTTTCAAAGACAAAAAGGGAAAGAAGATTGCCAGCGTTTTCCTTGGAGGGAGGTGTGGCTCGGTGCAGGTTTTCTTGTTCACCTCAAAGCTAATGCTGGAGAAGAACTACAGGGTGGAGACTCTTGTAAAGTACTCGCTCCTCTAAATAGCACAGGTGTTTTCAGTCAGCCCACTTAGCTGACTCTGAGAGGTTTCTGCAGGGAGAAAGGCATCATACCTTTGGTTCAAAAAAAAAAGAAAGAAAGAAAGAAGGAAAGAAGGAAAGGAAGAAAGGAAGAAAGGAAGAAAAAAGAAAGACACACAGAGAGAAAGCTAGTTGATGTACTGGGTTTTTTTTTTTTTTTTTTTTTTGTGTGTGTGTGAATGAAAGGCCTGTAGAGCCAAGGACTTTTATCAGATTTCTAAGAGCCACCATCCTGAGAGGCCTCACTACATGAATGAGCAACAGGAGAGAGAGCGGGATCTTCTGGTTTGAAAATGGGAGCACAGGTAATGTGTTGTGGGTGCCTCCAAAAAGCACACCTTCCAGATTCCTGTTGTTATTACAAAGCTATGTCAAGTAGGTCATCGGTACTTCCTTTGACTCCTGTCTGAGGCATTCAGAACGTAACCCAGCATGCCTTCTGAGACCTTCATATATTTAGCACTCTGATAACTTTTAACAAAAGAATGTGTCAGTTGTCTACGATCCTTTCATATTCAGTGACTTCAGTTCATCAAATTGTGGTGTTTTCATGTCCTATATCTGATGGAATAAGGGTGTGTAAAAAAAGAATAAACACAGAGATATCTTTAAAGATATCTAGGTAGGATTTTGGTGACAAAGTCTTTTTCGTTTGACTAGATTAAAAAAAAACATTTTTAAAGAGACTACTCCAAATTTTCTCTAAAGGGTTCACAGTATTTAAGACATGCTTTAGTAGATGCTAAAAGACAAACAATTAGATCCCCCACCAAGGAATATATGTGGCCTAGAAGCTCTGAGAAATGGGAAGATACTGTTCATACAGAAGCTGAATAGCAGCTAAGGGAACAGGCACATTCCTCTTACACCCGTGCTGGGGATGCTGAGACAAGATGATTGCAAGGCCACACAGCACATTTCTAGGCCAGCCTAGCCTCAGTGAAAGAGCCCCTCTCAGCAACAATGACAAAAAGAAAGGGGGAAGGAAGAAAGGGAAAGAGGGAAGGAGAAACAAAGAGAGGGAGTGAGGGAGAGAGACAGAGAGAAAAAGGAAGGAAGGGAGGGAAGAAGGAAAGAAGGAAGGAAGGAAGGAAGGAAGGAAGGAAGGAAGGAAGGAAGGAAGAGAGAGAGAAAGATCTGAGCCTATCAGGAGATGAATGGTTTTTCCCACTTCTCAGTAGAGTCTGCTCCTTGAGACCCTTCGGATCTTCTGCCGATGACTGAAACACAGATTCTTGGTGTAGAGTTCTTCCATTTTGTTTCTGTTTGGTGTAGAAATGGATGGAGAGATCAATCCTTGCACAAGAATAGCACAAGTAGCTCAATATGAACAAGCCTCAGAGGACCACGAGGAAAGCCTTTCCAGAAGCTTTGGCAACTGTGGACAACCTGACCCAAACAAGCTAGATAGACAGCATGGTGTCTATATGTGCCTGAGTTCCTCAGGGCTTATACCATGGTCAGTGAATAACTAAGTGGATGAACATTAAATGTAGGCACCTTGGGGCCTGCTGCATAGATGAGAAGGTTTTCTGTTAATGACAGATGCTCTCCAGCCTCCTAGCAGTTTACTGGAGAACTGAGACTGGCAAAAGCAGGTTGTATTAATTGATCCTGTGATAATTCTGAACACTTTATATACGTTATTATTGTGGTTCATCAGAACTAAATATTTTTATGCTCATTTTATTGATGGTGAAACAGGCCTCAGGGGGTATGAAGGATTCTCTGAGATACACAGTTATTAATTAGTACACATGGTATGGAATCCATCTGTCTGACTTATAATACCATCATTTAAAATGGTTTGCCTTGCAAAGATGATGGTGGAAAAACATAAGTTCTAAGCTCTATGGCATCGACTACATGAGATGCTGAAGTCTTGAGGAAAGGGCAGAATGAGACTGGATGTCCAGGAAATGTGACACTGGGGAAGGAAGGGTGGCCTGAGCGTCGGGCCTGAGCAGGTGTGGTGGACAGCTGAAGCATCATCAGGTAGGGGCATAGAGTGTGGAAGGGAGATGGCGAAGAGATGGGTTGACCACCCGAAAGGCCTTAGCTCTCTCGGGCATCAGAGTCTGTGGCTACTTTCCTAGTAGGACTCCCATCTCCAGAGTCTATCAGAAACCTTGAACTCTACAGTTCTTCCCTTTCCAGCTGGGTCACTGATGTCTTCTAAAACATTATACATACTTGTTTTCTCAACATGAATTCAGTGGGTCATGTAAACTAAACACTATATATAGTTCCGTTAGTCAACGGTTCTATTAAAAAAATATTCACCAATATATCCATACATACCTTAAACAGCAAAGGGAAAGCTTAGACTTGATAACACACCTTCCACATCGCCTCTCATATCTAGCCGAAGCTGGTCGTTTATGTCACAGGAGATAGGCAACAGATTGACTTCATCCTCCTGAAAGGCTGGAAAGAAAGACACAGGCCTGCTGTTACCACACTGGAGCCTCAGTCATGCGCTTATGTGTGTTGGCTTATGTGAGTAGGTGGGTAGCAGGGCTGCCAGCAGGAGGCCCGTGAAGGCGAGAAAGGTGGATTTGGCAGGCAAGTCTCCATAAAAGCCAGTTGTCTGTTATTTTCCAGTTTCAGGGGCTTCGCCTTGGTTTTTGGTCTTTTTTGTAAATCTCATATGAAATTCAGAAGAAATATTATTGTTGGAAATGATATAAGTGGTTCAGGTGTTTGGTCTTAAATTCGTGTTTGTTATAGACTTTCTCAAGATAAATATATTAGAAGAAGAAAGAGGAACTCAAAATAAGAAGCACTGTGATCGTGATTTGCTGGACCAACACCTCAGTTTCGTGAATGAAGCTCAGGCTGTGGTCTCTGCGTCTTACCTTGTACTGGGGAACTTTCTCTGTGTGTCCCTGGTACTGACAGCAAAGAATCTGACCCAATTAGACTGCTGGTCAGTCCTACATGTGTGTACATACACAGAGAGTTCTCAGCCACCACATACTCTTCAGAGTGCCCGGCAGGTTGAGTAGCTCACATGCTGCTGTCCTCATTTTATGTGTCATACGAAGCCAGCTCTGCTTATCTTTGATTGTTCATTCATTCATTTATTCGTTTTGAAGGCAGGCTCACTCCACAGCCTTGAACTTTCAGCCCTCCGATTTGAGCCTTCTGAGTGGTGGGACTGGAGAGGCATAAACCACCAGACCTAGCTTTTCTCCTTTTTTTTTTTTTTTTTGACCAAGACTGTTGAAGTTGGTGTTTGGCGGGGTTAAACCATGGTTTACTTGAGGAAGAGAATCTGTCATTGCAATGAGATGCCTTGTGACTAGCTATATAGGGAGCCTAGGAAGAAAAGAACTCTTTCAAGCCCAGAAGAACACTTCTAGTAGCTTTTGGACTGGAGCCTTTTTACCAGATTTCTGTGTATGTTTTCATCAGTTCTCCAAACACCTGAATTGTGCCTCCAACTACTCTGCTCCTTTGTGATCCACTTAGTTCCTCCTTTCAACTTCTGATGTATCCCTCAAAGTTTCAACAGCCGGGAAGAAATATATATATATATATATATATATATATATATATATATATATATATACTTATACTTCAGGGTAGGATATTTTTAACCCCCCCATTTCTTTCACAGTCAACTTTATAAAGTGCCCCTACACATTAGTGTTAATTCCTGATACTGCATTTGTCTCTCTAGTAACACTAGAACTTAGTGCCATTGCTTAGAAACCTAGTGCTTTGAGTGGGACCTCACTGCCTGTTCCAAGTCCAGGGGTCTCTCTGACTCCCAGGAAGTCTGTCTTTAGTATTTGGTCATGTTTTCTCTCCTGTTGCTAGTTCTAGCCCCAGACTTTCTTCATGATGTTTCCTTGACTATAAAAAGGAAATAACAAAAGTATCCACGCCTTAGGATTGTTCTGATTAAATATATTGTAAGATTTGCTATCAAAAGCATCCGACTGTAAGTACTTACAAGTGCCCAATATTATGTTAGTGAGCCATATATCTTGTTGAGACAAAGGTTGATTTTACAAAGTGGTGTTCTTGGTTCAAAAGGATTAAGCCCAGTGGCTGAAAGAGAGAGCTACAAAACTTGGCTATGTGATTTCAAGCCTCAGTTAGCTTTGCTAATTTAGAATAGGATAACAATAGGCAGGAAACACTACATGTGTTTCTTTTGGTTCGGGTCTGGTGGGTTCAACATAGTTATTTGCATTGAGAGGTAATAATAGCACTATTGTGTTTATTTGTTAAGAAGCAAAGCAGATTTCTTCCCCCAGGTTGTCTCCTGGGAGTAGTTTGGGGGCATGGGGACAAGCGCACTGGACCGTCATATCCCTTTCACCAAAATGGACACATAACACATTAGATATTTTAAAATGGAGGAGCAGGACAAGTGATTGGCTTAGGAGAGAGATCGATATGTTAATTTTAAGCAAGGGTAAAAAGCATTTTATTTAGAAACATCTTTATAAAATTAGAAATGGGAAGTCAGGGCTGGTAAATAACGTGAGGGTAAAAAGGTAGACATGGAAACCTTAATGCTCTAAAGCTCATCTCTAAAGCCACGCAAACAAGCTTCTCCCTGGGGAGGCAGAGACAGAAACGGAGGCTCACTCTCCTCCTTTTTGGGTGGGGTGAGGCTCACTCCCCTTGCTTCTGGGAGTGAACACACAATGCATTTGCTATTAACCTTTGACCTTTTTTTTTTTTTTTTTCCAGAATCGAGTTCATGGATACCATATACTGCTGTACCATGTGTGGTCATTATAGTCATCATCCTGGTTTCCATGGCAATAATAATGGTGAAAAGACAAGGTAGGTTGTATTTCAAGGCACTTCTTACTGGGCTTCTGGTGGTAACTGGAATAAATTTTATGCAAGCACCAACTCTTGTATGTAGACAATAAGATCCTGTATGATCTCACTTTAAGCACGAACTCAATCTTACTACTTCAGTCTTTTGGCTAAGAGCCTTGTGGAAAATTATAAAAACATCTTGAGATCTTGTCTAGTTCAGCACAAATCTAGTCTATTGAGCTCCTGTATGAGGTTAAGGGAATCAGCCGAGGAAAGAGCCACAGTGTCTAGTGTGGGAGAAACTGTGCAGGTAATTTAAACTCAGCACCGAAGTTTGGCTGGTACAGAAGCTAGAGGAATCAAAACAGGAGGCACACCATAGTGAGATTTACTAGAGAACAGAACTCAGAGGACTCTTGGATCCATCCAGGAAACATGTCCTAGGGTAATCTAAAAACAGTAAGGCTGTGATTCTAGTTTAAGTGCTTGGTATTTCTTCCAAATCACCCTGTTATTCACTATCTCAGGGCTATGTGCACTCTCAGCCTTACTGACTACCTCTCACCCATCTGGATCAGAGCATCCTGACTCAGATGTCCTGGTTGACCTTCCTTTAATGAGGGCAGAACAAGATACAGATTGATGTCATCCGTATACAGTCTTCTTAGAAAAGCCCTTACCTCAGCACGTTGATGTTGGTTTTGCTTATATAAGATGACGATCGCAGCACAGGACGTCAACCTCTATCTCATTTCCTCCACCGAAGAGTTCACTGAGACGGTGGGGGTGGGGTGTGTTATTCAGACAAAAGTTCTGTTGAGAGCTAAGGGTTTGGGAGTGGATCTACTTAGCCTTATCAGAAAGCAGTGAGATATGGAGGCTGAGAAAGCAGATGGAGTTTTCCCTCTAGCCCAGCTAGCAAAGCTGTGCTGTTTTTCCACACACATTCCACATGGTGTTCTGCTCAGCACATGGCTGAGCTCTGAAGGAGCATTGCTTCCCCCCCACAACCCCCCACCAAAACCCACATTTATTCACCCTCTAAACATATCCACCTTTTCCAGGCACCATTTATGCCTTGTAAGCCTGTGCCAAAATCTACATTCAGTTGCTATGCCCTCCACAAAATACTGTTCAAGGGATTCTGTTGGCAGTGTCTAGTGGTATCTGCTCCAAAATGCCTCCTGAATCTAAAGAGTTTTAGCTTAGTTTCCCCCTCCAAGGGAATACACTAGTTTAGAGTGTAGGGATGGGGGAGAGTGCAGTGAGACAAGTCTGTAGTAACAGCTGCTTGCAAGTCTGAGGTAGGATGATCACTCCAGCCCATGGATTCTAGATCGGCCCTGAGCTACATACTAAGACCCTATCCCCAAATAAACTAATGTGGGACTTTGGCCTTAGACAACATTCAAATGTACTTTGCCACCAATGAGCTGTGGAACCAAGCAAACTTCTCACTATCTGCAAAGCAAGGATATTATCCTCTTTGTGGTATTGCTGTGGTGATTGGCAAGCTAATACACAGAAAGCACCACACAGTGGTTTTCCTGCATGATGCACACGTATACACACACATCTATAAGCAGACATATCTCTTGATGTGAGTAGGCAAATGTTTAAGTCTTAAGGCTAGCAAAGAGCTTTACTGGAAAATTCTAGAAACAGTAGTAACAGCAGGTTTAAAGTACTTGAAGCTACAGTCACGTAAGGCAACTTCTTAGATGCACCTTTAATCCCATCACTCAGAAGGCAGAGATAGGAAGATCTCTCTTTTGAGTTTGAGGCCAGCCTGATCTACAGAGCGAGTTCCAGAATGGGTGGAGTTACACAAAGAAACCATGTCTCAAAAATAAAAATTAAAAAGAAAAAAATTCTCTGGTTTTACAACCACAGGATGCTGATGCCGCCTTGAAGGCTGAGGCCTAGGACTCAGGTTTTCTCCATAGCATCCTAAGACTTGGCTGACATGGAGTCACATTGAGCTGGTTTCTGAAAATCTGTTTCTGTACTGAAAAGAAGAGGATGGAAGAAAGGGAGGGAGGGAAGAGACAGAAAGAAAGGATCTAAATTATCTTGATTCAGTGGTCTTTTTGATCATTTGGGACTGTCTTGCCAATTCTAAATTTTGACCTGAGAGGGCCTGCAAGGTTGAAAGTCACTAAAAGACTTGAGTACATTCTCAGTTTGTATCCCTGACTGTACCTAGAAGGGAGCTGGACAAACAGGTCTCACTTTGCAAACTCGAGTGGATTTGGAATGAAAGTATATCTCATAGAAATACTTTGCACCCTCCTCCTACCCCCAACCCCTGCTGAGAACCTATGACTCCTACCCTCCAATTCTTACTCTTCCTCTCTCCGTGTGTCTCTGCTAACTTCGACTCTTTCTCTCTGCACGTCTGTGTTTTTCTCTCTGTGTCTCTGACTCTCTCTGTCTTTCTATCTCTGTCTCTCTATCCTGTCTCTTTCTTTCTGTCTTTGTCTCTGTGTGCCTGTCTCTTTATGCATCTCTCTCTGTGACTGTCTGTTTGTCCATTTCTCTCTCTCTGTCTCTCTGTCTGTCTGTCTGTCTGTCTGTCTCTCTCTCTCTCTCTCTCACACACACACACACACTTACTTTTCCTCTCCCTGTGTGTCTCTGCTAACTATGACTCTCTTTCTCTCTGCATGTCTGTGTTTTTCTCTCTGTGTCTCTGTCTCTTTGTCTTTTTATCTCTATCTCTCTATCCTGTCTCTTTCTGTCCTTGTCTCTCTGTGTGCCTGTCTCTTTTATGCATCTCTCTACGTGTCTGTCTGTCTGTCTGTCTGTCTGTCTGTCTGTCTGTCTCTCTCTCTCTCTCTCTCACACACACACACACACATACACACACACACACACACACACACACACACTATTCGGTCACTCACCAGTGAGATTAGAACAATATGGTATGCTATGCTCACAGAGGAAAACCACCCACTGACTTCGCTAGAATTCCTTGAACTTCCCCAGTGACTGCCCATTGTTTCCTCACCGAGAACCACACCCAAAATCAGCTCTTCCACCACACTCACAGCACAAGACTGGGTTTCTCTTCCAGACCAGAGTGTACTTCTTGGAGCTATTCTGTCAGTGATAGAAACGCTATTCTCCCAGCATTTGAAGAGGACAAGCTAATCGACATTAGTAACTTTACTCTAAAAACTATGGCTTTTTCTGACATGAGCATCCATACTCAACCTAGACCTTACAACAGTCCCCTGCAACTCCTCCACAGGGCAGGCTCCTGCCCGTCCACATATTGGCTAGTGCATGATGCATGCAAGAAGAGGTTCAGCGTTAGGAAAAGTACATACAGCATGAAAAGCTGAGAACACCATTTGTATAAAAAAAGAGAAAAACCTATAAAATATAACCAATATCTAACACTGTACCATACAGTATATTTAATCAAATTACTGTTAAGTAATGGTGTCTTGGTTCACTGCTCACACAGTTCAAGTACTTGCTTGCCACTATGACTATTAGCCTATGCAGAAGGACTATTGATGTCTTCAGAGAAAACACTATATTGTCCAAAGATGGACATACAGGGAGCTTTTTAATTGGTTACTTCTGGGAATGAAATGAAGGTGGTTAACGAGGGAGAGGAAGTTACAGGTTATAATCTTATGTATTTCTATCCTATCGAATTTTTATGATGAGTTTCTTTGTAACTTAAAAATATTTAACAATTCATTAATGTACAAAGACCTCAGACCCTGAGCTAGTTTTCTAGATTATGAGTATAAGAGTGGTAGTTCTGAGTTGTTTTCTAGATGCTTCCAATTGGATCATCCCCCTTTACCACCATCCCATATACACACAGCAAGTCCTTCAGAAATAGACAGAGCTGTGAGTCAAGCCAGCTGGAGAATAAAAGACAGACTATAAATAACAAGCTGTGACCTCAGGAAACCTAGAACCCCCTCAGGAGAACAGATAACGCACAGAACTAAAGATTAAAGCAACCGAATACCACAGCGATGAAATGGCACCCAAAGCTGGGAGTCACGGCATCTGCTCCAATCCTGGTACTTGAAAGCCTGAGGCAAGGAGGATTTTGAGTTTGAAGGCAGTTTGGGCTACAGAATGAGGCCATGTTTTGGCAATGAGTGGAGTATAAGAGGAGAAGAAGGAAGAAGAGGAGGGAGGAGGAAGGGAGAGGGGCTCAGGTGTTGAGAAGAAAATGCTCAGCACATATTGGACTTTCGATATCTGTTAGAGTAACTGGTGTGGGTGCTTTGCAAGTGTCGTCTTGTTCGGTTTCTCAGTAATCCTATGAAACCAGCATTTCAAATTTCATCTGCTAGGTAGGGATACAGGTCTGCACAGAACAAGTAACCAATCTAATGCTGTGAACGAACAAGGAGGGGCTAAGAACTCGTGCCTCATTCTTATGGCAATGCTGGGGGAGGTGACTACCGTAGAGAGGAAAGGCCAGACAAAACTGAGCTGAGAGCTCACACTGAGGACTAGAGGATGGTAACCACTGTGTTTCTTTCTCTCCAGGTAAACCAAATCACTGCCAGCCACCAGCAGAAGAAAAAAGCCTCACTATTTATGCACAAGTACAGAAATCAGGAGTAAGTTCTATGCTCTCCTTGGAGAGTGTCTGTCATATTTTCCACAGGATTTCTGATAGGCTGCCTTGCACACATTCTTGGTCCTGCAGGTTCATCTAGAGTAGATGAACTGAGGAAAGTAGAAGAGTCAGGAACAAGAGCTCCCCCAGTGTCACTGGACCCCTGTATTGTTTGAAATCATAAAAAACACTGGAAATCTGGTCACCTGCTTTTTTGTAGTAATGAATGAAGTTGCAAGCACGTGACATCAGATGCTTTCCAGCTGCAGTAGTCTAGGTTGCGAACTCCTAGAAATTCTCAAACTTGCTTCTTGAAGGGTGTAGGCTTGGGGAAGGAGGAGGAGTATGGCAAAGCTACTGTGTCGTAAACTGGCCAGCCTGCTCCAAATAAAGGCATCTGCAGAGGACAGTCAGGGCCAGAAAGGGAGTACCTTGCTAATTCTAGTCAGAGAGGGTTCAAATGAAAGATGACACATGTTGAATAAGGAAGAGGGGGGAAAAAGCTGAGGTAACATGGCCGCTGAACTAAGCAAGAAGTGATGGGAAAACGTGAGACATGATGGAGTCAGGGAACAGATATGTCAGCAGTGAAAGATGGGGAGTTTACAGGATCCTTGCTAGACCTTGTTGTTTTCCAGACATAGCTAACTCTAGGGAGGGGATTAGCCCACAATCTGTCCTTTTATGATGTGGTGGGAGCATATTCTTGAGTAAAAGTTATAAAAGTAAAGATAATTGTATAACAATACAGTAAATAAATTTCCGAGGGCCAGGAGACAGTGCTGGGCAAATTTCTTTCTGCTGCCTGCTCATGGCCTGCTGGGTTTATTACCTCACCCATGGACACCTATTGAGAACAAACCTCCATTTAAAACCGTGAGAGACCCAACAGTACTCTCTTGCCCAAATGTACACCTAGCCGAGTGTATCTTTTAGAATCAGCTTCTCAAGAATTATAAAACAAAAAAAGTAGGACTGCATCAAACCTACTGACCTACTTGAGAAAAAATTATATCTTTCAGTTTGAGTCTTTTACCATAAAGTACCACCCACATTGCCATTCCCTCCAGAACACCTCTACACCACAACTGCCTGTCTCCTCCCCAAAGATAACCACAATCCTCCCTTCTTAAAGTATGAATTATATTTTTTGTTGACCATTATAAAAATAGAACCCATTGGTTTCTGTATCTGGTTATAAAATTCACGCTTGTTTTTAATTTTCATTGGTTTATCAACTATCAATGTATGAATGTGCTGATTTAGAATATTTTTATCCAGTTAAGTATTAATGGGCATCTGAGATATTTCCAGTTTGAGGCTGTTGTGGACATTACAGTTATGAAATTCATATGAACATGTCTACGTATTTGATGGGCACAAGTCTAGAAGTAAATTTGCTGAATTATGAGATTATTTGGATTCCCCAATCAACTGGATAAGACCAAACTGTTCTTCAGAGTGGGAGTCAACCAATTTATCCAATAAATGAGTCTTAATAGTTTACATGCTAGCCAAAAATTGTTATCAGCAGCCTTTTATCTATGCCAGCAGGGAGGTCTTATTATGGCTTTTTCCTGTTAAGTAACAACTTCTTATATGTTTATTGCCATATTAAAACCACCCGACTTTCAAATCTCTTAACCACTTACCTTTGTATATACCAAAAGGCCGTTTTAGAAGTGAGCCCTTTAGAGGTTAGATCCATATCATGTGTGGCTTGCCTTAGTAACTTCTCAGCAAGATGTATTGATAAAAATACTTTTTTTTTGGTTTTTCTTTTTGGGTGTCCCCCCACCTACCCCCCATTACACCCTCCCCACCCTCTAATTCCTCCCAGCTTGGTGTTCAGCCTTTATGGGACCAGGGATCTCCTCTCCCACCTATGCCCGACAAGGCCATCCTCCCCTAAGTATACAGCTGAAGTCATGGGTGCCTCCCTTTGTACTCCCAGGCTGGTGGTTTAGACCCTGGGGAGCTCTGGTTGGCTGGCACTGTTGCTCTCCTCTTGGGGCCACCAACCCTTTCAGCTCCATCAGTCCTCTAACTTCTTCATTGGGAACCCTTGATCAGATCAATGGGTAGCTGCGAGCATCCTCTTCTGAATATGTCAGGCTCTGGCAGATCTTCGAGGAGACAGCTGCATCAGGTTCCTGTCAGCAAGCACTTCCTGACATCCATATCGGTGGGTGTCTATCTTTGGTGACTGCACATGGGACAGATATTGAGGTAGAGTGGTCTCCCGATGGCCCCTCCTTGACTTTATGTCCCACACTTTGTCACCTTATTTGCTCTCTTGAGCATTCTGTCACTCCTTCCAAGAAGGACCGAGGCATCCACATTTGGTCTTCCTTCTTCATGAGCTTCATGTGGTCAGTTAGTTGAATCTTGGCTATTTCAAGCTTTTGGGCTAACATCCGCTTATACCATGTGTGTTCTTTTGTGATTGGGTTACCTCACTCAGGATGATATTTTCTAGTTCCATCCATTTACCTAAGAATTTCTCAAATTCATTGTTTTTAATAGCTGAGTAGTACTCCATTGTGTAAATGTACCACAGTTTTTGAATCCATTCCTCTGTTGAAGGACATCTGGGTTCTTTCCAGCTTCTGGCTATTATAAATAAGGCTGCTATGAACATACTGGAGCATATGTCCTTGTTATATGTTGGAGCATCTTCTGGGTATATGCCCAGGAGTGGTATAGCTGGGTCCTCAGGTAGTTCTATGTCCAATTTTCTGAGGAACCGCCAGACTGATTTCCAGAGTAGTTGTACCAGCTTGCAATCCCACCAACAATGGAGGAGTGTTCCTCTTTCTCCACATCCTCGCCAGCATCTACCATCACTTGAATTTTTTATCTTAGCCATTCTGACTGGTGTGAGGTGGTATCTCAGGGTTGTTTTTTATTTGCATTTCCCTGATGACTAAGGATGTTGAGCATTTCTTAAGGTGCCTCTTAGCCCTTTGAATTTCCTCAGTTGAGAATTCTTTGTTTAGCTATGTACCCCATTTTTAATTGGGTTATTTGGTTGTCTGGAGTATAATTTCTTGAGTTATATATATATTGGATATTAGCCCTCTATCAGATCTAGGATTGGTAATGATCTTTTCCCAATCTGTTGGTTGCTGTTTTGTCTTACTGACAGTGTCCTTTGCTTTACAGAAGCTTTGCAGTTTTATGAGGTCCCATTTGTCAATTCTTGATCTTAGAGCATATGCCATTAGTGTTCTGTTCAGGAACTTTCCCCCTGTGCCTAGGTATTCAAGTGTCTTCCCCACCTTCTCTTCTATTAGTTTCAGTGTATCTGGTTTTATATGAAGGTCCTTTATCCACTTGGACTTGAGCTTTGTACAAGGGGATAAGAATGGATTGATTTGCATTCTTCTACATGCTGACCTCCACTTGATCCAGCACCATTTGTTGAAAATGCTGTCCTTTTCCCACTGGATGGTTTTAGCTCCTTTGTCAAAGATCTAGTGACCATAGGTGTGTGGGTTCATTTCTGGATCTTCAATTCTATTCCATTGATCTTCCTGCCTGTCTCTGTACCAATACCATGAAGTTTTTATCACTACTGCTCTGTAGTACAGTTTGAGGTCAGGGACAGTGATTCCCCCAGAAGTTCTTTTATTGTTGAGAATGGTTCTAGCTATCCTGGGTTTTTTGTTATTCCAAATGAATTTGCAAATTGCTCTTTCTATCTCTATGAAGAATTGATTTGGAATTTTGATGGGGATTGCGTTGAACCTGTAGATTGCTTTTGGCAAGATGCCATTTTTACTAAGTTAATCCTGCCAATCCAGGAGCATGGGAGATCTTTCCATCTTCTGAGGTCTTCTTCGATTTCTTTCTTCAGAGACTTGAAGTTCTTGTCATACATATCTTTCATCTGCTTGGTTAGATTCACTCCAAGATATTTTATATTATTTGTGACTATTGTGAAGGGTGTCATTTCCCTAATTTCTTTTTCAGCCTGTTTATCCTTTGGGTAGAGGAAGGCTACTGATTTGTTTGAGTTGATTTTATATCCAGCCACTTTACTGAAGTTGTTTATCAGGCTTAGGAGTTCTCTGGTAGAACTTTTAGGGTCACTTAAGTGTACTATCATATCATCTGCAAATAGTGAAATTTTGACTTCTTCCTGTCCTATTTGTATCCCTTTGACTTCCTTTTGTTGTCTAATTGTTCTGGCTAGGACTTCCAGTACTATATTGAATAGATAGGGTTAGAGTGGGCAGCCTTGTCTAGTCCCTGATCTTAGTGGAATTGCTTCAAGTTTCTCTCCACTTAGTTTGATGTTGGCTACTGCTTGCTGTATATTGCTTTTACTATGTTCAGGTATGTGCCTTGAATTCTTGATCTTTCCAAGACTTTTAACATGAAGAGATGTTGAATTTTGTCAAATGCTTTCTCAGCATCTAGTGAGATGATCATGTGGGTTTTTTTCTTTGAGTTTATTTATGTAGTGGATTACATTGATGGATTTTCAAATATTGAACCATCCCTGCATTCCTGGGATAAAGCCTACTTGATCATGATGGATGATTATTTTGATGTGTTCTTGGATTTATTTTGCGAGAATTTTATTGAATATTTTTACATCAATATTCATAAGCGAAAGATTGTTCTGTAGTTCTCTTTCTTTGTTGGGTCTTTGTGAGGTTTAGGTGTGAGCGTAATTGTGGCTTCATAGAACGAATTGAATAGTGTCCCTTCTGTTTCTATTCTGTGGAATAGTTCAAATAAAATTGGTATTAGGTCTTCCTTGAATGTCTGATAAAATTCTGCACTAAAACCGTCTGGTGTGGGACTTTTTTTGGTGGGAAAACTTTTAATGACTGCTTCTATTTCTTTAGGGGTTATGAGACTGTTTAGATGGTTTATCTGCTCCTAGTTTAACTTTGGTACCTGGTATCTATCTAGAAAATTGTCCATTTCATCCAGATTTTCCAATTTTGTTGAGTATAGGTCTTTGTAGTAGGATCTGACGATTTTTAAAATTTCCTCTGTTTCTGTTGTTATGTCTCTCTTTTCAGTTCTGATTTTATTAATTTGGATACTGTCTCTGTGCCCTTTGATTAGTCTGGCTAAGGGTTTATCTATCTTGTTGATTTTCTCAAAGAACCAGCTCCTGGTTTTATTGATATTTTGTATAGTTTTTTCTGTTTCTACTTGGTTGATTTCAGCTCTGAGTTTGATTATTTCCTGCCGTCTACTCCTCTTGGGAGTATTAGCTTCTTTTTGTTCTAAATGTGTGCTGTCAAGTTGTTAGTGTATGCTCTCTCCAGGTTTTTTTGTTTTTTGCTTTTTGTTTTTTGTTTTTTGTTTTTGTTTTTGTTTTTGTTTTTGTTTTTGTTTTGTACGCACTTAGAGCTATGAGTTTTCCTCTTAGTACTGCTTTCATGGAGTTCCACAAGGTTTGATATGATGTGTCCTCCTTTTTATTAAATTCTAAAAAGTCTTTAATTTCTCTCTTTACTTCTTTCTTGACCAAGTCATCATTGAGTAGAGCATTGTTCAGTTTCCACGTGTATGTGGGCTTTCCATTGTTTTTGTTGTTATTAAGACCAGCCTTAGTCCATGGTGGTCTGATAGTGTACAAGGGATTATTTTGATCTTTTTGCATCTATTGAGGTCGGTTTTGTGACCAATTATATGGTCTATTTTGGAGAAGGTACCATGAGGTGCTGAGAAAAAGGCATATTCTCTTGTTTTAGGATGAAATGTTCTATAGATACCAGTTAAATCCATTTGGTTCATAACTTCTGTTAGTTTCATTGTGTCTCGGTTTAGTTTTTGTTTCCATGATCTGTCCCTTGCTGAGAATGGGGTGTTGAAATCTCCCACTATTATTGTGTGAAATGTAATGTATGTTTTGAGCTTTAGTAAAGTTTCTTTTATGTATGTGGGTGCCCTTGCATTTGAGGCATAGATGTTCAGAATTGAGGGTTCTTCTTGGTGCATTTTTCCTTTGACGTACTGATAAAAATACTTTTTTTGTTTTGTTTTGTTTTTTCAAGACAGAGTTTCTCTGTGTAGCCCTGGCTGTCCTGGAACTCACTCTGTAGACCAGGCTAGTCTTGAACTCAGAAATCCACCTGCTCTGCCTCCCAAGTGCTGGGATCAAAGGCATATGCCACCGCTGCCCGGCATAAAAATACTTCTTAATGTCAGGGTAGAACCAGTTATAACCTCATCCTTTACAGTTGTCAGTTCTTATAACCTGTTGGAGAAGCTTTTCTCAGTCCTGGGTAATAAAAATACCCTTTCAGCATCCTCTTTCACATTTATTTGTTATATACCTAAGAAATATTTTTGAATTTTTAATAGGAAGGGCTAAGTTTTCTTTTTTTCCACACTTGTATATTCTATTGGTCATTTGTTGTACAGATTGTTCCCAACTGCCATGCCACGTTCATTATAATTTGAGGTCCCGTTTATGTGTGGTTCTATTTTGTGTTCTGTATTCTGCCCCACTGTCCACACCCTTGATTAAAGATATAAACTGTGATATCTGATAAAATGAATCTTGCCATTTGGTCTTTTTCTTCAAGCATTCTTGACCAATTTTGGTACTTTGCATTTGATAGATAGTTCAAAATCCATTTGTTAAACCCTCCTCACTAAATATTACAGGATGTTAATTATTGCCAAACAGACCGACGAGGAGAGTAAACATCTTCATTGTTTTGAATCTTTCCATTCCTTTAAGTCTTACTTAGTTTCTCTATGTGACATTTTATAGTTCTCCAAATAATATCTTTCTAATTTGTTGATTGGCATTTTATATTTTAAAACATTATCAACACTACCTTTTTCAAAAAAAATTTACTTCCTAGTTATTTGCTATCGACAAATCAAAAACTAACTTTTGTATATCGACTTCGTATTTGCAGCACTGCTGAACCGGTTTATAAGTTCTCACATTTGTTTGTTAGTGGCTTGGGTTTTCTCCAACACCATTGCATCATCTCCAAAGAATTAGCTTTTCTTTTCCAAACCACAGAGCTCCATCTTCTTTCCTTTGTTTTGTTTCACTGGCTGAGATTCCCCACATGGTGGTGACCAGAACCAGTAACAGAAGTCTGATAAGGTTCCAGATTTGAAAGGAAAACTTTTAATATACCATCATTAAGTATTTTTGCTGACGTTTTTCTAGTAAGCTCTTTTCCACATTAAAAATATTGTCGAGACCTAGAGATTACTCAAGGGTTACGAATGTCTACTGCTTGTTTTAGAGGACCTGGGTTCAGTTCCCAGTCTGGCAGGTTACGTCCATGTATGCACTTGCGACACCAGCTCCAGGGAATGCAATGCTCTCCCTGTTCTAGCCTCTGCAGGCACTTGCTTTCCTGTGCATGTACCTCTTATTAGTCAGTCTGAGCATCCCCCTACACACACACACACACACACACACACACACACACACACACACACACAAATAAGATAAATCAAAGATATATTGGCAGGCTAAGCACAGCCTGTAATCCTAGCACTTGGGAGGTGATGGCAAGATTATGGCAAATTCAAGGCTAGCCTGAATTATGTAAAAAGTTTCAAGCTAACATAGGCTACCTACCTGTCTCAAAAATTAAATGAAAAAAAAAAGAGAGAGAGAATATTGTCTGGGGCTAGAGATTTAACTCAGTGATAAAGTACTGAGCATTCAGTGAAGACCTGGCATCAGTTCCATGCTGGAAAAGAAAGAAACAAACAAATGAATAAACAAATAAATAAATTGTTATCTTCTATTCCTGGTTTGCAAAAATAAGACTATCACAAGCTGATGTTCTAGTTTACCAACACTCGTCTTGCATCTGCTGCTCTAACCTTCTGGTTATTTTTCCCTCATTTATCTGCCACTGTAGGAGCCAAACATTTTGCACTCTAGAGTAGAACAAATTTAGTTTGGTCCTTTAAAAAAACAAGGATTTTATTTCCCTGTTGTTTTATTATCAGCCTTTTCCCCTCTCCCCAGTTAGTTTCTGGTGAAGTTGGCCTCCCATTCTCCTTCCTCACAATGACTTTGTGAGATCTGATATCACAATTATGCTAACCTTGCAAATGGTCGAGGCTTCAGTTCTTTCTCCCAAGCTGCCCAAGCAAATCATTACAGACTCCGTGCTTGGAACAACCAGAATTTTGTTTACATCAGTTTCAGAGACCATAGATCCAAAACGAAACTGACTGACATCTTTGCAGGACCACAGGCCTCTGGTTGAGAGACCCCTTTACCTCAGTGTGATCTGATGGTGCCAGGCAACCTTTAGCCTTGGTTGGTTTGTGGTTGTGCCACAATTTCTGCCTCCATTTCCACGTAACTTTCCTGTCTGTGCCTCTGCCTTTCTCTTTCCAACTCTTAGGACATCACACACTGGGTGCAGGATCCACTCTGATCTGGTGATGTCACCTTGATGTTCTGGCCTTATCTGCACCCGAGGAGGCCTTAATCCCACACAGTGGCACACCCTGACTCTGGTGGTGCATATCTTTTGGGGGCTGAAAGTCAGCTCACCAATGAATGCATTTTTTCCCTGTAATTCTCTGAAATATTTAGCTGGGATTTATTGTATTTCTCCCTTTATATATTTGGCAGAACTTACTGGTGAGAGTCTCTGAGATTGGCATATTTTTTTTGATAGAGGATTTTTAAAAATTATATTTTTATTATTCTACTTTATTCTCTGTTGCATTAGTAATTAAATAACTGTTTTCTCTATTTTTAGTGGATACCCCAGAGATTATAAAATACATCCCTGACTTCTTAACACACATTTGTTCCTGTTATTATTCTCCAGTACAACACTTTAACTACACTATAATGTTGCATCTTGATTTATATTCTATTTTATTGATTTTAATTTATATGGTTTTTAAATATGTAAAACATCATTATTATTTTATATATCAATATGTACAGACTCACATCCTTACAATTTCTTTTATTTATGTTTATCATGATTGTATTATATCATTATAAAGATGATAACAGAGAATTATTCAAAAATTAGCATTTGCTTTTTCATCATAATTACTGTATGATATCTGTATAAAGAATATAATAACAGTCAGGTTTCATGGTGCCTGGCTTTAATCCCAGAAGGCTGAGGCAGGGAGATCTCTATGAGTTTGATACTAGCTTGGTATACATATTGAGTTCCGGTCTAGCCAAGGCTACACAGTGAGATTCTATCTCAAAAAAGCAAAAACAGAACATATCAACATAGACAACTAAACAACTGTTGCTTATCTGGTAGGATCCGCTCCAGAGCTTATCATGGCTCCTCCTTTGTACAGTAACTTCAAGGGTTCGCATTCACAAAGAACATGCAGAAATAAGTTATACAAGCTATACACCTGATGTTCCAATTCCTGGAGACATGAAAGTCAGCGACCCCAAATGAAGACAGGAGAAACAAAAATCTGCCCACATTGCTAAAATTGTGTTTAAAGTAACTCCTTATACCTAGATAAAAATCCTAAAGGGGAATTCAGCAACACAGCTCCAGTAGAATTCCATCCAGGTGGTTTCTATCACACTCTTCTTTGTAACTTTCCCAACTGAATGCAGAAAGTGTGAGTTATTTACTAAAGCCATTTACTCCTACATTTAGATCTGGTCACACTAAAATTTTTCCAACCAGGAAGAGAAGGAAGGGTTGCATCAGTGAATAAAAGTTGATTAATAAACTGTTTTTATGTGCTCCTCTACCATCTCATCCCTAGCCAGAAATTCTTCATTAAATTAAATTTTTCTCCAAACTCTATTACCTAAGCAATGGATGGCAATTTCGGTAAACTTTTTATTGAAGCATTAACAAGGGATGAAGTTGCCTTGGGAGGTTGTAAGCCCTGAGAGATAACTCAGGGAGTGGCTACAGTGAACTGCAGGCAAGTTTGGGAGTATTCTCATCAGGGAGGAAATTAGAGTAAGTGGCTAAGGAGCTTTTGAACCTGAACTGCTTTTCTGTGGGGCAAGATGAATGGGACCCAGCTTTTTGCTCAACTAATCTGCTTTCTTTGCTTCTTTTGTAGCCTCAAGAGAAGAAACTTCATGATGCCCTGACAGATCAGGACCCCTGCACGACCATATACATGGCTGCCACAGAGCCTGCCCCAGAGTCTGTCCAGGTGACATATCTCTGTCTCTCCTCACTGAATGTCTGATAAGAGACAGAGAAGAAGGGGAAGCCTTTTATTACTTGTTTTATTTTACTTTATTTTTGAGTAGAGATGGAATGAAACAGATTGGTGAGCGGTAGACTATGAGAGTGGTCTAGATCACACTAGGAGCAAGTAGAAACTGCTGCCAGGGTTAGTGAGGGCTTACACAAACCCCTTGATTCCATCTCACAAGCTGTGGGTTCCTATCTACTGGCTAGTATCTCTCTGAGAGTCATCCAAGGACCACATCTAAAAGACCTGGCATACTTGTTAAAAACAATGAATGGATACCACTTCTCTCACCCACATCTAGATCTTACTAGCCCCTAGAAAAACTCAATAACATAGACCTTTCTTGGCTTCTCCACACTATACCCCAGGACTGACCATAAGTTGGAATAATGGAAAATGGAGAGGGAGAAAAGAATTGTTGAAGAATTCAGTGATGGTTATTGTTGGTTGTCAACTTGATTGGATTAAGAGGTGCCCAAGAAGTTGGTAAAGTCCATCGTTGGGTGTGTTTCTGAGGGTATTTCCAGGGGCAGTAGGCAATGAAGGTTCTGACCTGATTGACAGGTTCCTGATCTATGATGGCCTCATAATGTAATCATAGTGTTAAAAGATGGAAAAGCTAGGTGATGGGGCTCTGTTGGAGGAAGAAGCCCCCACCCCCATTGTGTTTTTGAAACAGGATAGATGTTGCTCTGGTTTCTTTTGGCATCCTGCTTTAATGTTTCCTATCTGCCATGATGTGAGCTTGCTTGTCTCTTTTCTTTGACTCTCCTTGCCCTATGAAAAATTTATTAACTATTTCTGTATTACTATGACCAAAGTATGTAAGAGAACAACTTTAGGGGAGATTTGTTTTGACTTACACTTTCAGAGGATTCAATCTATCATGAAGGGGAAGACACAGCATATCATGGCATCACAGAAGTCCTGATTTAAGAGAGTTTAAGAGAGTGGAGGGAGGGAAGAAGAAGAGTGGGAGAAGAAAGGGAGGAGAGGGGAGGGCAATGCCAGTCTTCAGATAACTAGAAACAAATCTCTCATTTCTCTGATGACATACTTATGCTTGGAAGAGAGATATAACCAAATTTGCAGGCAAACACTTGAAGACCTGAGTGCTGGCTCTAGCAGTGTCCAGACAGAGTCAGCATGTAAGCATAATACTATGCTGCATGAACTCTAAGCCTTTCCTTTTCCCCAGGGAATGCTGTTCTGTTTCCTGCCTGTGAAACTTCTCTCTATTCCTTCTTCTTTGCCCATAGGAATTAAATCCCACCACAGTTTATGCCAGTGTGACACTGCCAGAGAGCTGACCCATAGACCCAGTGAAAGGACTTTTTGAAGGAGGATAAAAGAACCAAAAGACACGCTGAACTGGACCCTAGGTCCCAAGTTCTCTGTGACAGAAATTGCACGTCTGTACCCTTCTCCAATCAGTTCCTCGGTGATGGATCTGCAAAGGCATGCCTGTGAAGTAGATGAGGAAGTGAGGCTTCTGGAGCATGTAGCCTGCTCTGCAGCTGACACAGATGTGAAGCAGAGATACCTTGATACAGCATTCCATCCTTGCTGTGACAGATAAAATGCATAATGTGAGTTCAGGCATCTCGCTCTTTGCTGGGTTGGATAACAGAACCCCAAAACAACAACAACAACAACAACAACAACAACAACAACAACAACAACAAAACTAGGACAAAGCCTCCTTCTCAGATGGCTGAGCACAAGGTACAAAGACTGGAGACATTTTCATTTTGACTCTCTGTACTTTATTTTGGAAGCTGATTCTGATCACCTCAAGACCAAGGGTTCTGTGCTTCAGTTTCTCTCTCACCCTCTAGATGAAGAGGGAACAAAGCATAAAGAAGAAATCTTTATTGTCTGAAATCATTCTATAAAAGAACTGATATTTTATTTGCAAAACTCAAGCTAGTAATTCAATAGACTTGAAGACGATTTTGGACCGTCTTAAGCTTCAAACAACAGAGTGGAATTCATCTAAGGTTCTTCAAAGTACAGTTCTCAGCAAGCAGCATTCTGTTTAAGTCAAAGCAGCAATGTTTGGTGGCACTGCTGTAAAGTTGCCTGGGATACTCAGAGGAACTTGGCCCAGGGAGGTTTTTTTTCACTTCTTCAAAGGACTTTTGAATTTAAGTTCTCTGTTTACTCCCTTGCGCAGAGCTCTGGATCCTCAAGATTCTCTCTCCATTGGTTCTGAGGCCATTCTATAATCTAGGCCTCCTGTGGACATGCAGGTCCTACTACCCACTTCCTATCTCACCGCATACCTCTGTGTAAAAGTAAATTTAACCTCAAATAGAAAATTAAATTATTTTGATTGAACAGTTCCAAATGATTAGATATTCAGTCTCTTAGATAACAGGTTGTAGGTAGAGTCTGTGTAAAGTCCTTTTTTCTTCATGTTGTCTGCCCTCAGAGAGGCCATCTTTCAACTTATTGTTCTTCTTGCACAACTTTGGCAAATACTTTAAAAATAACCATTGTGGAGATGGGAAGAGGTCTAAATGGATAATAGTGCTTTCTTTGCAAACATAAAGATCTGGGTTCAAACTCCGAGTGTCCATGTGAAAGAGGAGTGTGTCTGAGTGTGCCTGTGACACAGAGACACAGGTCCTGAGACATTGTTCCCTAGCCTTTTCAGCCTGACATAAATGCCAAGTCCCCTGAGAATGACAGAGGAAGACACTTGCTCCACACACACAGTAATACACACACACACACACACACACACACACACACACCCCTATTGTATCATTGCATAACAAAGAACACCAATTGCCCGGCTCAAAACTCTGATGTCCCATTACCTCGTACTTTTCTGTATTTAGATAATTTACAGTATAAGTCCCATTGCTCCATGTATCCTATTCTGTGTTACTAACTTATATCAAAGGATTACTAATTATAATCAACAAAAGATAACTTTGGATTTTTTTTTATGTAAGAAAGAAACATTAAAAATATGTTATTTGATTCAAATAACTACTAGGATATTCTAAAAAATCTTCTTTGTTAGGGTTCTCTAGAGTAACAAAATGTACAGAATGAATATGTATTGGATATGATAAATATTCTCATATATATGAATGTATATATATATTTTTTTAAAGTGGATTTATTAGAATAATTTACAGGCTGCAGTCAATCTAATTAAACTATGGCTGGCTGTAACCAGAAATTTCAAGAATCCAGTAGTTTCTCAGTGCACAAGGTTGGATGTCTCAGTTGGAATCCCGAAGAAGTAGGCTCTAATGCCAGTGAAGGAATGGGTATGTTAGCAAGGCGAGGGCAACCAGGCAAAGAGCAAAAGCTTCCTTTTTCCATATCCTTATATAGGCTTCCAGTAGAAGGTGTGGACCAAATTGAAGTTGTATCTTCCCGACTCAAGATCCAGATCAAAGGCGTGTGTTTCTCCATCTTAGATCTGGATCAGAGGTCTGTGTCTTCCAACCTCAAAGGTCCAGACTAGAAGTGGATTCACCTAAGCAAAAATAATCTCTCCCAGGTGTTCTCCATTTCTGGATTATAGTTCATTCCAGATGTAGTCAAGTTGACAGCCAAAAATAGCCATCACTCACCTTCTCTGAAAGTAAGGAGAATAAAGGAAGAATAGACTGTGGCTAGGACCATGGCTAAAATGGCAAAGCTACCCTAGGGACTATGACGCTGGTTGCCACTATTATGTGACCATTGTCTACAGCACTAGGTGTAGACTCCACCCCTGCAAACTGCTTCTGCTGTGCTTAGTAACATAATAATAGCAGTTGTCATTTTTGTATTTCCACCACCAAAATAACGTCTCCCCACTTTATCTTTTCATCTCTAGCTTCTAAGTCAACGTTTGATGCTTCAGAATGGCCAACCCAAGCTCATATATCCACATATCACATCTCCAAGGGAGGTTACAAATTTGCTATCTGGAAGCTTCTACTTTTGTAGTGGCTGGTAAACTCTAAATTTTATAAATTAAAAAGTTCCCTAAAGAGAAGTGAGACTCAGGTGCCAGGCAAACCAAAAAAGTTCACTACATGCCCTTATATAATTTTAGACAAAGAATTTTATTAATTCTTTGAAAATATCACATATGTACAACCTTTTTTTGATCTTATCCACCCTAACATGTTCCCTTGGAATCCACCAACCCCTTTACCTTCTGACTCAATGCCTTTTTTTATACAATGATTACTGTCATCAGCAGCCCTCTGAGCCCAGTTAGTGCTTACCATGTGAGAATGGGTATGGGGTCATCCACTAGGGCAAGGGTAATCTACCAGTGGCCACACGCTCTAAAGAAAAGTAACTCCTCCCTCAACAGCCATCAACTGTAAGCAACTTGTCAGCTAAGGATGGGACTTTAAGAGATCACTTTCAAGCTCGGTTGGGAGAGCGTTAGACTGAAGAGATCACTCTCACAACAATGGATTTTGACTGGCAAGATCTTAGGCAGCTCTAGTGCAGACAAGCACAGCTACTCTGATGTGTGTGTGTGTGCAACAACTATGTCATGTCTAGAAGACTAGCTGTCTATTCTTAAAAACATAGAGCTACTTAGAACAGACAGATATACAGCCTGGAGTCACAAGCTGTCATTCATTTACTACAATTAAGATGGCTCTACAAGACCAGCTCCTAACACTTGGGTCTTTCCTGTGGCCAAATTTTACTGGATGGTGATACAGAAACCGAAGAGAAGGAGATTCTATCCCCAAACTTTCCTGAATCTTTAGGCTACAGACCTCACAGATGATGGGAAATTTGTCTTAGAGGCAATTTTTTCAGCTACCCGTCCAGCAATGATTGGCTTTTTGTTTGTTTGTTTCCTGCAATCACACTCCTCTGCTTTTTTTTTTTTTTTAAGGGAGATGGAAGAGAAACCTTTCTAGTACTACACTTGTGTACGTCATTCTTCCCCAAAAGGCCCTGAGTGAGTCAAGCTTACCTTTCCCTCAGGCTGACAGCATTGGAGAAGAGACTACAGCATCAGAATTCCCCATATTGCTTTTCCAATGTTGATGTGTTTTTTGACTAAGCATTTCTGACTTCTGCAGAAGTCAGGAGGAACAGATGCATTCTCAGTTTTAAGATACTAAAGCTCTGGTGCCTGGGTGGAGTCCTCTGATTCTTTAGGAGTCACGCAGCCTGTGTGTGATGGTTACAGGGTGTACATGTTGGCTGGGAAGACGTTGGGTGCTCATTCTTCTTCTAGAATCTACAGTTCTACTTTTTAAACAAGAACAGAGGTTTGCAGCCCAGATGAACTCCCAGTCCTCTAGTTCAGCCTTCCAAGTGCTGGGATTATGGGTATGTGTTTATAGTTCTACTTGTGGGAATTTAATAAGGTACAGTCAACCCACCCAGAAAAGCTCGCTTCAGTTTTGCATCTCTCTCTCTCTCTCTCTCTCTCTCTCTCTCTCTTTTTGTTTTTCGAGACAGGGTTTCTCTGTGTAGCCCTGGCTGTCCTGGAACTCACTCGCAGTTTTGCATCTCTTAATATAGCAATGAGGCTGGATATACTTTGCAGCCCTGTCTCCGCAGCCTTTTCCATGAACACCTAAGGAGATGAGCTGTGAGGTTTTACTTCCCCAAGAGAATGGACAAGAGTGCGTCCAGAGCCTCTCCCTGTAATAAACCTGGGATCCACCTTCCTTACAGGAGACAGAACTGTGTCTAAAGAGTGTCTGACTTTTGTCATGACCACAGTAATCCCCTTTGCTAAATTTCCCCCAAATTCCCCTCAGAGAGAAATCTGGAGTCAGAATTCTTGACTGACATTTGGGGCTGAGCAAATTTTCGTCATGATGGATTATTCTGTTTATTTAACGGACACACTAACTGCCGCCAACACAACCTCTATCCTCCCTCTCTGTGACTGAAGGTAGAGCATTGCCTAAGGTCTGATGCCCTGAATTTGGACCCCAGAAATGCAAAAAGTTAGTGTCCCCAGGAATTACCAAATTTTGCCAAGTGGGAAAATTATCAAGTTAAGACCCATTGACCCCTGGACCTTTAGTTAGCTTCTAATAAACTAAATAGGGTTCTCTAGAGCAACAAAACTTAGAGAATTCTGTCTCTGTTACCATTAATATCTATCTATCTATCTATCTATCTATCTATCTATCTATCTATCTATTGTATATATGTGTGTATAGTATATATGTATATATGTGTGTATATATGTATATATCTGTGTATATATGTACATATACATACATATATATGGGATTTATTAGTATTACTTATGGGGTAAAATCAAGATAATCCAACAATAAAGTTCAAGAGTCCAGTAGTTGCTCAGTCCACATGGTTGGATATTTCAACTGATCTTCAGTAGATGCTGGAATTCCAAAGAAGTAAGTTCTAATGCCAGTGAAGGAATGGATGTGTTAGCAAGGCAAAGACAACCAAGCTAAGAGCAAAAGCTTCCTTCTGCCATGTCCTTTATAGGTTTCTAGCAGAAGGTGTGTCCCAGATTAAAGGTGTGTCTTTCCTTCTCAAGATCAGGATTAAAGGTGTGTGTGTGTGTGTGTGTTATGTGTGTGTGTGTGTGCAGGTGCACGTGCATGTATGTGTGTGTATGTTTTCCTAACTCAAAGATCTAGATTAGAAGTGGATTTTCCTACTTCAAATTAAACAACACACACACACACACACACACACACACACACACACACACACACATATATATATATATATATATATATGTCTTTCACAGGTATGCCCTCCATCTGGGGGGTATAGTTGAGTTGACAACCAGAAATAGTCATCACAAGAACACTTCTTGTCAACTTGACACAGAATTATATCTCATTGTCCTGATTAATTTTCAAATGAAGACAATAAACAGATCATAATAATGCCTAAACATAATATAGCCATCATATGTCCAGTCTCAAACACATTATGTATTTAAACAGGTCATAATTATACCTCACATGATACAACTATCCCTCACATAACCACAAACATTATACATTTTGAATAGGTGGCAATGTCCCTTGAGAGACATTCTTTCAGTATCTCAGACTTAAATATGATAGTCATTGGCATGCTCTTTCATGGTGTTAGACCACATCATAAAGAAAGTGATGAAAGGAAACACCAATGTCTATACGAATGCATTCTTAACAAAAATACAATTGAAACACTCACGTCTACTGCAATCCTTGCTTCTGAAGCATGTCACATGGCCTTAGCTGGTACTTATAACTACCTTCTTCTAGCACCCCATTCTGTGTTTCCTCCACCCTGGGCAAGAATATCATCAGGCTTTGACTCTTTTCCCGTGGAGGTGAACCATCATTCGTTCCTGGTAGATCTGTGCCGTTTGTCATCCTGCCTACTTAGGCTGTTATAGTTTCCCACTGACTTTAATCACAACACACAGTAGCACCTAGAAATTCCCTAAGGGATCTCCTGTAGTCCAGATAAAATTTTTCTTACCTCCATTGTAGAAAAGCAATCCATTTTTTTCCATGATACTCTGGATCAACCACCCCTCATAACACTATTATTCTTTCCTTAGCCTATTGGTTTAAGGGAATTAGATGCCCTAAGTGGCCAGGGGGGAGTCTGAGCTTCCAGTTCAAGGGAATATTTGTTATGACTCCTGGCAGGAACGTTCCTCCCTCTGGAACCAAAACTTCTAGGCCAGTAGAACTTAAGGTCAAAATCACAGGAACAGAAAGCAAAAATTTTCCTAGTGGGTCAGCAAGGGGGATAGTGAGTAAAACTATTCTTTTTTCCCACCCTGTGATTCCTTGGATGCTGATTCAAAGCATATACCACCTTCTGCAGAACCCTTCTCCATCCAGCCCTCTAGGCTGCTGCCACCTAATTGGTGCTGTAACTGTGTCTTCAAAAGGTCATTTCATCTTTCTATCAGAACATCTGCTTCAGGGAAGTGGGAAACAAGGTAAGACCAGAGGATTCCATGATTATGGGCCCACTGTTGCACTCTTCTGACTATGAAGTGAGTTCCTTGGTCAGAAGCAATATTGTGTGAAATAACATGACAGTGGATAGGGCATTCTGTAAGTGCATGGATAAGTAGTTTTGTTAGAACCATTATGTTCAGGAAAGGGCAAATCCATAACCAAAATAAGTATCTACTCCAGTAAGGACAAAGTGTTGTCCTTTCCATGGAGGAGGTAGTTCAATGTAGTCAACCTGCCACCACCAGGCCACTGGCTGGTCCGTCACCCTGGGGAATAGTGCCATATCTGGGGCTCAGTGTTGGTCTCTGCTGTTGGCAAATCTAACAGTAGCACCTGTATCCAGGTCAATCCAGGTGAATGGAAGTCTCTGTGGTTGAGCCCATGCATAACCCCATCTTTGCCATGTGACCCTTTTGTTCATGGGCCCATTGGACAATGATAGGAATGGCTGGGGAAAGAGGCTGACTGCCCATAGAAAGGTTCATCCTATCTACTTGATTCCTGAACTCCTCCTTGGCCAAAATCATCGTTTGATGAGCATTTCCATGGAACACAAGTATCTTCACATTTTTAGACTTTTTTCTTTCCAAGATGTCTTT
>JANHMN010000015.1:59210305-59262267 GCA_030674055.1 Rhabdomys pumilio
GAGAGAGAGAGAGAGAGAGAGAGAGAGAGAGAGAGAGAGAGAGAGAGGTTCTCAAATCAATGTTCTTCCAGAACAAAGAAAGCTGGAGGAAATTAACATGTGTTCATATAGGAAAGACTCACTGTCATATGTAGAGGTAGGTACACCTCTGGCCATACTCAGTATGAGACCAGAGATCAAAAGGGTTTTTTAAAATATGTATGCAGAGAATTCAGTGTTATATAATAACATGTAAAGTTTATGAGAGTGATTATTTTTTACCAGTGTGAATTCACTTAGTTTACTTAGTAGTCTGTGCACTAATAAGTAATAGTTGGTGGTGGTGGTGGTGGTAGTTGTTTGTGGTTAACTCTGTGTCTCAGGATGGTCAGCTGCTCCCTAGTCATTCTGCCTTAGCTCAGAGAAAACTGATGTCAGGGCAAAGCATGCAGGCTGTTCTCCATAGAGAACAGGGAACTGGTGAATTAGGGCAGGAAGTCACAGAGCAAGGCTTACTTCTGGGGCAACAACACCCGACAGTATCGTTGTCACTTTGGAAATGCTGGGGGCAGTGGGAGAAATGAGCCAGGAAGCATGGGTGGACAATGGCTTCTCTGTCTGTATAACCACACTGCAGTCTCCTAATCTGAATCCACACCGCTCTTCTGTATAGAGTGGAATAACTCATTCTTTCTTCCATCTTTAAATTCTTTGAACCCTTAAAAACATGTTTTCATTATTCCTATCCTTGTCATTTAATTATTTCACTTCTGTTTGTAATTAACAAACTTCTCTTCTTAGAAGTTTTGTCAATGTGTGGGTAATTCAGGGTAAGAGGATTCTGCAACTGCCTCACAGAAAGGTCCAGAGAGAGGCAATGTGATTTTAAATATTTAGTTTGGGCTTGGTTTATTCTTTTATCTCTGTCTAGAACACAATAGCCTGCTTGAGAATTTCACTTCATGTGCTTTCTGGGTGCACTCTGATTTGTACAGTAGCACAACAATTCTTTGCTACAGCTGTGGGAGAGAAAAAGGCATGAATAAGCTGGTCTTGGAAAGAGTAACTTTTATCCTAGATGAAGTTTACATTAGCCAGAAGAAGGTCTTAATAGTTGGGTATAATGGCATAAATCTTTATTCCTAGCACTCTGGAGGGAGAGGCAGGCAGATCTCTGTCAGCTCCAGGCCAGCCTACTGTATTTGGGGAGTTCCAAGGGACTCAGAGTTAAACACTGAGACCCTGTCTCAGAAAACAAAAAGGAGAGGTATTAACAAAGTGTCAAAGTAGATAGAGAAGGATAAACTAAAACAGAGATGAGGGGAGAGGGAGGGAGGGAGGGAGGGAGGGAGGGAGGGAGGGAGGGAGGGAGGGAAGGGAAGAGAGAAAGAGAGGAGAGAGAGGGAGGGAGGGAGAGAGAGAGAGAGAGAGAGAGAGAGAGAGAGAGAGAGAGTCCTGGCTAACCTTGAACTCAGCCTTCCTGTCTCAGGTTCCTGTATGTGAGGTTATAGACATGTATCACTGTATCTATCTTGAAAATGTCCTAAGAAATACAGGCTGTGGATCGTTGGCTCAATGAATAAAGCATGCTTGCTGCACAGGCATGAAGATCAGAGTTCTGATCTCTCAGATGATAAAGCTGGGTGGGCATGCTGACTTCCCTGTAATCCCAACACTGAAGAGACAGACAGGATCCAGGATCCCCAGGACAAGCAAGCTAGTTATGCATTTTGAAATCTAGGTTTAGTGAGAGACCTGGCCTCAGTAAATAAAGCAGTCAGGCCTCCACACACTCAGAGTACATGCTTTAACACACATGTACCCCCGTATGTACAGACACCAATAAGTGCATGCATGCCTCACATCACTCACGCTTGCACACTTGCAGGCGCGCGCACACACACATACACACACAGATAGCCTCAATCCCTTAAATGAACAGTGAAAGGCTTAGCATTCTTTGTAGTCTAACCCTGACTCTGTGTAATCATCTTTTACAATGTAGAGCCAATTCCATCAGTAGAGACTTCACTGACATCTCTCCTATCCACCCCAACTCAGGGTGAGAACTACAGTGCATGTTTGGAAAGACAACTGAGCAAGCTCCTCTCAGTCCTTCTGTGCGTCTGTCTTCCACCCACCTGCATAGATTGTTGTCTGCTTACTATTACTTACAAAGACAAATTATACTCATGTTGGGAGTCTTGAGGTTGTGCCCTTATGAACTATTCTCCGGAGTCTCCTCATCCCACCTCATCTTCTTCATTCTAATGAGAAGGATAGTCTATATTTACCTAGATTGGTGGTTCTCAGCTGTCGCTGCCCGTTCAGACCCGCAGAAAGGAGCTACACAACACGAGATTCTTCCCAAGGGCAGATCCCAGTTCCACTTTTCCTTTTATCCCCATGCCTGGTCACTCAGAGCCTGCCACGTGGGCACACACCATTGATGCACGTCAAATGGCCTGATTCTGTGCGGCAACGAGTCTGCACAGTAGCTCTGTGGACAGTAGCTCTGCGGACGTGGCTCCGACCGGGTGTTTGAGGAAGTCAGGAGCCATTCACAAAACTTGGCGGGTGCTATTCATAAGCTCTGGTGCCACCTTAGCTGGCCGCCACACCCGCTCCCCACACTCAGCCTTCCTAATGCCCTGACACTATAATACAGTTTCTTATGTTGTGTTGACTCTAATCATAAAATTATTTTTGTTGCTACTTCATAACTGTAATTTTGCTACTGTTATGAATCTTAGTATAAATATATGATATACAGGATATCTGATAAGTTACCCTCATGAAGGGGTCATTGTACCCACAAAGGGGTCACAACCCACAGGTTGAGAGCCACTGACCTAAGGGGTCTTTTTGTTTGGTTGGTTCTGTTTTTGTTTTTAAGTACTAAGCATGGTGCTGAGTGCCAACTACATCCATCCCCCACATCTAGTCTTATTTGACAAGCATATTTCTTAATAATAGAGTTGAAACTTTTCCCTCTACTTATGTGATTTTCATATTTCAAACATCAATTCCTTCTTTACTCAGGAAGAGTAAAGAAGGCATCATTAATGCCCCCTCCCCTGGAACTGACTCTGCCTAATGGGCTAGCTTGTCTTTTACAAATTTAGTATTTATTTTCTTCTTTTTGCTGGGTAGTCTAAATCCTTACGAAAAGTCATGTAAATTATTAAGATACTCACTGTTGTTCCAGGACAATGAAACAAGAAAGTTGTCCTTAGGGATTTCTAATCAGCAGTATTTCTTTAAAGGTATAGATCCGAAAACATCTGGTAATCTTCAGAAAACATTAGCATAAACACTGAAGACGTGGACACTGCAGGCTTAGTGATTATTCTGGTGGCCACTCATCAGGTGCTGAAGATACCTACCTTTACAATTCTATATAAGCGTCACTTGAGGTTTTTAGCTAAGATGATTCTTAGGACTGAGCCTTAGAGCGATAACAAAGCTGCTGTATGCTCTCAAGTTCTCTATCCACACCTCGTCCACTCTTCCTTGGACTGCCTTCCAACAGTGTTTCTCCTGTTCTACATGTTATAATAATGCTTCCTAAAGGTTGTCTATTCTTGCCCTAGCTATTTTTGATAATAACCTAACTTCTCCTTCACATGACAAGTTTTCAAATATTTGACAATAGTTGTCATTGTTATATAAGTGACTAGTGATCATGAATAATCACGAGTTTCTCAAATTTCATGTCTTCCATTCTTAAAATGCACTTGTGAGAGCTAAGCATATAATTCCTCTGGCTTTATTCTCCCTTAAAATTCTACTGTGTCTTAAAATCTGTTGTTTGTTTGACTATCTAATACATGTACAGATGTCTCTTCACCATTTGTTTTTCTAAAGATCATATTTATAAACACATTCTGCATGCCAATGTGTCTCAAAATTTACTGTTTAAGACTGACAGTATTTCAAGTGTAAAATATGCTCAATTTTAGGAGGTTGGGGAATCTTAAGGAAGTAGAGACTAACTAAAGTAGGCCACTGGAGGCAGGCATCATGAAATATAGCCCATCCTTACTTCTAACCCAAGACTTCTACTTCCCAGACTACCAAAAGAAAAATGAGGCCATGTGCTCTGCCTTAATAATCCATGCCATGATTTCCCTACCATGATGGACTGTGCTTTCTCTTAAATTGTATCAACAATATTCTATGACTGAAATGGGAAAGAAAAATAATAGGGAAAATGGTACCAAAGTGAGGTTGTTGCTATGATAAGTTTAATGAATAAAACTGTGATAGCCAGGAGCTGGAAACAACCCAGATGTCCGACAACAGAAGAATGGATACAAAAAATGTGGTTCATTTACACAATGAAAACTATTCAGCTGTTAATAACAAGGACATCATGAGTTTTGCAGGCAAATGAATGGAACTAGAAAATATCGTCCTGAGTGAGGTAACTCAGACCCCAAAGGACATGCATGGTATGTACTCACTAATAAGTGGATATTAGCCAAAAAAGTAAAGAATACCCAGGATACAATCTACAGAACTCAAGAAGGTTAACAAGCCAAAGGGCCCAAGTGAAGATGCCTCAATTCTACTTGAGAGGGAGAAGATGGCAATTATGAGGGGCAGGCAGAAGGAGGGAGGGATCTGGGTGAGAGAGGGGACAGGGAGGAAAAAGGGAGAACATGATCAGGTATTGAGGGTGGAGAAAAAAGACTGAAGCCCTAGGGGCCAAGCAGAAAGAATGGAAATAGGTAACTTCAGGAGGTGGGTGCTGGGGACCCTCTAGAATGTGCCAGAGGCCTGGAAGGTGAGAGACTCTCAGGATTTGAAGGGAGGGACCTTAGATGAAATGCCCTACTGTAGGGAGAGGGAACTTATAGAGCCCACCTCCAGTAGAAAGACAGGGCATCAAGTGAGGCATGGGGGTGCCATCCCACAGTCAAAAATTCTGACCCAGAATTGTTTCTGTCTAAAAAAACTGCAGAGACAAAAATAGAGAAGAACCTGAGAAAAAGGAGGTCCAGTGACAGACCCAAATTGTGATCCCGCTCATGGGGAGGCTCCAAGGTC
This sequence comes from Rhabdomys pumilio, assembly GCA_030674055.1. Classification (NCBI taxonomy): domain Eukaryota; kingdom Metazoa; phylum Chordata; class Mammalia; order Rodentia; family Muridae; genus Rhabdomys; species Rhabdomys pumilio. The sequence goes on from JANHMN010000015.1 coordinate 59,215,337, forward strand.
TGACACTATTACTGATGCTATGGTATGCTTGACAGGAACCAAGCATGGCTGCCCTCTGAGAGGCCCAACAAGCAGCTGAAAAAGACAGATGCAGATATTTACATCCAACCAATGGACAAAAGTCGGGACTCCTGGGGTTGAATTAGGGAAAAGCTGGAAGAAATCGAGGAGGAGGATGACCCCATAAGAAGACCAGCAGTCTCAACTAACCTGGACTCCCAGGATCTCTCAGACACTGAGCCACCAACCAGGCAAAGAACTGCCAGGTCTAAACTCAGTGAGAGAAGACAAACCTAACCCTTGAGAGACTTGAGGCCCCAGGGAGTGGGGAGGTTTGGTGGGATTGGGTGGGGGAGTGGGGGCATCCTCTTAGAGATAGGGGAGGAGGTATGGGATGAGGAACAGTCAGCGGTGGATTGGGAGAGGGATAATAACTGGACTGTAAAAAAAGATTTAATAATAATAGAAAACCTGGTAGATCATCAAAAGACTAGAATGCTAGTAGAAATAAAGATAGTGAAGTCTGACTCATGAAATTTCAGACGGGCCCATTAATGTTATATTCTGCCAAAGAACATGACTAACTACATTCTTCCAGTGCCCTGAAAAATCTGAGTGAGGCAAAAGTAAAATGTTGGTTTGGCAGAGGGAGTTTCAAAAACAGCAGAGCATTTGAATTATGACATTGTTACTGTTTATAATTTAGCTTTTGGGCCAAATTATAGTGTGAAAGAGGTAAAAATATAGTAGGAAAGATGTGGGAAGGTGGCAGTTTGATGAGGAGAGAGGCGTAAGGAAATTGAAAGTTACTGACAAAGCAGCAGTAGCAGTTAAACAGATGAACAAATAGAGAGAGGCCTTGCTCTCTTCAGCCGTGGGATCACACCCATTGAGAGCTCTGAAGTGCAACAGGGAAAGCTCACTTGAGAAACCTTCATTTAAAGGAACGTGGCCAGAGAGTGCCGCATCAGTAATGTCACACACCAACAGGGTCACCTAAGGTAGTGTTTGTCCTCACAGGGATTCAGAGGTCACTATGATAAAAAAAAAGGGGGGGTCAGGGATGGGGGTGAGGGACTGGACCACATTTAGAACTTGACAGTAGCCACCACATAGTGATAGCCTGGCTAACATGAAGATAGCAAGAGTTGTTGGTTCTTTGAGGCTTGAACCAACATTTAAGAAAATTGTTACTGGAAATATGGCTCAATGGTTAAGAGCACTGACTGCTCTCCCAGAGTTCAATTCCCAGCAACCACATAGTGGCTCACAACAGTGTGTAATGTGATCTGGCTCCCTCTTCTGGTGTGTCTGAAGACAACTACAGTGTACTCATATAAATAAAATAAAATAAAATAAAATAAAATAAAAGAAAATAAATGTTTTTTTAAAAAGGAAAGAAAATTGCTGAGACAGATGTATCAGGGTTTGATTTCCTATGTGGAGCTCATAAGTGGTTTGTGCATGGAACTGTGAGGGGAAATCATGAATGAGTGAAATCATTCCACTAGATATCCACTGTTGTAGACAGATGCTAGGAACAGGAGACACCCACTTGAGGAAGAATGTATATTAGTATTCTGTCTAAACTTAACACTGGTGCATTGGGCCGAGACTGAAAACTTCGGGAACCACGACCCACCATGCAGCTGGCTGCTGCAGCCGCTGGCTGCTGTAACCATGCAGGACCAACGCCATGTGGCCTGCCTACCACTGCCAACTGCACCACCAACCCCGCCACCATTGCTCCCACTGCTACACCATGTGGACTCCATCGCCACTTGCCGTCACCAACTGCGTTCAGACTAATTCAGTACCCGCTAGATAATGGTTTAAAATGGCTACCTAGACCCAATCATTTTAAAGGGTCTTCATACATACTGCCAGCAGTCTGGTAAATAGAAAGAGGTTCCCTATATCCAAGCATTCATCTACCTTTGCTCTAATTCCTCCATGTATTCTGCCTGTTTCCCAACTCAGTTTCTTTTAGCCATCTCCCACTGTAGCCCGCCAATCCCAATCCGGCATTACAAGATGGCGCTGGTTTACTGTTGCACCACTTGCAAACAAGTCTACTGCGCATGCATCAGCAGATTCTGACACAAACCCCTCCCGAGTGGGTATATGCAAATGAGGTATTGGTGCCAGCCAATCCCTGCACAGCAACCACTCCCTGGGTGGGGACTTATGCAAATAGGATTTATGCTAATTAGGTCTGGGTAGAACGACCAATCAGAGAAGATATGTAAATGAGGTCATGGGGCGACCAATCAGAGAAGACATGCAAATTAGGTCCGACAGGGCAACCAATCAGAGAAAGCCATGCCCCCTCTCCCCTCTATATAAGCAGCCCTCTCTGGCTGCTCTGGGTCCCGGCTTCACGATGGGGCGCTCCTGCAATAAAGCGTGTTGAGAAGATCACGGTCATCGCGTCCTTCTTCCCGGTCGAGCGAGCGTAGATCGTCGCGTCTTTCTTCCTGGTCGAGCAGACGCAGGCGTCTTCCTTCCTGGTCGAGTGAACGCAGATCATCGCGTGTCCTTCGGGGTCGAGCGGTCGCGACATCCCACTGGTCAGAGTAACCGTCCACATGGTCCCAGGAAAGATTTCTTGAGCTCAGAGCTAACCTTGTCCTTCCCTGACCCTTGTTTTAGGACTCCTCCACTTGGGTGAGACATTTCCCCTCCCAAGACAGTTTCTTTCTCACAGCTGAGTACCCCAGGCCAGGCCTGGACAGACTGTTCTCTCTCAGGAACACCAGCTCCAAGCTCTAGTCCCTAGCGTGTCTCCCCCAGCGGTCAGTCTTTCTCGCATGTCACCTGCTAATGTAGACCTCTTCCTCTGCTCCTCCGACAAACACTTAGCTCAGCCAGTGCCTGAAACAGCGGGTTCAGGATGCAGCTTGCTCCCTTTCCCTCCATGTTCCTTAGCTCTGTTCTGGGTCTACTCCTTACACCCTGCCAGGGACCCTCTCTGAGACTTGCTTCCCCACGTGCACAACCACCCAGGGAAAGGCTGCCCATGCACTCGAGGGAAGCTCTCTCTCTCTCTCTCTCTCTCTCTCTCTCTCTCTCTCTCTCCCTCTCTGCCCGGGACCTGTAAAGTGAGTGCTAGCAGTGCCTTCTGTCACAAGAACATCTAACATGAACGTTGCTGTGATATGGGACATGCTTGCTTTTCCTTGCCCACTGCAAACTCTTTAGCCACCAGAGGCACTGGGCAATGACTTCCGGCCACTAGTAGGAAGTCCCTCCCTGCTGCAGCGACTGCAGACCTGACCCACAGCAGCACCTATGCCCTCAGCTGTGTGCCCATAGCACAACCCCAGGTCATGACCTGTGACCCACAGCCCCAACCCGCCAGCCGTATGATTGTATGCCACTGCTGCTGACTTTCTCATTCTGGTCCTAGCCAAATGTTTTTTTGCTAATGCAAAAAAAGTGCTTTTCTCTACCTACACAACCTGCCAAAGTTACCTAAGACTCTTTCCTATCCTGTCTTAATAAATTTTTACTACTGCTATTAAATTCTATTCAGTTACAATTAATCCTTATGGCTCTCAATCTTGTCAGAAGTCTGCTAATAGTATATTTAAGTTTATGGCCAACAGAATTCTCAAAGCCTCTAACAATTGGCCCAAGATGGTTTCAGAAGACTTGGACACCTAGAAGATACAACCTGGTTGTATGCAATGATACAGTCACTAACAAACACAGTGGACTAAACTGGATGCTCTGAGTCAAATGACTTGGCTAAACCAAGATAAGTCATTTCTCATGTTACACGTATCCATTCCACAGAGAAAAAGCCCTGCGTCTTCTGTGTTTGGAAGCCAAACTGACTTCGCCCAAGAGACTATGGAGACCAGGGGAACTGTTGGCTAGTGGATTCTGTCATTTTTTAAAAATAATATATAACTGGTAGATTATTGTTTACTCTTTCTCAGACTTCTGACTACATTGACAGCTAGGCTTTCACAGATATTATCTGTTACTTCATTACCTAAACTCAGTTGCCATCAATTAAATGCTTCATATTTCCTCTTCTTGCTATGCCACTGTCCTAATATTATCTGAGTTTCTATAAGTTTGCCTAACTCTAATAAAACATTCTACTATACGATCTAGCAAAGGTTCATCTTGAAGACTACTTGTGTTAACTCATACTGTTATCTCTTTTGTAAACTTATAAGCTACAGGAAACCCACTCAGATCTACCTCTCGCGGACCAAATAGACGCCATCCAGATAAGTACATCTGCCTAAAGTTCCCACTTACTACCTATTCCAAAGGGTGAGATCCCTCTGGGTTTCAAATGTACATCTTAGAAAAAAATTTCTTTCTCCCAAATATACTTAATATTATTCCCTACATCTTGTCAAGTCCAGGCACATCCAGAACAGCTCTAGAGAAGCAACCTCCAGATCTCCATCTCCTGTCACACACACAGCTGCTTCTACTGCACTTGTTCCTTCTGACCTATCCTCAGATGGCTTCATAGACCCTGGACAGCAAGAAACAGCCAACTCTCTTAAGACTGGATAAATATCCCCCATACCCATTCTTCTAGGCTCCCCTAGAGACATGTCTCCCTCAATGCCAGCAGGAAGTAGCCAGATATCACAACCCCATTCCTGCTTTGCTATCACCTCATTCTATTTTTTTTAATTGAACCAAAATGAGGGAATGATAGTCTAAACTCCACCTCCACAGTTACCTGGCAACAGACAGGTATGTTCCTCCCCACAGTTACTTGGCAACAGACAGGTATGCTTCTTCCCACAGTTACCTGGCAAAAGCCAGATAGGCCTGGCTCACTATAAAAGAGGCTGCTTGCCCCCTCCTCTCTCTCTCTTGATCTCTTGCCTCTGGCTCCTCTCTATCCCCTTCCTTCCTCCTTCCCTTCCCCCTCTCTCACACTGTCATGGCCAGCTTCTACTTCTCTTCTTCCTCTCTTCTTCCATCTTCTTCCTCTACTTCTCCTCCCCCCCTCATCTTTGCCCTATCTCCTGAATAACCTCCCTTGGAACCATTTGGTCTGGTTTGGTCTGTTCTAAGCCGCGCACACATGTCTAACAATGTAGACATCAAGTATAGGCAGCTCAAGAGAGGGGGTCACATGTACTGCAGACAGTAGTTCTATAAAGATGGGCTATCCAAGCCCATTGGAGCCCAGATCTTACTACTAGGAACCTAGGGTACTGGGCATAGAATTTCAGGGTTCAGTATTTATTTTGTTGGGTTTCAGTCATGATTTGGTCTTGTATTGCCATTCTTTTGGGGATGGAGATGTTTACTGTGACATTATAAAGTGGAATTATGTAATATGATTTTTTTAAAAAAAAATATTTTACAAGGACCCACAGTTAAAAGACTGCCTTGAGCTTCAGAAAATATTTCAGACCTTGGACACGGTTGGAACTGACCTTTTGATACTGGTCTGAATACATTTTGAATTATGAGAAGGCTGACCAGGCCAGCTCAGTCAGACAACAGGTTCTCCAGCACAGAAGTGAGGATTAAAAAGAAAAAAAAATTAAACTACATTGTAGCATGACCCCAGCCAGTTCCGAGGCTGAGGCGGGTTTATTTTTTGCCAATTTGCTTTTATGTCATTTTAATTACATGCAAGTATTAAAGTCAGTTCTAGGTTGAGGAACTAGCAATACAATAGATGCAAATAGTCAAGGAACAAGCAAGGCAATAAACAAAGTCCTGTGATCACTGTTTCTAAGGGCTTATCAGGATGACCAAAATATCTGAGCCTACTTCCCTGTCCTATCCCAAAGTCATAGTCATGCCTGAAGTTAACTTCCCTGTTTTAACCTAAAATTAGATTCCTGTCTGAAATTACTTAGTTGTCATGGCCCAATGTCAGATTCCTGCCTGAAACCCATGTCCTTGGCCAATGTCAGATTCCTGCCAAGTGGTCCCAAAAGCTCTCCACAGAGGGCCATGAGTTGGAGGGTGGGACATGTAACAGAATGTCATAATTCAAGTTTAAAATGTACCCTATAGGGGACACATGTTTGAAAATTTACTCCCCAGGTGTTGGAATACTTGGGAAGATTTTAGAAAATGGAAATGGGCCTAACTGGAATAAGAGAGTGATTGATGGAGGACAAGAAGCAAGCAAAGTCAAGCCTGTTTCTGGTCCAAATTCTGCTTCCCTGCCCACCAAGATGTGAGGAGCCCAGCTGCTTGCTCTTTTGCCACAAACTCTGCTATTGAAGAGGAATTTTGGAACATTTATCCCCTCCCACCACCATGGGAGAGGCTAATTAACATTCCTTGGTCAGAGGACATTTGCTGGATTAACATTCCTTGGTTAGAGGAGGAAGAGAAAGGCTGATTAACATTCCTCAGACCACAGGGAAGGGAACCCACCTGCTAGTGGGGAAGGCCCAGAGCCTGTAGATACATCCTGCAGACAGGAAGGACCACCCCTTGTTACCTACAGACAAGTGGGGTCCTTGCCACCTCATTTCCCAAAGACCAATCAGTTTAAAAGTCACACTGTTCTGCCAATCATATTGTGCCTAGTCACTGTTTCTCTAGTTCCCCCTTAAAAAGTATAAAAACTGATCAAATGGGCTGCCCGGGGTCACTGCCTCTCCTTCAGGTGCAGGACAACCTCATTGCACTGGATAATTAAAATTCCTCTTGCTTTTGCATCAATTCACATTTCCGCATGGTTCACTCAGGGTCTCTGGTAAGCTAAGGCTCACCAGAGTCTTACACTATGATTTACCTACCATGACAAACTGCACCCTTTCAAACTGTGAGCCAATATTGACTCCTTTCTCCCTTAAATTGTTCCTGTTACAATCTCAATCTGCTTTGTAGCTTCCTATCCCTTCATAGACATCCATTCACTTAACAGACACTTATCCCATCCTGTTATGAGGACTTGTGACCCGGAGATAATGGAAATAAAACCAAGCCCATGAATATGAAATATGAATATGAAACTTGCTTTAACTGGCAAGTTAGGCTTTATTTCTGAGAGAAGGAAGGCAAACTGAGAGAGAAATTCTTGGACTCTAAAATCCAAAACCAGGGGATGCACTCCCCCAGAAACTCACACGGATGGGATTCACTGCAATAACACGAGGTTTAATGATAATAATAATAACCCAGTGCACCGGGTTCCCTTGCATGCAGGCAAGAAGAACCCAGAGTTGAGGTTAAGGGCAGTTTTTATACAGCTTAAGGGGTGGACTAGGAAAACAGTGACTAGGCACAATATGATTGGCGGAACAGTGTGACTTTTAAACTGATTGGTCTTTGGGGAATGGGGTGGCAAGGACCTCCCTTGTCTGTAAGTGGCAAGGATTGGTTTGTCCTATGGAATATGTCTACATGCTCTGGGCCTTTCTCATCTGCAGGTGGGTTCCCTCCCCTGTGGTCTGAAGAATGTTAACCTGCTTTTCCTCTGAATGGTAATCCAGCAGGGTAATCCAGCAGGTGTCCTTGGACTAAGGAATGTGCTCCTCCCACGATGTGTCCTGGGGCAGTTAATTTTTAAGTTTAACCGAATTCTTAACATTCTCCACTTTTCTTTGTGTCTGATTCCAATCCTGGAATCACAAGCTGTCATCTTGGTGTACAGAGTGATATTGTTGTCTAAGCATAAGCACTTGTATGGTATTAACACAATCTTTAACAAATTTAACCAGGCAATTAAAAATGTAGGGGCCACCAGTATATGGGGCCACTGTCTTTGAAATGAACTAAACAACATCTCTAGTTTGTGAAAGGACCTCTCGTGTTAGCTTTTGGGGAACATGAGGGTTACCCTCAAGGACTAATCCAGGCTTTCTCACCAGGGGCGAAATCACAGTCTAGACCATGAGTACCTCAGATGGAATCATGTTGGTCAGCTACAATCTGTCTCTGGATTTTGAGTGCCCTGGACTATCTAATTGAGCAATGGTCCCTCTAGAGATGGTTTTACACGAGAGGAGTGGATCCAGGCCATTATTCTATCAACTTTCACAGCAGTGGGAGTGGCCAGCAACACCAGGAATGGTCCCTTTCAGCTGGACCTTGACCAACCTGGAAACTATGGGATGTTTCCCTGATTCATAGGCCTGGGCCAACAGGGTCCACACTTTTTTCTGCACCACCTGAAATCCTTTTAACCTGGCACACAAATCACTGTTACTATGACAAGTAGGTTCAATAATCTTTCCTAAGGTGGTCAGAGGAGCAGATGCTTTATACAGAATTTCAAAAAGAGTTAAGTTAAACTCTGAAGGGGTATTTCTAATGTAGAGTGAAAAATTACAAAGGCCATTTTATAAAATATATACAGGCTCACTAGTTCCAGGAAGGCGGAACTGAATGTAGGATTTCGGGCCTTCACTGCCCTGGGATACATCCCAGGAAGAGTATTAACATTCCTCAAGCCTCAGGGAAAAGAACCCACCTGTGGGTGGGGAAGGCCCAAAGCAGGAAGACACATTCCTGACCACAAAAAGATGCAAGTCACCTAGGTGGGGAAACACAATGACCAGGCTGTGGCTCTGTGGCTGAGCAAGTGAGAAATAGTTAATATGACAGGGTAGGGCACAGTGACAGTGAAACCACATTTTTGAGAAGAATGAGTGTACAGAGTAATTCTTCACAACTATAAACCATTCAGGGTAGGTTTCTCTGGAATGTTTCACTATTCTTATGTTATGTATCCTTGGCAACCCCTCACCCCCTCCTCCCTCCCCTAGTTTGTGGTTTTCTGCTTTAAAAGACCCCTTAGCCCATCACTCTTGGCCAAACCCTGCTCTTGAGAGAGAGCTCGTGGTTTGACCGCCGGCCAATTTCCCTAATAAAGCCTCTGCTGCTTGCATCCAGGTACGGTGTCTTGGAGTTTGTGGGTGTTCGCAACTTCCCGAGACTTGAGTAAGGGTCTCCCGAATTTGGGAGTCTTCACTAATTCTAAAAAGAGCCAGAGGAAGGAACACTACCCAGTCTGTACCACCAGTCTCCATGGACAATTTAGTCGAGGTCTCTTTTAGGCTTCTATTTATTTTTTTCTACCTGACCTGAGCTTTGGGGTCTATAAATGTAATGAAGTTTCTAATCAAACCCCAGGTACTTGGCCAATCCCTGACTTACTTGGGCATCAAAGGCAGGCCCATTATTCAAGCCGATTACCTTAGGCACCCTGAACAGTGGAAATTTTTTTTCTAGGAACTTTTTCACCACCACCATTGCCGGTTTTTTCTTTGTTGGGAAAGCCGCTACCCAGCTGGAAAAGGTGTTCACAAATACTAGGAGTTACTTATTACCATACCTGGCAGGCTTGATCTCTGTGAAATCTACCTCTCAATAGGCTCTCAGTCTGTCACCTCGGAGGTGTTTGCTAGGTTCAGCCTTGGTTCAGCAGGCATTTGTCTTTTGACAGGATGTACATGTATGTATAATATCTTCAACCAGCCATGTGAGTCCAAGTACGTGGAACTTGGTGTTTAACTTGGTGGCCACAAGTTTCTTGACCCCTAGGCAGGTCTACTGGTGCATCTGTTCCACCATCTCCTCTGCCTCTTATTGGGGCAGAATTAGATAATTCTAGCTGGGGTTTTTCACACCTTCAAGTCCTTATTGAACTCCTTTTTGACTTGAGTCATTAAGGCCAGATCTTGGGCTGTATATAGGAATGGATGTGTGGGTTTCACCAACCGATGGAACCCCTCTGCCCTCAGGAATTCCCTTACTTGTTTGGCATTGGAGGGAAGGGGAATGTGAAACACAGTCTCTTTTCTACCCTCTGATAGCCATTGCTTTCCATCTCTGAGCAGATACCCCAAGTAACTGACCTGTTTTCTGCAGATCTGGGCCTTCTTAGCAGAGGTCCTGTAACCTAGTTTTTCTAGTTTAGCTAGTAACTGGCAGGTTCCATCTAGGCATGTGTCTCTGTTAAGGCCAACCAAGAGAATGTCATCTACAAATTGAAAAAGGGCTACCTGGGGGTTTTCTGCTCTGAATGGGGAGAGATCCTGGTGTAGAGCTTCATCGAAGATGATAGGAGAGTTCTTGAACCCTTGTGGAAGTCAAGTCCATGTTAGTTGTCTAGATATTTCTGATCCTGGGTCCTTTCATTCAAAAGCGAAGATTGGTTGGCTTCTCAGGTTCAGTCAGAGGCAGAAGAAGACATCTTTAAGATTGAGCACAGTATTCCAAGTCCTTTCTTGGGGAAGGGAGCTCAACAAATTACCTGCTTGTTTACCTCACATAGGTCTTGCACCGGTCAGTAGTCGTTGGTACCTGGCTTCCATACTGGGAGCAGGGATGTATTCCATTCTGAGTGACACCTTTTAAGTATTCCTAGATCTAGCAATCTGAGGATATAAGGTCTAATTTCATCTTGGGCTTCTTTACTCATTGGATACTGACAGAATGTTACCAGGGTGGCTGAGGCTTTCAGCTCTACATGGACCACCAGCTGGTTCTTAGCCTCACCCAAGCCTGCAGTTTCTGCCCATGCCTGAGGGAACTGATTCGGCCACCAGTCCATATCTCTGGGGCTTTCTTTTGGGTGGTCAAAGAGGCTATATTTATCCTCAAGTTTTACAGTCAACACATGTAACACATTTCCTTTTCTGTCTTTTACTTGTGGGCCCTCTGGAAGAAAGTGAATCTGGGCTCCAATCTTTGCAAGCAGGTTCCTGCCCAGGAGAGGGTAGGAGCATTCTGGAATGACTAAGAACGAGTGGAACACCTGGCCCACTCTGAGGTCCACTGTCCTTTGGGTGGTCCATGAATATTGTCTATTACCAGTAGCACCCTGAACCCACGACTTTTTTTTTTTTTTGCCAGACAATGAGCCTGTGGTTTGTGAAAGAACTGAATGTTGGGCCCCAGTATCCACCAGGAGCTGAGTGAGCTTCCCCTCTATTTTCAGAGTTACCCTGGACTCGGGGAGGGGTCCAAGCCCTGTCCTCTCTAGTCACTGTCTTTACCCAGGGTCAGCATTTTGTGGCCTGAGGCTTCCTCTCTGGCTCAGCAGGGTCCCTCCCCCCTTGTCTTCAGGCATTCTTTTGTCCAGTGTCCTTTTTCTTTGCAATAGTGCACTGATCTTTATCTAAAGGCCTCCTTCGGTTGTTCAGTACTCTCTTGCCTGGCCCTCAACTCTCTCTAACTACTGTGGCCAAGATTCTAGTCAAGTTTTCTTCCTGTCTTTTTTTACTTCGGTTCTCTAGCTTCCTGCTCTTTCTGCTTTCTCTCTTCTTTTTCTTCCTCAGTCTCTCTGTTATAGAACACCCTTTCAGCTACCTGCACCAGAGCTCTCAAAGACTTGTCCTGTAATCCATCTAACTTCTGCAGCTTTTTCTTAATATCACTGGCAGATTGGTCAATAAAGGCTACCATCACTGTTGCTTTATGCTTATCAGATGTAGGGTCATAGGGCAAGAACCAGCAAAATGCCTCCATCAGCCATTCTAGGAAGGCTGAAGGGGATTTGGTAGGCCCTTGGACCGTTTCTCTTACCTTAGCCAAATTAGTGGGGAGCCATGTAACTCCCCAGAGACCTGCCATTAGAGTCTAGCGGTAGACCTTCAGGTGCTCCCTATTGTTAGGCATGTTGAAGTCCCAATTGGGTCTGGTCTGTGAGAACCCAGCGTCTATCTCAATGGTGAGGTTAGAAACAGGGGGTAGGGGCCTGCCCTGCCATGTGGCAGCTGTTCTGCCACGTAGTGGCTGGGTGTTCCAGCAGAGATGCCCCCTGTATTCTCTGTTTCTTCTTCTTCTTTTTGTTTTTTTGCCAGTAAATCTTAAATGTAGAGAAGGAGAGGAAAGGCCAACTTTGAAGAAAAGTTTAGAGGAAGAAACATAGAGGCTTGATAGGAAAGTCAGAGTCAGAGGGAGTGAGATTTTGAGTCATGGGAGAGAGAGACACAGACACATGGAGGCTGGCTTGGAGCTGGCAGCTCTTGGGAGCAGTTTTTCCAGACCCAGCTTGGAGTTCTCAGCTGTGAGAAAGAAGGGGTGACGGTAGCAAGTAGGGTCCAAGACCCACTGCTTCAGGCAATCTGGCTGGGCTGTAGCCGGCCTAAATGACCAAGGAGGCAAAGGGGGAAGGGAGAAAGCAGGGTGCTTCAGGCAAGATGACTGGGCTATAGCCGGCCATAAATGACCAAGGAGGAGGGGAAGAAGCCTATGCTAGCGGGCGACATTCGAAAGACTGACCCCTATGGGAGATATGATAGAACACAGTACATTCAATCTAAAATAAACGTCAGTCAAAGTCCAAGAACACAAAGAACGACAACCAACACACAAACAGTTTGCCAAGAAAACAGAGAAAAACAACACAGACACACAAACAGTTTGCCAAGAAAACAGAGAAAAACAACACAGACGGCTCACCCCTGTCATGGGTTCATAAGCCAGGTTATACAGACAACCAAGACAAAGAAAAAAACACCAGTGGAAGAATCTAGTAACTAGAGGACTTGGCCAGCCTACACTGGACCAAATCTAACAGATTCAGATGACTTGGCCAGCCTATGCTGGACCAAATCTAACAGATTTTTAACACCACCAGCAATGAACAACACATGGACATCCGACACACAAGACTGCCACAAAAGAGCAACAGACACCACCCCAGGCGGCTGTGGCTGTGAAACCACCTTAAGACAAGAAGGGGTCGTTTCCAACTCTATCTCCTAGACAGACTCTGGGACGTCCCACAAAGTCTTGTGGCCTGCAACATGTGGGTGGGTACATCTACCCTTCCCGGTCTCTTCCACTCCCACAAATTCCCTCCCAGAACTCATAACCTGACCCTATCCCATGGTCACAAACTGCCCTCCATGGTTTTTGTCTTGACCACCCAACCAGCAAGCAGACGCAACACGGTTGGATTCTTCTCAACAGCCTTTATTGCAGGAACTCTTGATGCATTCTACAGGGACCTTGAGCAGCTGGAGAGCACTGCTTATATAGAGGAGAGGGGGCGTGGTTCTCTCTGATTGGTCACTCTGCCAGAACCTAATTTGCATAGACCCGCTTGGGAGGGGTTGGCGCCAAAATCAGGCTGGCGCATGCACAGAGTACTTGTTTTCCAGAAAAGTCTGATGAGGCTCCATCTTAGGATCGCTACCGACATCTCCCCTTAATTTATTATTCAAAGAAGGGTCTGAGTCGCTAACCATCAAGAGACTGTCTCTAAGGAATACTCAATATAAGAAAACCCGACAAGAGTGTCATTGTGCTCTAGCACGGAAGTGAGTTCAATCTCCCACACGGAACCATGGTAAGCTGACTTGTGTACTATCGAGGCCCCGATTAGAGTGAGACAGAGGAAAACAGAGGTCTGATCCCTTGTGCAAATTGGGAGACATTGTAATGAATTTCCACCCTTGTCATTGTGCAATGAGTGTACTTAACATACCCGTCTCTGTGTCTTTTGTCAGGGAGAGGAAGTTTGACACAAAACCTCTATGCAATCAGACATGTTTTCAAGGAATCTATCCCAGAGTATTCTAGGAACATCCTTTGCACTCCACATGTGCACTCTGTATAGAAAAGCATAGGGGCAGGTGGGTACACGTAGATCAGTCCTAGTCCGAGAGTAAGGGTTGATCACAACGGCAAGTAGGGCCCAAGTGATTTCAAGTCAGGTCTCAAGTATGAGTAGACCCAGATGACAAGGAAGACAGCAAGTTGATCTCAAGACCCAAAGTGGCACTCATTATTTTTTTAGAGAGGCTAGCCAGATGCCCGGGGAGCCACCATCCTTGATAGCAGACAATGCCTGAAACCACTGCCTTGTGTCTAGCACGATCTTGTCTCAACCTGCAAAGTAGCCACAGACAGAAGGCACAACCAAGGAGAACCACAGCTCCCCAAAGGAATACCCCCGCCCACTCCTTAAAGCAGGAGAAAGCATTGGAGATCCAGTTGGTGAAATCTTCCAAGGAAATGGGATCTAAGCGGGTGCCATTTAGGGTGGCAATCTGAAAGAGCAATTCTCGAGATAGTCGCTCCACTTCCGTCGTCCAGCTGCCCTTCAGGAAGTCCGATAAAAGTCGACCCTGATTGATAGACTGTGAGAAGTTAGCTTTCATAGGGGTAACACACAAGCCTTTCATGGGAGAAATGCAGGACAATTGGACAATCCTAAATAAGTCTTCTACCTGGTCCTGAATTAAATCCACTCTTTGATTTACCAACAGGAGTCCTGAGGCTAAATGAGCATTATGCTCCTGTTGAGCGGCTAGAGCTGTAGCTGTTTGCTGTACCACACTATTAATAGTCTCAGTGGTTTGCACTTGTTGGGTCATAGCTATAGCTGCTGTGGTGGCGGCTGCTGCCAAAACCACTATGGCACCAATAATAGCTGCTGTAATTCCAAAATCTCATCTTACTCTAAGTAGAGCGAGAAGCAGGAAATTATTTGGTTCCACCTCAACTGGCATGGGAACAAATGTGGGAAGCTTTACCAATAGAGCTGTATCATTGCACCCATCCCAGCATTCTGCCAGATAACATTGTGCATTACTGCTGTTACAGGTTAAAATATTACCAGTCACATTATGACTTAATAAAAGGAAAAATGGTGCCTGTACACATACAGGCGCTGGGCGAAATAAATGATTGGCAAACATATTATTATAGGTGATATTAGACAGGCTAGTCGTGGTGTTAGTCTCATTTCTAACAGCAGAAATATTATATAGCCAATGTTGCTCCCCAAACAATCTAGAAAAGGGTGATAATGATGTAAAAGCTCCCTGCTCATTAGACAACACCCATTGATACCAGGGCCAGAAATTTCTTTTACCTAAACAATTATTTATAAATTGTAAATCCTTAAGTGGAGGAGAAAATTGAAAACCAGGGATAATATACTTAGAACTATGCTCATTACTCTGGCAAGGGGTAAAGGGGGGTGGAAACTCCTGATTAGCTGGGCAGGAGGGTAGCAACTTTCATCTTGTGGAATTAGTCTTGGTAATATTAGGTGAAAAGGGTATGGTACCATTGCTAGCTATAAGTAGAGTAGTAATATTAAGGTTAGTAGTCTGATTACTTTGGGTGCTACCACCACCTGAAGAATGGCCCGCTACAACTTGAGAGAGAGAGCACTGAACAGTGTCCCCGAGCTTACTTTACTATGTTCTAAGGGATCCAGCCAATTCACCAAGGAAGCATTCTTTAACCAAATGCAAGAAGACTGGGATCGCATCAGGCTAAAGCAAAGAGTAAATGCCAAGGTAAAATTAGATGCTGTATATTTCTTGGGAGGTTCCTGATTAGGAATGATACATGGCACATCGCGGCCACAAGTGGTGGATAAAAATGTTGGAAGGACTGTAGAGTTACTATGTACTGGCATAGGTACAGGCCAGGTTCTGGCTACAGCCCATAATTGAACTGTCTCACCCATCCCCAATATCCCCAGGAGTAGCAGGAGATGAAGCATGTTGTGTATCCTCAGTGTGCTCTGGAGGATCCATTGGGCAGGGTACTTTTCATACCAATCTTTCTGGAACCCAGACGGAATCTTCTGCATCCTGTGGAAAAACACAAATAGAACCTCGTGCCCATGTCAGCACAGGATCAGGTCCTCTCCATGTCCCTGTCAACACATCCTTCCAATTAACTGATGTGGCGGGGGTCTGCTGAGGCGCACAATGCCTATCTGCTGCAGACCGCCCATGCACATCCAAATTTAAAAAGTTAATAGTAAATAGGGCTAAGGATATTCTTTCTTTGGGGGTACGGCTGTGGCCAATTCCCCCTTTTTGTTTTAATAAGCATTCCTTGAGCATGCGATGAGCGCGCTCCACAATTCCTTGTCCTTGGGGATTATAAGGTAGACCATGAGTAAGAATTACTTCCATTTGTTTGCAGAATGAGGTGAAGGAATGAGCTGTGTATGAAGAGCCATTATCCATTTTTAGCTGGTGAGGTTTTCCCCAAGCGGCCCAGGCTTCCAGGCAATGCGCCTTGATGTTTCGGGCTTTTTCTCCGCTGAGGGGTGTGGCATGAACAATGCCCGAATACGTATCGACAGATACATGGACATACTTTAGTGTGCCAAATTCAGGAATATGAGTCACATCCATCTGCCACAATCTAAGTGGTAGCAGACCTCTTGGGTTAAACCCTACTCCTGGTGAGTGGATATGTATGACACATTGAGGGCACTCTAGCACTATTTGTCTTGCTTGTGATCTGGAGATCTTAAATTTTTGTTGTAAAGTTTTGGCATTAACATGAAAGGATTAATGAAAAACTTTTGCTTTGTCAAAAGACAAGCACATAAATACGTGGTTGGTTCTAGTCAGCTGGTCAACCTTATTGTTTCCTTCGCTAAGTGGTCCAGGCAAGCCTGTTTGGGCCCTGATATGTTGTACAAAAAATTTTTCAGTACGCTGCCAAATCAGCTCCTGCAATTTATGGAAAAGGGAGCAGACAGTGCTGCTGGTCTTAATAGGACCAGCAACTTCCAGAATCTTGGCTGCATTGACCACATAAATAGAATCAGATATTAGGTTAAAGGCAAAAGGACAATTTTTAAATACTTCTATGACAGTACTCAATTCCACAATTTGAGGAGAGCCAGGCTGAAATTGACAAACTACTGGCTCCTTGTTTTCTATTAAATACGCTCCATGCCCAGTCTTAGAACCATCTGTAAAAACATTAGGGGCCTCCTTTAAAGGATAGGCAGAGGTGATTTTAGGAAAAATCATAGGATATTCCTTAAAGAAAGACAGCAAAGGATGTTTTGGATAATGGTTATCAATAATTCCTGTAAAGCCACAAGTTAAAATAGCCCAGTCATCTACTGTGGCGCTTAAAATTTTTACCTGATTGCTGGAATAGGGTACTACAAGCGTGGAGGGCATACAGCCAAAATGTTGTATACACTGCTGGACACCCATCAATGCTAGGATAGCAACAGCAGAGGGATAATGTTCTATAGACTTTCCAGGGGAAACTCTCGAATAGACCCATAATAATGGTCCATTCTGCCAAAGAATACCAGTGGGCTGGCAAAAGGTGGCAAGTATACATAAAATTATAGGTTGTCCCTCTTGCCATCGTTGTAAAAAGGCTTCCTGTAATCCCTTTTCTACTTTCAAAAGTGCTAGTCTTCCTTCTGGGGTTAACTGGCACGGTGATTCAAGGGCCGAATCACCCACCAAAATATAAAGAGGCTTCAACTCATAATTTGGTAAATTCAAATAACGAATCCAATTGATATCTCCTAATAATTTTTGAAAATCATTTAAGGTTTTTAGCTTATCTTTTCTTAACTCAACCTTTTGAGGTGTAATTCATTCTAATCCAATCCTTGATCCAAGATAATCTATAATTATGCCCCTTTGTACCTTTTCGGGGGCTATAATCAAATTTTTTCCTTTTAACAAATTGACCAGATCAACATATGCTTGTTCTAATATAGCTTCTGTCCTTGCTGCCAGTAATATATCATCCATATAGTGTAAACATTTTAACTGAGGATATTTCCTTCTTAAAGGCAATATGGCTCTTCCAACGTAGAGCTGGCACATGGTAGGGCTGTTGGCCATGCCTTGAGGCAGGACCACCCATTCATATCTTTGGTCAGGTTCCTCCTGATTGCAGGAAGGAACTGTAAAAGCAAACCTTTCAGTATCTACCTCACACAGAGGGATAGAGGAAAAACAATCTTTTATATCTATAACAATTATAGGTCATGAGGCAGGCAAAGATGATAAGAGCGGTAGGCCTCGTAGCACCAGACCCATGTTCTGCATTTGTTGGTTAATTGCTCGCAGATCATGCAAAAGCCTCCATTTGCCTGATTTCTTTTTAATGACAAATATGGGTGTGTTCCAGGGTGAAGCTGAATGTTTTACATGTCCCAACTGTAACTGTTCAATACCAGTTCTTTAGCTGCCTTTATTTTCTCAGAGAGTAGAGGCCACTGAGGAATCCACACTGGCTCCTCCATTTTCCAAGTAATGGGTATAGTATCCCCAGTGGCCACTAAGAAAAACCCAGTCCTTGGAGAGATGTGCGGGGCTGAGGTAGCATAGGATCTCTCCTGCCCTGTAGCTGTTTTCCTAACCCATGGGAAGGATGCCATCCCATATCTCTCATCATGTTATTCGCTTTGATGGAATAGCTGTACTCATTGCTAAGTTTTATATCCATAGCTGTGAGGAGATCTCTTCCCCATAAGCTGATAGGCAGCTCCAATACATAGGGTTGGAAGGTTCCTGAATGTACTTCCAGATCTTTCCAAGGGAGTGACCTAGCACTCACATCTGGGGCTTTTGCACAACCAAGTCCCTGCAAGGTATGAGAAGAAGTCTGAATGGGTCAATCTTTCGGCCAATCTTTTAGAGCTACAATACTGCGGTCAGCTCCGGTGTCAAGAAGACCCAACAATTTTTTATTATTCACTTCCAATTCCATGATGGGACGCTGATCCAGTGCTAGGGACAGGAACATAGCATCCTGTCCTGAGGATCCAAGACCTTGAGTTCCTTTTTCCTTGTCTTGTGATGAGAACAAATTACAAAGACTGGGGAGTAAGACTATTTGAGCAATCCTATTTCCTGGGGAGATAGCCACAATGCCTCGTGGGGGGGAGGCAAGGATCTTGACTTCTCCCATAAAATCTGAAACAACAATTCCAGGATGTATGATGAGGCCCTTTGAGGCTGAGGAGGAGCGCCCTATCAACAAGCCCACCATATCCGGAGGCAGTGGTCCTTTAAAGTCAGTGCTAATGGGCTGCACCCCCATGAATGGGGTTAATACGAGTCTGGTGGTGCAATGGAGGTCCAACCCTGTGGAACCCGGAGTGGCTCTCCCTGGGGCTGTGGACTCATACTGAGCCGTGACATGCCCAGAGCTGGAGCCTAATGATGATTCTCCATTGCCCCATATATTTGTGGGCCCTGGGAGCTCGGGCTCTGCTGCCCATTTTTTGGCCAAGTGCCACTAGTAGCCTGATTGATGGGTCGCCCATTGATATCTTTTACTGATCTGCATTCATGGGCCCAGTGATTACTTTTTCCACATTTTGGACACCGCCCTGGCTGCTTAGAGCGCGGTATGCTCTTTGCTCCTCCTCCGCTCCCTCTATCAGGGCAATGTCTCCTAAGATGTCCTTGCTGTCCACATTGAAAACATGCGCCAGTTGGAGTGCTACCTTTTTCTTTTGTTAATTGCATCACCGCTGCTGCTAGGCCTGTGTTAGAGAGTGGACCTCCTAATTCCCTACAAGCCCTCATCCAGGCGTTTAAGCCTTTTCCTTTCCATGGGGTAATAGCATTCCGGCATTCCCTTGTGCACTGCTCATAGATCAGCTGTTCTATTAGGGGCATAGAGGTCTCATTGTCTCCAAAGATTCTGCCAGCTGCTTCCATCATTCTAGCCACAAAGTCTGAGAAGGGTTCCGTAGGATCCTGAATAATTTTTGTAAGGTTCCCTGCCACCTCACCCTTATTGGGCAGAGCTTTCCATGCTCTAATGGCCAAGTTATTAATTTGTGCATACACCTCTAGCGGGTAGGCTGTCTGATTATTTATCCATTGTCCTTGTCCAGTTAACATGTCAAAGCTCCAGGCTGGTTGCCCAGCAGCTGCATTACT
Organism: Rhabdomys pumilio; assembly: GCA_030674055.1. Classification (NCBI taxonomy): domain Eukaryota; kingdom Metazoa; phylum Chordata; class Mammalia; order Rodentia; family Muridae; genus Rhabdomys; species Rhabdomys pumilio. The sequence goes on from JANHMN010000015.1 coordinate 59,234,941, forward strand.
ACAAGCTTGCTGTTGGGCTAGGTCCATAAAAAGAGATTTCCAATCTAGATATTGTCCCATAGAAAGACATGCTTTGACAGTATCTATACAATCTTGGGGTGTCATAGCGGTGAGAGCCAACCTATCAAGTTGTGCCTGAGTGAAAGAGGCATTAATCCCATAAGCCTTAACAGACTCAACAAGAGACTTTAATTGCTTAAAGTCTAATGGCTCATGGTATCTACCACGGTTGGTGGCTTCCATTACCGGAAAAGCCGCAGCCGCTTCCTTCCAAGTGCCAGGGCAGAAGGTAGTATGCTCTTTCCGTTCAATATCAACCACTGATGATGTGGCCTCTGCGTAAGGCGGCGGATTGGGTATAGTGGAGTTAGGCCAAGGAGGGCAGCTAAGAGAGTAGCCTGGCAGGCATGTGGGCTCACCTTTTATTCTTGTCTGTTTCACTCTATTCTTCTTCCTATGACCCCTTTCCTTCTTTTCTCTTAAACTTGTTGCTTCTAGCTTGTTAAGAAGGGTTTCTAATTCCTCCTCAAGCTCCTCTATAAGAGGTTTGGACTCTTCTGCCGAGTCCGGATCACTTGAGTCTGAGGAGGAATGCTCAGATCTGGAGAAATTATGTAAGCTGGGATGAATTTTTCTTGCCTCTTTGCTCCCTTCTTTCCTGTCCTTATCTTTCTGGGAGCACTCAGATCTCCTTTCTTTGACTTCTTCTAACACCTCCTCGGTCATCCTAATTGCTGTTTTACAATTCTCACTTTCTAGACACTCACAGATGATCTTCCACATAGCTCAGACTACGTCTTTGAGACTGCCTTGCTCCCAGGCGAAGTCCAGGTCCCTTCCTAGCTTCTCCCAGCATTGAATTGTGAGACGTCCTGATACAGCAAACCAGGGGGCGATAGTGTCCACTTCTTGGAGAAAGGTGTCTAGCATTTTATTACTAAACTTGAGGCCTTTCGCCTTCAGCACCCCTCTGAGCGCCTCACGAACCGGGCAGGTTTGCGAATTACCCATGGTTTTGTTTTCCTTTTCTCGCTGCTTAAACCTCGGACCTTAGAATCGCCGCTTTACCGCGGACCTTGCTTCTCTCTTACAAAGGCAAACATAAAGCAACATAGACTACCAAAGGGCTCTCGCTGTTACTCACTTAACTACGTGAGCTTTATTACAGCATGACCACGAGTTTCTCTACACCCGATTTACAGTTGTCCGCTTCAGGTCTAAACCCAGCAGACGCATGCATGCCCTGGTTGGTGACAATTTGAGCACAAACAAAGAGCACACACTACAACAAAGAAAAGCAAAACAAACACTCCAAGCCACAGCGGGTCAACAAGAGGAAGCATAATTTTCAAGGCCTTAGTTTCTTCACCCCTGTTGGGGGTCTTACCGGTACTACCGCAGTTCCTCAACTGATGAGTTTTGAATCCACGAGGTCGATGTCCTTGGGTCCCCATACGGGCCACCAGATGTTGCGACCATCCAACCAGCAAGCAGTCGCAACACGGTTGGATTCTTCTCAACCACCTTTATTGCAGGAACTCTTGATGCATTCTATGGGGACCTCGAGCAGCCGGAGAGCGCTGATTATATAGAGGAGAGAGGAGATGTGGTTCTCTCTGATTGGCTGCTCTGCCAGAACCTAATTTGCATAGACCCGCTCAGGAGGGGTTGGCGCCAAAATCAGGCTGGCGCATGTACAGAGTACTTGTTTACCAGAAAAGTCTGACAAGGCAGGCAGGAAGTCAGTGCCGTCTTAGGATCGGCTACCGACAGGTTTTCCCAGCTCTTGACCCTGCTATGAGCACAGAAGCCAGGCTACACAGAGGGTCACCCCTGCTACGGGTGCACAGACACTTCACAGACAGTTGCCTTTGCCACGGGCACAGACACTCCACAGACACAAAAACAAAGAACAGACAGACAGCACACAGTCTTACTTGAGCGAGTGTGGACCTTCGATCCCTGGAGCCGTGGAGTTCTGGAAGAGTGTATCTTGGTAGGACCTCCAAAATGTTGGACTGTAAAATCCAAAACAAGGGGACGCACTACCACAGAAACTCACATGGGGGATTCGCTGCAATAACATGAGGTTTAATGATAATATTAATAATCTAGTGCACTGGGGTTCTCTAGCATGCAAGCAAGAAGAACCTGCTTTCAAAATTCTTATGTTCCAAGATCTTACAGATCAGCAAACTGAGATCTCAATATTACTCAATGTTATTTCAAGCCCCAAATTCCAAAGTTCTTTTATAATCTTTCTCAAAACAACAAGGTCTGTCACAGCAATATTCCACTATCTTGGGTATCAATTTCTGTTCTCCTTGGGGTTTCTATTGCTGGGACAAAACATTATGACCAAAAGCAAGTTAGAGAGGAAAGAGTTTATTTGACTTGCACTTCCATACTGTAGTCTATCACTGAAGTAAATCAAGACAGTATCTCAAACAGGGCAGGAACTTGGAGACAGGAGCTAATCCAGAGGCCATGGAAGGGTGCTGCTTACTAGCTTGCTCATCATAGCTTGCTCAGCCAGCTTTCTTATAGAACCTAGAACCACCAGCCCATTGGTGGCTCCACCTACAATGGTCTGAAAATGCCTTACAGGTGTGTCTTCGTCTAAAGGCATTTCCTCAGTTCTAGTACCCTCCTTTTGGATAACACTAGCTTGCATCAAGTTGACATAAAAACTAGCCAGCACACACTGTTTATTGGCTGTGTGAATGAAAAATTTTAAAAATAACAAAAATTCCTGGATGTTTTTGACACTTTCAACAAAGATCAAGTGATCATAGCTGTGTGGACTTAACTCTGAGTCCTTTCCCACATTCCATCAGTCTTCCTGTCAGGACCTTAGTCTTTGTTACCATAGCAATGTAGTAGTTTGAGGTCAGGTAATGTAATAATTCAGGCTCTCTTCTTTCTGTTTAGATTATGTTGACTGATATTTTATGTTTCCAACTTTCATCCAACTGTTGCCTTTGCTATACACAAAGTTTTTAATTTCATGAAGTCCCATTTGCCAATTGTTGGTCATTTTTCTTGAGCAATAGGTCCTATCCAGAAAGCCCTTGCCTACACATATTTTTCAAAGTTTTTTTTCCTACCTTCTTTTCTGCCAGGACCAGAGTTCAAGGTCCCACATGTGAACTTCAACTCATTTAGAGCTGATTTCTGCACAGGGTGAGCTGTGGGTATGCTTTCATCCTTCTCTGTGTAGGTGAAGGGTTTTCCCAGCTCTCTTGGTTAGAGGCTGGTTTTTCTCCAATAATATTTGGCATCTTTATCAAAAATACGGTGGGCCTAATTGTGAAAGCATGTGAGGGCATGATCTTCAGTTTAATCCCATAGATCTGTGTCAATGCTTGTCAACAGGTTTAACTACTATGGCTCTGCAGTATGACTTGAAATCAGGTATGATGAGATCTCCAATATTCTTCTTCTTTTAAAAATATTTTAAAATTTATTCTTTGAGAATGTTCTATGTGTATATAATATATTGTGATCATATCTACCCACTCCATTTCCCCCTTCCAACTCTCTGAACCTCTGTCCCAAAAACCTTGACACACTGCCTTACCTATAAATTTCATGTGTATGTAATGTATACATATGTAATGTGTATGTCTCTACATATACATTTTATATATATACTCATAGATACACACACAATATACATATTCACATACACATATATATTATGATTATGTGAACTATCGAATCCAATTAACGCTGTCCAAACAAGCATGGATATAGGGCCAGATATGCATGAATATGGGACTACCTGGAGCACTGACAACTTACCAGTGGCCACACCCCTAAAGAAACATAGCTGCCCCTCCTGCAGCCGTCATAAACTGTCAATGGCTCCTCAGTTAGGAGTGAGAGCTCAAGAAGCCCTCCCCCATTCACCTTCCATCCATTATTTTTTTATCCAAACATTGCTTCACCTGTCTAAAGTCATTTATGCTTTCATGTGAATTTTAAGATTGCTTTTCTGTTACTGGGAAAAATGGTATTGGGGTTTTGATGGGGATCACACTGAAAATCTATTGATTGATTTAAGGGAAATGGCCATTTTCACAAGATTTATGAATATGAGAGATTTTACTTTCTCCTGGTGTCTTCCTTGATTTCTTCAGTGTGTTGCAGACTTCAATACACCTTCTTCAGTATGTATTGAGTGTTTTAACTGTGATATAACATGGAGGAGACATTTTTTTCTATTCATGCCTATTTGGTGTTCTATGTACCTTTTGTACATAGACAGATCACTATTTTCCTAAATATGGAAGTATTTTTACTATGAGTATGTGGAAAATATATTCTGCACCTTTGGCACAAAATTCAACTTCTCCTACACCATAATTCATAAATTTGGTCTTTTCATGGTGTCCTAAGTCTATCACACATGTTACACACTTATTTCTTAAACTAGTCATTTCCTTTGACCTAATAGTAATTCCTATGTCTTCAATCATTGTCCCTTTCTCTTCCCCATAACACATGTAGCTGCAGACACTTTATGCTACATATTGATTTTACTTAAGCGTTTCACTTTTAGCAACAATTCAGGTACATTTTTCTTTTATATTTCCATCTCTTTATTTAATTTCACTTTTATACCTAACAATTAACCTCCTATTTCATTAAGCTATTTATTCTTGTCTAACTTCACTTCGTTAAGTGAGCCTTCTTTTCTTTGAACATGTCAAGAAAATGAGAATATACTCATAATCACTCTATTGAAATTTATTTCTAAGTCACTTCAATTAAGAGTCACTACTTTGGGGTGTGTATTTTAAGGAAGAGACAGGTTTTGTTTATTTCTATTTTATAGGTATGATTGTTTACATGTATGTCTGCGCACCACATGTGTACAGTGCCTTCTGAGGTTAGAAGACAGTGTTTAATCTCCGGATATGGGAGTTGCAGACAGATGTGGGTGCTGGGAATCCAATTTCTCTGGAAGATCAGACAGTGCTAACCACTGGGCCATCTCACCAATACAAGAAAAGTAATTTTAATTTTTGTGCATATGTGTTATATGTAATTTCACAATGGAGCTCTAAGCTCAGGTGTCAAGCTTAATTTTTCTTAGGTCAATTTTCTTGTTTCAGTGAGTATTTGCAATGTTACAGAGAGACTAGGTTATAGTACAGCTGAGGTGTAGTTTCCCTCTGGGCTTAGGGTACTAAGCTCTTTGTCTGTAATCATCCTCTGAGAGTAGGGTACCATCTTCAGTAACAGTCACCACCAGGAATAGGCCCATTTACCTCTGGATGTTATGTGGCATCTCTCATGTTCCTTTTCTGGTTCCTACAAACCTGCCTTGAGTTCCTCTTTGACTGGCCATTCCTTCCTGTTCTCTCTGATGGTGAGCACCTTTCTGGACCAGCTCTGGGTTTGAGTCTGATTTACACTCTGGCAAGATCTTCTACCCTGGATCTAGTTTGGCTCTGGCTCTGACTTCAGATCCATCTTTGGCTTGCCATTCTTTGGCTTGCTATCTGAGAATGTGTGTCCACCTTTTAGAATTTGACACACCTGCACTGAGAGTTCAGAGTGGGCCTTGGTGTTCTCTGAGCTTAGCTGGTCTTGTCTCACTAAGGGCTACGTGCAGTTCAGTTGTCAAAACAGTTGGGGCTGATTCATGAGTTAGGGAGAGTTACCTTAAGTAGGTGATGGTGGGTCAGTGGGAGGGATACAGCAAGCTCTGGCATCACAGTCGCTGACTTTATGGGGCCAGTGGGCAGGAGACAATGGATGCAGACATGGAGACACTGAACTCAAAGAATATGACTTATTCTTATGATTCAAAATACAATTGACACTTTGCCTAAAAATGATAATTCATTCTGTATATTTGTTTCAGCTAAACTATCAATTTCTTCCAGAAATCTCCCCAACTCACCCCAGCCTATAGTAGATGCCTCTACCCTCAGAGGTCCCTGCATTTCTTCCCGCTGCTACATATTACCATTTCCTGAATTTCCTGTGTATTTATCAATCCCTCTATAGAGGATATTAACTCCACAAAGGGAACTCAGCCCCTTACTTTATAGCTACTGTTATTATCAACATTTATGATATGTCTGTCACATAGTAGGCACTTAATAAATGTTTGTTGGAGAATTAATTAATATCGTATAATGGAAAACATTAGTAAGTAGGCTAAGAAGTAACGCCTCTTAATCAGCTCACACTTCCTCTCTCCAGTCTCCGGAAACACCAATCTGAAGTAAAAGCAGCTACCAGACCAGTTATTTTTCCCCTGAAGACTGGAGTCTGACTGGAGATGGACCAGCACCATCTGTGGATCTGGCTCCTTTGGCTGCAAACCTGTGAGTTCTGACCCTTGCTATGATTCACCTCCTACTATTTCATAACTTTTTAGAAGTTATGATCTGGAGGGCAGGGACATCTGCCTTTGATCTAATGTCAGCAGAACCTCCTGGGCTTCTGCTCATATTATACTCAAACTACTGAACTAGAGGAAGAACTTGAGACCCAAGCAGTGCCTCACTACACTGAACCAGTCTTCTTTCACTTGCTGTCCCCGTTCCTGGCTATGCCTTCAGATCCTGTTCTCTCCTCTTCCTAAAGTCCTTTGGGCTGCTGCACTGTTTCTTTGGGTTAAGTTTTTCATTTCCAGCATCATTTCAGCTTGATTTTCCTCTTGTATTTTCATCTGTTTATTTAATTCTCTCGTCTTAACTAGTGTTATCTGTGTATGTCTGGGACACAGTAGGCACTTAGTAAATATTTGTTAGATAGTTAATTAATTACTTAATTAATGCTGGTCACTGGAGTCACATAATAGAAAACACTAGCAAGTAGGCTAAGAAGCCATGGGGTTTTTTTTCTTTTCTTTTTCCCCCATTTGTCGAAAATAGAAACTTTTTCATACTATACATCTGGTTACAGTTTCCCCTCCCTAAACTCCTCCCAGTTCCTCTCCACCTCCCCTCCCCTCTAGATCCACTTTCTTTCTGTCCCTCATTAGAAAAGAACAGGCTTCTAAATAACAAACAAACATGACAAAATATAATATGAGGAAACAAACACCATCACACTGAGGCTGGACTCACAGTTCAACTAGAAGGAAAGAGCCAAAGAGCAGACACAGGACTCACTCATTCGCACACTCAGGAATCCCATAAAATACTGCCTTAATCCTAGTGCAGAGCCATGTGGGTGCTGTGCTTGCAGTTTCAGCCTGAGCTCATATGAGCCCTGGTTATTTGACTCAGAGGGCCTTGTTACCCTGGTGTCCTCCACCATTCTGGCTCTTATACTGTTTCTGCCTCCTTTTCTGGGGGTTCCCTGAGCTCTGAGCAGAATGATTTGATGGAGACATCCCATTTAGAGCTGTGTGTTCTGGGGACTCTCTCTCTCCACATAATGTCTGGCTACAGATCTCTGTGTCTGTTCCCATCTGCTGCAGGAGAAAGCATATCTAATGATGGCTAAAAAAGGCACTGATCTATGAGTATTGCAGAATATCATTAGGAGTCATTTTGTTAATACTTTTTTTTTTAAGACTAGTAGTGTTGGGTTTTACCCCGAGTCTGTGGACTATCTAGTCTCTGGGTCACCCAAGCAGTGTCAGGTATGGGTTCCATCTCATAAAGCAGGCCTTAAGTCAAGTGAGACATTGGTTGGTTACAGCCACAAATTCTGTGCCACCGTTGCCCTGGCATATCTTGCATGCAGGACAGATTACAGATCAAAGGGTTTGTGGCCGGACTGGTGTTTACTTTCTCTTTTGGTAGCTTACAGAGTAGGCTTCCCACACCAGAGACACTAGAACATACAGGTAAAGGCTCCATGAATACATCAGCTCAACCTCTCCTTGTTTAATGAGTTGTGTGGGTATTGTCCTCGGCAATGGGGTCCCACTGTCTGTTTGTTGAGAGAAGTCCATTGTCTTAGCAACAGCCTGGGTCATTGGGGGATTTCCATGAGACTTTCTTGGCCAACAACTCAATGAAGTGCTACCCAGGCTTGCTACTGAAAACGTCTTTTGGTGACAGATGGACAGTTGGGGCTCTATCTCCCCCGATTATCAAGAGACCTCATTAGAATTGTCTTCATATATTTTAGGAAAATTTCCACTGCACTGGGCTTTCATGTCATCCACAAACACCCCTCAATCCCAGGTTTCTCTCCCTACATTCTCTCCTTCAACCCTATCTTCTCACCTGTCCCTTCCCTCATGTTCCTGTTTCTTTCTGCCCTCAGTCATAAAATTTATTCTATCACCCCTTCCAGGGAGATCCATGTGTCTCCCTTTTCCCTTCCTCTATACCTAACCTCTCTGGGTCTATGGAATATAGGTTGGTAAACCTTTATTTAATTGCTAATATCCACATAGAAGTGAATATGCATTATATTTACCTTTATGGGTTTGTGTTACCTCGTTCAGGATGGTTATATTTTCTAGTTCCATCCATGTGCCTGAAAGTTTCATTCTTGGATATTGCGAGCTTTTTGGCTAATATCCACTTATCAGTGAGTGCATACCTTGTGTGTTCTTTTGTGATTCAGCTACCTCACTCAGGATGATATTTTCTAGTTCCATCCATTTGCCTAAGAATTTCATGAATTCATTGTCTTTAATAGCTCCATTGTGTAAATGTACCACATTTTCTGTATCCATTCCTCTATTGAAGGACATCTGGGTTCTTTCCAGCTTCTGGCTATGATGAATAAGGTTGCTATGAACATAGTGGAGCATGTGTCCTTGTTATATGTTGGAGTACCTTCTGGATATATGCCCAGAAGTGGTATAGCTCTGTCCTCAGGTAATGCTATACACAATTTTCTGAGGAACAGCCAGATTGATTTCCAGTGTGGTTGTATCAGCTTGCTCTCAAAACTCTCTTGCCTTATTTTGACTAATTATAAGTCTTCTTTCAGTTTTGCATACTCAAGCTACCTCTGTTAATCCTCCTGGGATCTCAGATATGGAGAGAGCTTCTAGCCACACTGTTAACTGTGGGATGGAGAACCAGAAAAAAAGATAGTTTGGCTGCTGCCCTACTTCCTCAAGAAAAAAACAAAACAAAACAAAAAAAAAAACCAAGAATAAGAAATACTTATTTAAAGCCTCATGAAGAAACCAAGTGTAGCAGTGATTGTTAAGCAACAATTCAACCCTCCTTGCTTCCTGTCTCTGTTACATCCTCCCCTGCCACTGCCCCTGACCACACCCCTAACCCCTCCCTCCTCACTCCAATGTCCCAATTATTTTTTTTTCAGAATGGTCTTTGGTATTTTAGTCCCTTCAACAATGTTTGGTTTTGGGGGGTATTTATAAGTAAGTGTGTGCCATGCATAAGAGAGGTCGTGTGCATTGGGGAATGGGTATATACCTATGTGCATTCAGGTGCATATGCGTGCCCCTGCATTAGCAGATCAGAGGTCCATATAAAATGTCTTCCTTAATTGCTCTCCATCCTATTTTTTTAAGACAGGTTCTCTAATTGAACCTGGAGTACAGTAATTCAGCTAGGTTGGCTGGCCAATGAGCTTTCAGGAATCTGCCTGTCTCTTTGCCACCCCAAGCCTCCCATGATGCTGGAGATACAGATGTGTGCTAGAGATCTGAATTCAGGTCATCGTGCTTACAAAGCAACTACTTGGCAGACTGCTTCATCCTCCAGCCTGTTACTCACTTTGTATTTAAGAAACAATATAGTGGTCAGGAAATGCCAGCCCACAGATGCTGGCGTAGTTATGAGGTCAGTGTAATCACCAGAGTTATTGTAAAGCTGAGGGACCTGCGGCATAAAGGGGTTGCTAACTTTTCCCAGGACTGACAGCTAGTGTCCCATAAAACCAGGAGTCACAGCCAGGAAGTCATGTTCTTAATCAAAAGTTCATGGTGACTTACAAAGAGACAGGCCAAGGATGACCTTCAATGCAAGACATCTTGAGGGTCTCTAATTTCTTTCCGTTTAGTACATACACTGAACAGGTCTGCTACCTGATCTACTCCTCACAGTCTCTCAAAATGACAGGTCTGCTTAGTTGCCTTTGCTAGCTAGGACCGTGAATCTTAGCTGGTTCAGGACACTTAACTAGGTAGCAATAGAGCCTTGCATGGAATGTGTTTCTTGATCTGCAGTTTGAGGCACTGTTGCTAAATGTGAGTCCTATGTGGATTTTCTTTTCAAACAGAGCAGATACTATGGTAGAATGAAGGTATAATTTGCTGACTACTCCTTATTAACCAGTTTAAACTCTGAGCAAGACCCAGAGACCAATGAAACGTTCTCCCCGACCCCTCATTCTTAGTTTTGCAGTTGGATTTTCTACCTTGTTTGTTCTGTTTCATTTTTCTATTTATAGCGTTATTGTACCCATAGCAAGAGAAAATATTGTGTTTATTCTATGCACTAGCCCTAAGAAACACTTACAAATCATCCACGGGTTGTAGGAGAAACATCAGTGATAGAAACAAAGACTGCATTAAGTGGGGAGCGTTCAAGGAAAGAGTCATGATGATAAATTAATATACATACTCAGAACATTAGTAGTCATGTCTGACACAGAAAAGAAAAAATAATGAGTGGACTTCATAGCACTGGTAGTCAGGTGTCAGAACACAGACCATGAATGAAGCTGTGTGGGGAGAGTTCTTAGTATTTGTGAGAAAACACCAAGAAATCAAGAGTCTTGTGACCTCACCCCTCCAAAGCACAGGATTGTTCTTAGGATGTGCTTCTGTGCCCCTCACAGGTGTTTGTACTTACAGGTCTCCTTCAGATATCCCATTGCCTTTTCTGTAGCCATTCAGCCACACACAGGTATGAAGTTAGCTATTGTGTGAGACTTTAGTCTACCTCATTTTTAGGCTCTGCTCTCCCAGGCTCCACTGCCTCTAGAGCAGTGACAGTCAGGATAACTCTTTTGATGGGATGATATTGGTGACTGGACCTACATAAGGTAAAGGAGTGTGGAGAATCTGGTGAGGAAAGAGAAGAGAGCACACAGATGCTCTGAGGTGAAGTGCCCATGGTCTATATAACCATCAGAGGAAGAGAAATAATGGGAAGAGAGTGACTGAGGTCTAATCTGGCAGGACATGGATGATGGTGGCATGTGTGACAGGAGAGTATAGCTCCATAAGTCCCACGGAGATGGTATATGTTCTTTATAGACTCTAAGAAGATCCACAAGACATTTTCTTCTATCCAATTAGAGACCTCCTAGCCCATCAAGTTCTCAAATTAAGGTGATTTCCTGACACTTATTTATTTGTTTATCCTTTTAAATTCTCTTTTCTAACCATCTTTGTCATGTGCTTCCAATAGCAACTTTTGGAAACTACTTATTCTTGGAATGTGTGTTTGTAAAGTCTACTTATAGACATGAACTATATCGTCCAATGGAACACAGTCACCATCTGATACATGGAATGACCTGTTGCTCCACAAGGACTCCAGCCTAATAAAAAAAAGTTGGAAGGCTGCCTCTTACAGAGACCCTGTCCACTGTACTCCGTCCATACTGATGTCATCCTGTGATCTCTGCTCCAGATTCTCTCTTCCTCAGAGCTTCCAAAAGATCACTGCAAACAGACATTTACCATGTGTTGTAGACTTAATGTGGAATATCTGACCAACCCATGAATTTCATATGATAAAGGCTTAGTTTTGACCTAATTGGCTTTGGGAAGTGATCCATTACAAGGGTTCTAACTTCACCAGTGGGTTAATCCTCTGATATAATACAAAACTGGATGACCATATTAGGAAGTGATGGAAACTAGGAGATGTGGGTATAATCAGGAGACACCGATTAGTGACAGTTATGTCACAGAAGGGGAGACCTTGTTCCCAGACTTTGCTGTTCTTTCTCTGGTTACTGGGTACCATGAGGAGAAAAGCTAGCCTCTGTCACATGCTCCTTGTTCTTGCCCCGAGCTTACAGCTGTGAAGCCAAGTGACTATAAACAAAACTGGTCCTCCTTTGATTTGTGCTACAGCTTCTGCCACAGAATCAATCTAAACACACATCACTCAAACCTGCATCAGTGGGAGCCTTTTCTAGACTTTGTTTCTCCTTTAGAAGCATGGCCTGGTCTTCCTCTTCCCATTTATGGTCTGCTATATGGAAGTTGGGAAATAATGCTAGTCAGCTGATGTTGTAGCTGTGAGACACTTCTCCTTACTTGCATCCTCAGGTTTCTGCAACTATTTGGTCTGCTTTATCAATTTCTTGTTAGCTTATAAGTTCATGTCTCAATATTTTATTTGCATCAAAATAATAAAATCAACATTTATATGTATGTACCTCCACACATCAATAAGTGCTATTTCATGGCACATTATTTGTTATCCGTGTTTACAAATGAGGAGTTAGGGATCATTGGATTTCAATAACTTTTTTCAAGACTATGCTGGTAGGTTCAAATACACCTGCATCTAACATGTATACACATCACTGAGTCACATTCTATCAAGTTTGATCCTGGGCTTCTTATTCCTCAAAGCTGGTCTCACCTTCTACATGACTGAAGGTACGAAGGCCACCAAGAATGCTCATCTGTCACCTTATGTTTTCCTACACAACGTGTTTACTATGCTTTAAGCACCTTCTGTGTGCTCTGATGGCTGCTCTATCAGCCCAGTAGCATCATTTATATGGTAACAATTGGTGTTGGGGATTTCTGCACAGTGTGGCTGCAGCGGCAACATTAGCATAGCTTTCTGTTCTCTGTGTTTTCTTCTTGTTTCCCTTTCCACTTGCCACTTATTATACCAGCTTTTGCAGTTCATGGGCTCCTCGGGTCTGTAGTGGTATCTGATTATCCTTATGGTCCTAACGTAGCATCTGGGCTGGAGAGATGGCTTAATGGTTAAGAGAGCTTGCTGCTCTTACAGAGGACTCATGTTCAGATCCCAGCACCTACCTGGTGCCTCACAACCCAAGCTTGCTCAAAGTGGGATTACATATAGGGAATACACATAAAATTTAAAAAAAAAATAAGTAAATCTGTTACAAAACAGATACTACAACTAACATAGCATCTGACATGTAGTCCTAACATAGCTAACATAGTATTAAGTTAGCACTTAGTAAATGCTAACTATTCGTAGGTAAGCATCCCTAATTTCTCCATCACACCTGTAGTGCACTAATACATGTTGACTTGGCTTGCCCATTCCAACTAAATCACCAGAGTATTCCTCCTGAGAGCAAAGCTTCCACTGACCTGAAAGGAAAGAGAGTCATCTTAGCAGTCCTGGGATTATGTAGCAGCTACTGAGCTGAAGGGCAGAGGCGGACATAAGTGGGAGCAACACTGGGTTAATAGATCCTTTCACTTTACAGACTTGCATTATCAGTGGACCCTCTGTAAAAATTTAGGATTAACGTGAACCCATTTATGTGGAAAACATGGCTTGGCCTTTGGGGCTTACACATAGCTAGTTCACATCAAAGTAGCCTGGCTAATTGTTTGTGATTAACAGCTATCTGACTGGTCAATTTTCAAGTCATGTCCATTATTGTCATCCATGACAATATTGATCATTAAACACTATTGCTCATTAAAGAATCTAGGTGAGGAATTTGCTATATTAAAACATGTTTATTTAAATGCCTAAACTCTGGAGGCTAAATTGAATTCAAGGAATAAAGACCATTAATCTTCATTAGGTCCCAGATATCAAGAGTGTCCCTTTTCATGTCCTTCTGGCCAGGAGAGGAAGAGCTTGAGATAAATTTTTGGATCTGTGGGGTGATAAAGTATTGGGAGGCTACTTTTTTTGGTTTTTGTTTTGGTTTTCCTGTGGTCTTCAAAGAAATATGTTACATTTTTGCTTTTATCCTTGGTAGATAATGTCAAAAATTCTTTCAGGCCCTGGTTAAATTGTCCCTTATTTTGATGGGTTTGGGGCTCTTTCCTGATCACTTCTCTCTTTACAGCCTACATAGAGTGTTCTGCACACAATGGGTGTTGAACCATTTATTGAGTTAAGTACTAGAACTCACTCTGTGATACAAAGTCTCTTGTAGCAACTTAACAGTCTAAGTTCACCCATTTATGAATGAACACGTGTATTTAACCAGGAACAGTATTGTTTCAGAGAACACATCAGGTTTCCAACTAAATTTTGGTTGTCATAGCAGATTAAACATATTCAGAGTAAGGCAGTTGGTGGTGCGGCACACCTTTGATCTCACCACTTGGGACCAAAGGCAGAAGGATCTCTGTGAATTCAAGGCTAGCCTGGTGTTCAGAGCAAGTTCCAGAACAGCCAGGACTACACAAAGAAACCCTGTCTCAAACCAACCTCCTACCTCCCCTCTACATCCCCCCAAAATACTTAGAATGAAAGAAAAAATCCCAAGACACAGAATGAGCAGTGTCTGAAGAAGTTCCTCAATGATACTCAAAAAGAGAAGGAACAGAAAGCAGTTCAACAGTGTGATGGTTACTGTTTTCTATTTATATCCTCAGGGTCTGAAGCAGCAGAAGGAGATGCAGACTCGGTGGTGGTGAATGGGATTCTTGGGGAGTCAGTTACTTTCCACTTAAAGATTCAAGAACCACAGAAAATTAACAGCATCGCCTGGACTTCTCAATCATCTGTTGCTTTTGTAAAACGAGGAGACCAAGGACCTGAATTTATCATAACCCAGGTCACTTATAAAGGACGAATAGAAGTCATAAGTCAGAACTACAACCTGGTCATTAAAGACCTGAGGATGGAAGATGCAGGAACTTACAAAGCAGACATCAATGTAGAGAACCCTGAGCAAACCATCACCAAGAGCTACCTCCTTCATATCTACCGTAAGTTATGGGAGGATAGGAGGCTTAGATTTCCTTTTGCTTTGGAGATTTGTGATCTAAACCACACCCATATTTCTGAAAACAGAGTTTCCTAACTCTTTTATCCTTGCAATTACATAAGCACATCAGTACTTATAAAGGTCTAACTTTAGATATGGCCTTCACTGACTTTAGTGGTATTCTGTTTTGTGGCCAAATTTGTCCTTTGTTCTTTATTTTATTTTTTTATTAAATGTAAACAATCAATTTGAAAGCATCATGTGGACAATCTAGTAAGATACCATATGCAAAGTGGTTTTTACAGAGCTTCTGGTTTAAAATAATTTAAGAATGCCTAAGAAAATGCAAAGAACTATGAAAGCATGTGTTGTGTGCCCTTCATTCCCCTCTCCTCTGTTACGCTAGATCCAAACACTGGGGATGAGTCCCCAGTGCTATACTGAGCTTTTGGGGTGACCTTCACTCAGGATCTGCTGTCATGGCATTTAACTCTCACTCTATAGCTCAGATATTCCTTTCTAGCTTTTATGGAAAATTATTTCTCAAAAAAATAAATTTTCCCATCTTGCCTATGATGAGTGTGTCCAATAGTTGCTTTGTTTCTTAGAGGCTCTTCTCACAGACTGCCTCTGGCTTCACAGATGCCTCTAAAAATGGTTTGGGTTACATCATAAAGAGCTCTACGATATTTCTGTCTTTTGACATCTGCTTCAATTTCTTCCTTCAGAGACTTGAAGTTCTTATCATACAGATCTTTCACTTGCTTGGTTAGATTCACACCGAGGTATTTTATATTATTTGTGACTATTGTGAAGGGTTTTGTTTCCCTAATTTCTTTCTCAGCCTGTTTATCCTTCGAGTAGAGGAAGGCTACTGATTTGTTTGAATTAATTTTGTATCCAGCCACTTTGCTGAAGTTGTTTATCAGGTTTAGGAGTTCTGTGGTGGAAGTCTTGGGGTCACTTATGTATACTATCATATCATCTGCAAATAGTGAAATTTTGACTTCTTCCTTTCCTATTTGTATCCCTTTGACTTCCTTTTGTTGTCTAATTGCTCTGTCTAGGACTTTCAGTACTATATTGAATAAATAGGGAGAGAGTGGGTAGCCTTATCTAGTCCCTGATTTTAGTGGGATTGCTTCAAGTTTCTCTTCATTTAGCTTGATGTTGGCTACTGGCTTGCTGTATATTGCTTTTACTATGTTTAGGTATGGGCCTTGAATTCCTGATCTTTCCAGGAGTTTTACCATGAAGGGATGTTGAATTTTGTCAAATACTTTCTCAGCATCTAGTGAGATGATCATGTGGTTTTTTTCTTTGAGTTTGTTTATATAGTGGATTACATTGATGGATTTCTATATATTGAATTATCCTTTCATTCCTGGGATAAAGCCTACTTGATCATGATGGATAATTGTTTTGATGTGTTCTTGGCTTCAGGTTTTTAGTTGAGTGTTTTTGCATCAATATTCATAAGGAAGATTGGTCTGAAGTTCTCTTTCTTTGTTGGGTCTTTGTGTGGTTTAGGTATGAGCATAATTGTGGCTTCATAGAACAAATTGGGTAGTGTTCCTTCTGTTTCTATTCTGTGGAATAGTTCAAGAGAGTTGGTAATAGGTCTTCCTTGAAGGTCTGATAAAATTCCACACTAATACCATCTGGTCCTGGGCTTTTTTTGGTGAGGCAATTTTAATGACTACTTTTATTTCTTTAGGGGTTTTGGGGACTTGTTAGATGCTTTATCTGATCCTGATTTAACTTTGGTACCTGGTATTGACATAATCCCAGACCTCCCAGAAAGGGAGGGAGACAGAAGTAAACAATGGATGGCCCATTATTCACTTGGGCTAGTTTGGACTTGTCTGGGGCATGCCTTTTTATTTTTCTTTTGGTTACCTTGCCCCTGGAGGGGGCATGTCTGTTTTAAGCTGTTTTCAAATTTTATTTTCACAGTATCTGTTTAGAAAATTGCCCATTTCATCTAGATTTTTCAGTTTTGTTGAGTATAGGCTTTTTTAGTAGGATCTGATGATTTACTGAATTTCCTTGGTTTCTGTTGTTATGTCTCCCTTTTCAGTTCAATTTTTATTAATTTGGATACAATACTTCAACAGTTGAGTTCACTTAGGTGACTTGCTGACCATTTTGACAAAGAAGTGGATCGGCTGGATTCTACCTTCTTGTTACCCCCCTTAGAACACTCATGCCTCCATTATTCTGCCCACTTGTCACATAGACTTTCCCCTAATTGTACCCTAGCCTCATGCAAACATTTAGTGCCTGCCTGCTCAGCTCAGTCCTGCTTCTTCCTTTAGGACCATTCATTATGGCAATTGGATGTCACTCACATCCCTAAGTTTGGATGCTTAAAATATTTTCATGTCTACATAGATACCTTTTTTTTTTTTTTTTTTTTTTTTTTTATCTTTTTTGCTGTAGCACAACCCAAAGAAAATCGCAAGATGTTGATTACAATTATGAGAAAGGCTATGCTGGTCATGGGTGTCCGTTATGCCCTAAAACTGACAATTGGTGAGCATAAGTTAGTTGCAAGTGTAGTGGCGAGCAGCTACGGGGAACCGGGTTCACCTGAGAGGAAGGCTGAGAATGAAAGGGGAATGGAGGCCAAGAGAAACTGGGGCCAAGACAATTTGCTTTCACATATAAAGGGGAAGCCCTGCCCTCAGAGTCTCTTCTTGGTTCAGCCCAGGGGCTGGGTGAAGAGATAGCAGTCGGAAGGTGTCAAGGCAAGCTCAGCAGGCGGTCCATTCTTCTTAGCTCCTGTAACAGACTGCAGGGGCCAAGACTGACAATGCAATGGCTCTCAGGTCCTATTGGTTTGATCTATTGTGGTAAATGGCTTGCAGGCCTGCTCAAGGCTGTGGGGGAAGGGCACAGCAAGGACCATGGTATCTCTCACTGGAATGGAATTCCCCATAACATTCAAAGCTATCATTAAAAATTCTTCTCTTAAGGAATAATTAGAAAGGGAGATATGGGGGACTTGTCCCAAGGATAAATTAATAGAATTATTTATTATAAATTTTTAAATTTTTGACACATAGAGTCTCTCCCCATAATATAAACACTGAAAGGGGTCTATGCTGTACCTTTCACTTGGTCTATTGGAGAAACCCTATAGATAACACCTGAAAGAGTCCAGCCCCTCTGCTAATCATGGGGAGAAGGTTTGTTTGTGTTTTTCCAGAAAGAGCAGATAAGCCCATTTGGGTTCCTGTCAAATCCATCAGGCCCTCAACCAATGATGGTCCAGATGGAGCCAATGGAGCCACTGAAGGCAGTCTTGCAGAACCTCTCACTGAGTGAGTCAGATGAAGAAGAGGAGAGATGACTGCCAAACTCTACAGTGTCAACACCCTGGTGGTAAAGACGCCTCCAGTCAGTCACCTCAGAGAGCTTCAAGAGGAATAAACTAGGTATCTCCAGAAGAACCAGAGACTGGACCATCTACCCTTTTTCTACTGATGTGTGCTATCATAACAGCTAATTCTGGGGTGCGTGCCCAGTGATTCCTTTAGGCTGCCATTAGGAATCTGCCCATTTTCTCCTTGTTAGTTGGGATTCCCAGTTGCCTATAATGGACAATGACAATTCAGCAATGGGAGAGAATCAATTCCCCATCAACTCTAAAGTAGCACTTCTATTTAATGGGTCATTCAACCTGGCCCCAGGGAAGGTGGGCCTTTGTCTAACAGAAAATATATGCCCAAAGGATTTCATACTACTGATTCAAGTAGTAACCATGGACTTCTCCAATTGGGTCGAGGCCCATCAGGCAGGTGGTGGCCAATATGTTTTGCCTTCACTGTCCTCCAATAGGGAACCTCAACAGACACTTAGCATTGGGTTTATGTCAGGAATAAATGGAACATTCGCTGTCCCTCAAAATATCAAGGATCAGCAGTTGCCTGCCAAGTTGCTCCTCTTGGAAGTCTTTATTTTAGCCTTCAAATAAAAACAGAAGGGAGACCTGTGAGGGATGTGGAAGTCAACCTTGTGAAGGAAAAAGTGGGATAGAGAGCGAAGCACCACAGGCTCCTGTGATTCCTCGGAGTCTAATCTGTTGTATGAAACATTTGTTCTAAGATGGTTCCTGGAACACCAGTGAGACAGCAAAAAAAAAAAAAAAAAAAAAAAGGGAGATGACTGTCTCCACCCTCAGTCTTCATGGAAGTCCTAACAGATGATGATGCCCACCCACTCTTTCTGAAGGACCTATCAGGCAGTGTTTTCATTGGGGCAGGTATTCACTGGGGAAGGATTTTTATTGGGGGATGGTGATGGTGTGGTGAGATATGATTGGCTGAAGATTCAGGGGCTTGGGATTCTTTCAAACACTGTGTATAAGTTTATGCACTGGGCAGGAAATTCAGATCTGCACTCTGATGCTGATCTCTGGAGTCTGGTTCCTAGGATTTGTCACATGACTCCATCAACTCTCATCCCCATCCTCAGTCCTGTTTCCACACTGTAGGATGAACATAGTAAAAATTGATCATCCTACCAAAAGCAAATACAATCAATACAATAAAAATCAAAATATAACAAAATACAAAATCAATATGATCCCTACCAAAACCCAACACAATTCTTCACAGATCTTGAAAGGATCTCGACTTCATGTGGAAAAACAAAAACCCCAGGATAACTAGAACAATCCTGAACAATAAAAGAACTTCTGAAGGTCTCAGCATTCCTGATATCATGTTGTACTACAGAGTAAAACAGCATGGTATTAGCATAAAAAACAAATGCATTGATCAGTGGAATCAAAGTGAAGACCCACAAATAAATCCACAAAGCTATGAATAAAGAATCTGAAAATACACACTGGAAAAAAGACAGGAAAAGTACTGGTCAAACTGATGTCTGCATGTAGAAGCAACAGATAGATCCATACTTATCACCCTGCACAAAACTCAAGCCCAAGTAGATTAAAGACCTTAACATAAAATCAGATGCACTGAACTGATAGAAAAGAAAAGGGGGGGGGGTAGCCTTGCATTCACTGGCACAGGAGAAGACTTCTTGAATAGAACACCAGCAGTGTACACACTAAGATCAACAATTAATAAATGGGACCTCATGAAACTGAAAAGTTTCTGTAAAGCAAAGGACACTGTCATTCAGACAGAGTGGGAGCCTACAGAATAGAAAAAGTTTTCTTTAACCAACTCTACATCCAACAGAAGACTAATATCTAAAGTATGTAAAGAACTCAAAAAATTAGATATCAAAAACCTAAATAATCTAATTAAGAAATGGTGCACAGATCTAAACAGGGAATTTTCAATAGAAGAAACCCAGATGGCTAAAAAAACACTTAAACAAATGTTCACTATTCTTAATATCAGGGAAATACAAACCAAGATTATTTTGAAAATCCTTCTTACACCTGTCAGAATGGTTGAAATCAATAACACAAATGACAGCTCATGTTGGCAAGGATTAGGAATACAGGAAACTCTCTTCCACTGTTGATGGGAGTATAAACTTGTACAGCCACTATGATAATCAATATGGTGGTTCCTCAGAAAATTGGGCACATACTCAAAGGATGCTTCATATGCAACAGGGACACTTGCATGGCCATGTTCATTGCTACTTTATTCACAATAGCCAGAAACTTGAAACAATTTAGATGTCCCACAATAGTAGTACGGATGAAGAGACTGTGGTGCATTTACACAATGAAGTATTACTCACCTGTTTAAAATATTACATCATGAAATTTGGAAGTAAATGGATTAAACCAGAACAAATCAATCTGAGTGAGATTTACCCCCCCCCCCAAAAAAAAAAAACAAATACAGTATGTATTTGTTTATATAAAAAATGATAACCAAGCTACAATCTGAAGAGCTAGAGAAGTTAAGTATGGAGAAAAAACTAGAGAGGACACATTGTTCTCCCTAGGAGGAGGAAATAATATAAATTTTGTGGGTGGACTGGGAGTCGACGAGACTGAAATTGGAAGTGGCAGAGGAGGGGAGATGTGGTTAGAAGAATTCTTGGAGAATCAGCTATAATTGAAGGGCATTTGAGGATGACCCTATGGAAGTCTCCAAATAATGAACAAGATGGAGCGCATTCTTCAAGGCTGGAACCTGAGTTTTTACTGAACTTCAGCCTACCTTATATTGAGATCTTGGTTTGATTTTCCACAACTTGAGCTCTTTGGCTGCTGGAGAGAAGGTTCTCTGCAAGGCACACTATCTATTTTTGGACTGTTTGTGTGCATCTAGAATTGATCAATTTTCCGACTTGCCCTTCACTATATTCTGAGATGCTAGAAGTTGGTTAATATTATCACAGCACTCATTCCTTATTCTTTGTCAATTTATCCAGACATGCTAAGAGAAACCAACCAGTACCATCAGTTTTCTCATTTTTCCATAGTCAAAGTTTTATATAAAGAGTCACCAATTCCATTTCCAATCACAATTGTTGAATTAGACTTATCAAATGTAGTTGTCTCCTTATATTCATAGTTAATGCCATGGACGTTTAGTACACTCAGAGCTCCCAGATGAGGCTTCAATAACTGGAGAAGCTTAAGTACTTGTAAGTGTTATGTAAATAGAAAATTCCAGATACTTAAAAGATTGATTCTTATACTTTGGTTGCTCAAGAGCCACTTCTTGTACCAAACTCTGTATTACTCAGGGTTCTCTGGACACTAGAGTCTAGAATAACAAAGGATGAATCTCTCTGTGTAGCAAGAGAATTTATTAAAATGACTGTTGTCCAGTTAGACAAACAATGGCTAGCTATGAATCTAAGAGTTCCTCAGTCCACAAGGCTCACTGTGTCAGCTGGTCTTCAGTAGACACTGGGATCCTAAAGAAGTAGGCTCTACTGCCAGTGAGGGAATAGACTTGGCAGCAGGGTGAGTGTTGGGAGCTGACTTTAAGCAGAAATCGGCTAGAAAGTAGCTATCAACTTTACAACCATCTGGAACCATATACCCTGATGAGAGACTTGTTTTTCAATAGCCTACAACAGCTGAAGCACACTCATAAATATCTTGTTTATCCCACATAGCTTGTTATGCTGTTTAGTGCCCCCAGCTGCAAAGAGCACGTGGTATCCATGCCTATAAGACATGCGGTGCACGTGCTATCCACGCCATACATGCCTGCAAGGTGCACATGCTATCCAAGACTGTAAGGTTTATGTCATATCCACACCTGCAAGGCATGTGGTATCCACACGCCTACAAGGCACATGGCAAAAGCCTATAAATACCCCAGACTTCCCTTCAAAGAGGACAAATAAGAGAGAGAAAATAAGAGAGAAAAATAAGAGAGGAGTCCTTCAATGAGATAGACAATAAAAGAGAGGCAGAGTACATACGGGGGAAGTCTCAACAGGTGAGAGAAAGCAGATAGAAAGCAGAAGCTTCCTTCTTCCATGTCCTTACATAGGCCTCCAGCAGAACGAATGGGCCAGATGAAGGGTACGTCTTTCTGCCTGAAAATCAGGATTAGAAGTAGATCTTCCTACTTCAAATTAAGCAAAAAATCCCTCAATGGGATGCCCTCCATTTTTGGATTCTAGGTTATTCCATATGTAGTCAAGTTGACAAGCAAGAATAGCAATTACAGAGTGGAATTCTGTCTGTCTTAGTCAATGCTCTATGGGTGTGAAAAGACATCATGAACAAGTGAACTCTTGTAAAAGAAAGCATTTAATTTGGGGTTTGCTTACAGTTTCAGAGGTCTAGTTTATTTTACTCATGGCACAGAGCATGATAGCATGCATCTAGCTGTAACAATAGCTGAGACCTACATCCTACTCAGCAGGTCAAGAAACAGAGAGAAATTCTGGGCCTAGTTTGGGGTTTTTGAAACCTCAAAGTCCACCCTCAGTGACACACTTCCTCCTACACAGCCACAACTCCTAATCCTAATTGAGTCCAACAGTTCTACTTTCTGGTGACTAAACATTCAAATGTATGAGCCCATAGGAGCCATTTTAATTCAAACCACCACACCTTTGATGCTTATGATGTATAGATTTAGTCTCTTTCAGGGTTTTTTTTTTTTAATGGTTTTAGTAGGTATCCCAGACTGGCTTTAAATTCATAATCTTTCTGCCTCAGTCTCCTAAATGCATAGATTACTGGCATTCATTCTCATGACTAAATGAAACAACATCCTTACTGAGGCAAAGTTAATTTTTACAAATACTGGATCAGTATAAGATTTTACTTTATATTCACAGTGTAATGGCTACAAAAGATGATACACTTTTCAGTTTCATTTGTTTTAGAAACCTTCCCTCCATCGCTTATGCAAGTGTAGAGAATCGGTGACCAAAAGAATGAATCAAGTCCAAAGTTACAACATCTCCAAATGTATGCAATGTAAGAAGTTCTGCCATGATAAGACCCCCCCTCTGTACTTCTTTCGGCTCCTCCCTTCCCCTCCCCTCCAATCCCCTCTCCTCCCAGTCAGATCCACTCCCTTTTTGTCTCAGGATATATTGTATGAGAAAATAATCTATTTTCAATAAAACGGAAAATGAAAAAATAGATATGTGTCTAAGAATGTATATATATGTATGTGTAACAATTAATGAAAACAAAGGCCATAAGTTTGAAAAAGGAAGCGTGTGTGGAGGGGTTTGGAGGGAGAAAAGGGAGAATTGATGAAACAATATTAGATTCTCAGCAAAGAAAAAACCCTTGGTTACTTAATGTGATTGACAGAAAAATAAATAAATATAGAAAAACCATTTTTTAAAAAATCTACCTTCTGCTATGACTGATGTTAAGATCCATAGGGATGAAAGTACACACCATTACAAAGCATTAATGCAATAGATATAAGTCACCACCAGCACATGGACCATAATAAAATATCAAAAATAATTTTAATTTATTTGTTTTCTTACTTATTCAATGCTGCATTTCAGATCTATTATTCAAATTTCTGAAAAGCTAACAACAGATTTTCACAAGCTTTTATATACTGGTTTCAGCTCACTGTTGTTTCCTGTTTCCCCTCATAGGTCGCCTTCAAAAACCAAAAATTACACAGAGTTTGATATTATCTTTGAACAATACCTGTAATGGCACACTGACATGCTCTGTGGAGAAAGAAGAAAAGAATGTGGCTTACAGTTGGAGTCCCTCTGGAGAGAAAAGCAATGTCCTTCAGATCTTCTACTCCCCCATGGTCCAAAATCTGACTTACACATGTACAGTCCGGAACCCTGTCAGCAACAATTCTGACTCTGTCACTGTCCTGCAGTCATGTACAGGTAACTAGCTCCTTCCCTACCTTCTGGAAAGCCTCAGAAATTACTGTGAGATGCTCCAAGGCTTAGCCTTTGGCTAGTCTTCACATGTACATGCCTCCTTTATGATGAGACTAGCCCTGGGTGTATCTTAACCCATGCAACCTCCTGGGGAAAAGACCAAAACCTTCTTTTATGAAGGGTTACGCATTCCAAGGTATTTTTGAGGAGCTCTTGTATGACTCTTTCATTCAAATAGTAAATTGAAGAGCTTTGGCACTCTCCAAAGGGCATCCCATTTTGACAGTGGCCCTGAGTGTGGACAAATGTTCACAGAATCATGGGCCTGTCTCCTGATAGCCAATACTCACTACAGTTTCTATTTCCAGACACTCCAAGCTTCAATTCTCACCAGGCTGTGTTGCCAAGGGGACTGGCCATGCTCTCTCTGCTTATTCTCATTCCGGTGTTGGCACTTCTGTTCCATTTGTACAAGAGAAGACGAGGTAGGATTGTTTTGGAAGGTAAAATGTGAGAATGTGCCTTCTTTCTTCTAAGAAATGATGTTTTTATTTACCCAGAGTAGAGTGGAGAGTATCATTTCAGAAACTATGGTGGCAAGCTAAAGGAGTCAGTGTAAAAGTAATTACCAGTCCAGAATAAATGCAAAAATAATAATTAATGAAGAAAAATGCTACAAGATAAAGAGATATGCAGCAGGCAGTCTCAGTGAGAGAATGCCCCATGAAAAATAGTTCTTTTCTAACAATTAAAGGAAATTATTTGGTCTTATCTTCCATGACATTTGTATGTGGTCCATATCTGGGCATTTCACTATCTTGTTAAGTAGTAAATTCAATAGTGTAAGCCATCTTTCTTGGTACTAGACATTTGAACTAATAATAAGATGTCATAAGCCACTGAAGTCAAGCCCCAAGTGATCAGGATCTGATTGTTTAAGGGTAAGACTTTCTGTATTTGAGGGACAGAACTTTTTTGTCTCTACATTTTTACAAATTGATTTTATTTTTCATAGAAAATATGCACATATGCACACCTACATGCCTGAAATGACCAGAAAAAGGAATCAGATCCCCTGAAGCTAGAGTTTTAGGCAGTTGTGAGCCACCCAGTGTGGGTACTGAGGACAAAACTCATGTCCTCTGGGAGATCAGGACGGTCTTGAACAGCTGATCTGTCTCTCCAGCTCTGTATTTACCCTTTACCATATAAATCAACAAGCTCAAATCATTGACAAGAGAAGAAATTCTTCTCTCTCTCTCTCTCTCTCTCTCTCTCTCTCTCTCTCTCTCTCTCTTTTCTCTCTTTCTCCTAGAGCTTTTTCAGAACTGATGCAGATAAGGGGCACTGGTTGGGATTTCTTATCAGTCATATGGTCATAGAACCATATGTCATAAGGAAAAAAATGGAGGCTGATACAGTATTTTAGAGAAGAAAATGGCAAAAAGTTAAAGGACAAATTCATCACTCATTGGCTAAGAAGTTCTCATTGCGGAGTCAGGTAACCTTGATGGTAATGGTTGATAATTTTGAGAGAATAACTTACGGAGTTTAATGGCTTCTAATCTGAAGGATATCAGTTATACCAGGAAACTACATAAACAAGGGCCAGAAAGAATGGGAGTTTAGTTGGTGAGCTCTTCCAGGAGAGGTATAAGCTGGGAAATTCAGCCACATGTGTTCTATCAAAGAAATCATGTCTCAGAGGCTGGCTCACTCTGTTTATCTAATCTAAGAATATACTTATGTATGTATGTATGTATGTATGTATGTATGTATCTATCTATCTATCTATCTATCTATCTACCTATCTATCATCTTTCTACTTATCTATGTATTTGTCTATCCATTTATTATATATCTGGTTGTCTATGTATCAATACTGGTTATTAAGAACTTGGAGAGCTGTGTCTCATGAAGTGAGGAATCTCATAAAGTCTAGAATCTTTGCTCTACTTTTTAATAATTTTGAATAATATCTAGAGAGGTTTGATATATATGTGTATCCAAATGGTACAAAGGTCTTTCTCCTAGCCACCTTGTTAAAGGGAAAGATGTTCTCTAAAAGAGGAAGAATGGCTTTTCATTGATCGCTGAATTTCCTACATGAAGTTCATAACACTGTGTGAGTGACAGAGCAGACCTGGGTAAGGAAAGACTGTGGTTGGAGAGAGCTCCACATGTAGGAGGGAAGTAGAGGGGGGATTAAAACTTAAAGTGGAGGAAGGAGCAGAATTGCTAGATGGGCTGACTGGGAGCAAGGGCTTAAGTCAGCAGAGGAAGGGTGATGATCAAAGATTGAGTGTTGGAACTCAGTCCAAGAATGGGGTTGTGTGAGGAGAATTCTGTTCTTGTGAGAAAATTCTAAGAGAACAAGATAAGTCTTGTGACCTCAGTTTCTTCAAAACATGGAATTGTTCTTGGAATGTGCTTTTGTGCTCGTCCCAGATGTTTCAGATGGGACTGAGCTTACTAGCTTATTCATTACAACTGGATATTGTTATTTGTTTATGTGTCTCTATGAAAACAACATGTTTTGCCACATGTGTCTTGTCCTTGTCTCTGTACACTTTACTCAAGTGACTCTACTTAATCCTCAAAATATAAATTGTCTGATGCTCTGAATAAAGTTGGCTATTGCATGAGATTTTGGACTGCCTCATTATTAGGCTCCTTTCTCCCAGGTCCCACCACATCTAAATGGTAAATAGTTGAAATTAGAGGAGATGGGCTAGGAGAGATAAACTAGTAAGGCACATACAACATTCCTGTTGTAGCTTGAGGCACTGTGGTGAGGTTATAAAGATTTAAATATAAAAGATCAATGTCCTTACCTAAATTATGACAAAAGAGACCTAGTTTTAAAATCCAGTTTTATAGCTCAATGTCTGATGAGATGAATATGTTCTTAATCTAGGAATAAATACAAGGGCCAAGTTTTACCACAAGGTGAAATGAGTAGCTATAATTCTTTTGATCATTTGGGATTCAAATTTGTACCACTTCTTCAGAATACATGCCAGAGCTAAGTCAGAGGGAATAGTGGACATTTAACCCATCACATCTGTCCTATGAGAGGTGAAGTTTTTAACTAGAATGCATCAGTACTTTGTGTCAAGACCTGAACAGCACTGGCTGACTGAAGATGTACTTTTTGGAAAACCTGTTGCTTGAGAATAGAGACTCTCAGGCTGGAGAGATGATGTCTCAGCCTTACAATGGCTAAGC
>JANHMN010000015.1:59269491-59281311 GCA_030674055.1 Rhabdomys pumilio
GAAGGGGAGGGGGAAGGGGAAGGAAGGGGAAGGGGAAGGGGAAGGGGAAGGGGAAGGGGAAGGGGAAGGGGAACAAGAAGAACAAGAACAAGAAGAACAAGAAAAACAAGACGAACACGAAGAAGAAAGAGGAGGAAGCATAGGAAAAGGAGTAGGAGGAGGAGAAAATAAACTGTGTGTCCTAGTGAATGGATCCAGAGAATGTTCTAGCACCAATTACTGTTACTAAGGCTGCAAGGCCATAACATATAAGATGAATATTATATCTTGCCCTTGTCTAAATGAAGAGGCAATTCCAGCACTGACACTGTTAACTTACAGGTGATTCCACTAGGCTCCTCCCAGGGATCTAGCAATGGCTTATGTCATCACCTGACACTATAACCTGCCATCTCCAGGTACAAGTGGACTGGTGTATAAAGTGTTTTCCACTCTGGTTCTCTCTTTTTCTCTCTCTCTGTTTCCATGTTTCCAGTTGATATCTCTCTCTGTCTCTCTCTGTCTGTCTCTCTCTTTGTCTCTCTGTCTCCCTCTCTCTGTCTCTCTTTTTGTCTCTCTCTCTCTCTCTCTCTCTCTCTCTCTTTCCACACACACACACACACACACACACACACACACCCTTTCTATCCTTCTTTCTATCCTCCTCTTTCTTTCTATCATTCTCTGCCCTCCTGGCTCTGCTCCTGTCAGACTGCCTCTATCCCATCTGCAGGACCTCACTCCCTCCCTTCCCGTCAAATATCTCAAATATCTCCCTCATACCATATTTGTTTTGTCATGATTTCTCAGGTGGTACCTTGGCATGGGCCTGCAAGGTAGCCCCTGCCCCTGTGCCCTATTATATTTCATAACAGATACTAAGTACATCTAAATCCTAAACTGTAACTTGAGCTAAGACAAAAAAGACCTAATGGGAGGGGAGAGGGTGTACAAGGCTAAGGCTGGACCTCAGTGCATAGAAGAGAATCTGAGAGAAAAGGCAGGAGACAGAGGACCTACAAGTGAGGGAAGCAGAAAAACTAGCCAAGGGTCTGCACTTGTATCTGGGTGGTTCCCAGATACACTGCACTGTTAGCACCTTGCCCATTCATAACACATGCCTCAACCAGCATGTTTGCCCCACCCCTGTCCATTCATATGTCCTCTTCCCTCACTGGTACTTATGGAGCTTTCCCTGGGATAAACAGTTAAAATTTTGCACATTTTTCTCCCCATGTTTGCAGTGGTGAATTGTTAAAATGCTTTGGCTCCTGGCAGGTTGGGCATGCATGCACTACACCCATTCAAGAGCTCTGGATTCATGAATGAAACACACACACACACACACACACACACACACACACACACACACACACCAGCTAATTTTGATATGCCTTAACTAGCTCAGTGGTTGGGCACTTCCAAACCTCCTCATTGCTAGCACACATCCCGCTCTGGTATTCCTGGCTTACCATCTTCTACATCTATATTTACCTTTGCTGTCCTGTTTCCTTCTAGGCACTCCCCCCAACACCCAGTATAGCCATTTTCCCTTTCCACCTACATGCTGGATGATTTTTCTCCTGCAGCTCTTAAACCTGATCCCTCTCCCTCTGATTCTCTTCTTCCTCCCCTCTCTCTGTCCCTTGCCTGACAAGTCCTGCCTCTGTCTCCCCACCCAGCCATTGGGTGTATGGCAATTCTTTATTACCAGTGGAAGCCAGCTAGGGGCAGGGACACTCAGCATCTGGAAGTGAAGCTTTTGGAAACCTAATTAAGACAAAGCATTACAACCAATTCCCAACACATGTTGGTCCTTCTTTCACTTTAACTCATTTCATTTTGACTTATGGAAAAAGCAATTATTTATTAACTTCCAATTTCATTAGCAGCCACACAACTTAATACATCGTAGCCTATTTGAGAGTGATAAGTGCTGTTGAATAGACTTCAAAGTGACCAGCCAGCTCAAAAGAAGGCACACATTGGAAGTAAAGAAACAGAAACTAATAGACATAGGGAAACCAAGTTACAGTAAACATTAATCAGAAAGATGCAAACATTAGCTATAGCCTTAGTATAAGGGTATTTGGAGAAGAAAGACTTTCCAACAGATCAACTAAGAGGCCAGCTCTGGCCAGGTATAGTGATATATGCCTGTAATTGCAGCACTGAAGAGGCAAAGGCAACAGGATTCTAGGCCAGCTTCAGCTACACAACCAGCTCAAAGCTCGCCTTGTCTATGTGAGACTCCTTTCTTTAAAACAAGCAAACAGGTGCTTTTCTGCTCTTTGGAACAAGGCCTGTACATGAGGTCAGCTGAAGTGGGAGCTAAGCATGAAAAGGCAGTGCCCTGGACAGGTATGTGTAGAAAAGAGAGACTTGGTCATAAAGGATGGAGACAAGTCAAAGTGACTCTGGACAGTGTCTCAGAATCATTCCTCATCCTGTACTGGAGTTGAGGAAACTCTCCTAGACAGACCTTGTTCTCCAACTTGTCCTTTCCTCTCCCTGATGAGCTCACTCAAATTCCCAGTATCTTAAAGCTCTGGTACACAGTGCCAAGCGTAAAAGACCAGAGGCAAGAGTTCTTTAGGCATTCTACAAAACCATCTTTGTTGCAACCGGCTCCGATCTACCTGGCTTGAGACAAAAGACTTAACAAAAAGTGTGCGGCTTGCTCCGGTCTTCAGGTCAGGGAGAGAGATAAGGGATAAGGGGAAGATATGCTAGGAATGGAGACAAGACAGAGGTTCTGATCCAGTCTCAAGTCTAGTCTTGAGTCTTTTATTGAAGGGAAATCTGGGGTATTTATACACTTTTACCATACCCCTTGTAGGCACATGGGTATGACATAAGCCTTGGAGGCGTAGCTAGCACATGGGCCTTACAGGCATGGATAGCTGCTTTCTAGCCCCTGTTAAAAGTCGGCTCCCAACACATCTTTGTTTTTTTTAGGCATACGAATTTTTAATTTGGTCTTTAGGCTCTAGACTAGCCTACACTCTTTTCTAGAAACCTTATGGTTAATGAAGATATAAGCTATCCACTCCTTTCTTAGGACTTCTTAGTTCTCAGATTCTTCTGAAAAAAAAAAAAATAGAGTTATACTATTTTGGATAAGTTACTCTCCACTGGTGAAACGATTCAACTCAAGCCTAATTAAAGGATACAGAGGCAGATTTATGGGGAAGCTCCTCTCGTGGAGGTTCACTGATCCCCAGGAACCAGGCCAGGAAAATTGCCATGGGGAGAGGGAAAAGAATGAGAGAAAGTGTGCACACATGGGGGGTTGAGGGGAGAAAATTCAGAAGGGGAGAGAGCAAGAAAAGAGACCAAAATGTCTGGATTATAAAGGGAAGAGTTTCTTGAGTGAGGGAAACCCAGGTTCTAGGCTGGAAAATTCAGGGCAGAGAGTGAAGTATGCTAGCCATGCCCTATAATGGAGGATGCTGGGAGAACTTGAAGGCCAGGTCCACTTGGGTATGTAAAATATACACCCCAGCCATTTGTCCTGGGTCTGAATCCCAACAATTTTGCCATTCAAGTCTTTCTAAATTAACTAAATTGGGACCAATAGGTCCATAAAAATCTACCTTGGTATCCATCCCAGGTGCAGTCACCAAAGATAGACGCCGATATGGATGTCAGGAAGTGCATGCTGACAGGAGCCTGATATAGCTATCTCCTCAGAAGTCTACCAGAGTCTGACATATCGAGAGGCAGATGCTCACAGCTAACCATTGATCTGATCAAGGGTTCCCAAAGGAGAATTAGAAGACTGAAGGAGCTGAAAGAGTTGGTGGCACCAAGAGGAGAGCAACAATACCAACCCAACAGAGCTCCCCAGGATCTAAACCACCAACCTGGGAGCACATAGGGAGGGACCCATGACTCCAGCTGTATATGTAGGGGAGAATGACCTTGTTGGGCATAGGTGGGAGAGGAGATCCTTGGTCCCATGAAGGCTGAACACCAATCGGGGAGGAATTCGAGGGTGGGGAGGTGGGAGTGGGGAGCAGGTTGGGGCACACCCTCATAGAAGCAGGAGGAGGGGGTGGGATAAGGGGTTCCTGAGTGGAGGGAGGAATGGGGTAAGGGAATAAAATCTGAAATGTAAATATAATGTAAATAAAATTTTAAAAAATCAAAGTATTCTTTCAGTAGAACAGTGCCCTCTACTGGAAAGTGCTAGATAACTCTACAAATACAAGGCTTCATCAGAGACTCAAGTAAGTTAATGGAAAGTTGCAAATTATGCTCGCCAAAGAATGGGAAAATTAAACTTGTTTAAGATATTTGTAACCTAAATGAAATTCCATAAACTAAACAGCCCACAAGAGAACAGAGTGGCTAGGCCTCCTTGGAAAATGGCTACCGACATGAAGACTGCCCATGTGGTCTGGGCTATGTCAACAGAAAGCAGTCTTACCTAAAACTGAGGAGAAATGATTGAGCTAGAGTTCCTTCCAAATTCTATACCTAGTCTTCTCTTTGACTTTTTCCTGAATTTCCCTTAACTTGTATAATTTTCTCAAGAATGGTGATAGTCTCTACTGGGTATAAATGAAGCTTTGAAAACAAAAACAAACAGAAGAAACTATGAGTGATTAGAAATGTGTTCTCTGATACAGGAGTACTTAAGTCTAAAACCCAGTTTCTAGTGATCTTAGAGAGAGTAACTTGAACCTCCTGTGCCTTGGGTTACTCATCTGTAAAATGGAAATAGAAATAGTTAATAGTACTTATCTTAGCAGGGTTGTTGTGACCATTAAGTAAGGCATGACTATAAGAACATGCCAGAAAACAGTAAAATCCTGGGTCCTTCTAACTCAGTCCTTGTAACTAAGTCTATTTTGTTACAGGCCCCATCTACCCCATCTATTCCTTCTGTGATCTGCACACACAGTCTACTCACTGGCTACTATACCTGTCTCCTCAAAGAGACAGGACAGGGCTTATATCTAAATAATAAGTAAAATAAAATGGAGAGATCTTGCAAGGCAAGGATTTTGTAACAATTCACAGAGGGCTCATTTTGCATGAGTGTATATTGTTGTCAATACAACAACCCTGTAAAAGTAGAAATTAATTCTACTTTTTTTTTTTGCCAATACTCTTGCTATGATTTCCCTACCATGACAAACTGTACACTTTCAAACTGTGAGCCAAAATTAAATCTTTTCTCTCTTAAACTGTTTCTGTCTCAACCTGTTTCTTCCTCATATCTCCCTAACCCTACACAGACATCATTCACTTAACATCCATCCATCCCATCCTGTTATGAGGACTTGTGGCCCAAAGGTAATGGAAATAAAACCAAGCCTGTGAATATGAAACAGGGCTTTAGCTGGCAAGTTAGGCTTTATTTCCAAGGGAAGAGAGGCAAGCTGAGAGAAAAATCCAGCTGTACTTCCCTCAGAAAAGCAGAAGCAAGCCTGCTATTCATGTGCATAGGCTGTAGGATTAGAGTCAAGTTGAAGCATTTTTCCACTGACTGGGATCCAGTTTAGAAAGCATCCTCTTTTCTGCACCAACAACTTCACAACATGGGCAGTCAGAACATTGCAAGAGCTGCTCCACTTCTCTTGATAGTCTATCCATGCAAAAGCATCTCAGCCTGTGATAAAGTTTAGCTAAACAGGGGAGTGAAGGGAGAGGGAGAGAAGGAGGAAGGGAGGGGAGGAGAGAGGGAGGAAGAGAAGGAGGGAGACAGGGAGAGAGACAGAGAGGGGAGGGAGGGAGGAAGGGAGAAAAGGAGGGAGGGAGAGAAGGAGGGATGAGGGGAGAGAGAGGAGAGAGGGAGAAGGAGGTACAGAGAGAGAGAGAGAGGGATGGAAAGAGGGAGGGATGGATGAAGAATACATGTGGAGTTGGAAGAAAATACACACCATGCTTTTAAGGTTAAAGGCCTGGAAACTTGCTTTATTTTTGTCTTTTAGTGGTGTTCCCCAAGAACCATCTAATTTGTTCTTGGACACCATTATGGCACAAAATTTCTTCTGTGGTCAATTAAAATTATTGAAAGAAAGGCACACACTTTCAGTGGATTATAGACCATGGAAGGAGTCACTGCAATGCATCTGTCTTTTGCTCCCACAGTGACTGAGAAACTTAGACCATGCTTTCAATGGGTAACAGATTGTAAGTTAAGGCCAGGGAGTGTGCCTACTCTTTCTTTCTATGGCCATCTTTGCATTCATTATTTTTGTGTTCTGTGACCATGATACATGGTAAAAGCATTATAAGAAAAGAAAATTTTATTTTGGTGCAGTTTCAGAGGGTTTCAATTCATCATGACAGGAAAGAAAGGTAACTCATACTGTTAACTGATTCTCCTATCAGACAAGCCTTTCTGTTTTTGTGCAGACACAGGGTTTTACTGTTTGCAGATAACCTCAGTTAGCTTTGACTTTCCTTTTAATGTCCTCTCTTTCATTAAGCATAAGCCAAATTTGATTTAGACAATAATTTTTACATTATTATTCATGCCATTTCATCATTTTTAAATTTTTCCTCATTATGGAGATTATCAAGGTTTTCTTTTACATCATCATCTGATTCTCTATCTTTCTCATTGAGGAAGAGTGCTGAGTTGACTCCAGGGTCTCATGCATGCTAGGCATCCGCTCTACCGCTCACCTGCTCTCCAAGCCCTTGCACGATCTCTTTCTCCTCTTGAGGACCAATAGCATTTTAAATGTCTTACTGGGATATATTAATAATACATACTAATGGGTTTCATTATGACATATTTTGATCATGTCTACTCCTAGTTACTCCTTCATGTCTCACTTTCCCTTCCCAACTGAACCCCACTTCTGCTTTCCAATCTTTTTCTTTGTGTTCATAAGAGTTTAAGATGTGCAAGAGCATGGGTGGGAATTTGTTTCTAGTAGCATGTGCACCATCCTGATGGTTACACCACTAGAGGAAAGCTCTCTCCCTCTACCCTCAGCTATTATCTGCATATAGGTCTTCAGGGAGAATTGGAGCCTACGAAACCCTTCCTGCTTCTGTGATAGCATATTGACAGGTACTGAAGTGGAAAATGGGGTGCAAATAAGTGTGGAGATCATTACCAACTCCTTCCTCAAGGATCAGAGATACAGGTGTGTTTTACAAAAAGAGAGGAAGGAATATGTTTAGTGGGTGTGGAGTTGTCAGATGTGTGGGAAGGGGGTGCCTCTGCAGGTCTATGCATATGCATATGCATACATATGTATATGTGTATGTATATGTATATATGTGTATATATGTGTATATGTGTCTATATGTGTGTGTACATGTATATATGTGTGTATATATGTATATATGTGTATATACATATAAATATACACACACATACATATATGGTAATTTTTGATTGAATGCACTGTATATAGAGGAAGCCAAGGCTTCCAGTTGTGTATGTTCCATCAGACAGCCTGCTTCCTTTTTCTATTAGGCAGATGTGGTAAGGCACTGATCACTTCAGTGTAGTTAGGGATTCAGCTTAGTCAGGTTGAGTTTCAATTTAAGTAAGACTTAATAAACCTTTTTTTTTTTTAACCCAGTTCCTTGGGTGTAACCCTCCTTTGTCTTTGGTCAACCTACTGGCAAATATCTGTTTTTTCAGATCTTAGAGATAATGGCAGAGCTAACTCATCCTTTTCAATTTCCAATCTCACCACTTCAGTGTGGTATTTCACACAATCTGGCAAATTAGGTAAGGGAGAAATAACCATGGATGGCTCTTCCAGAAGTAGGAATGAGAAATGATTTCACAATATGGCACTGTTGTTTGGAATTAAGTTCCCAACCCCAGCCCTGACAGACCAAACTAGGATTTAAAATTGGAGTTACTTATATTAAGCTCACTAACTGACTAACTTATTACCTGGTTTCAGAAATCAGAAGAGAGAGAAGTAACAGCAACATTTTCCAAACGTGACAGTTTAGGTTGTTTCATGTGGTAATTCTTGTTCTGGACTGTTTGGTTTGGTGATGCCAGAGATAAAACTCACATGTGCTAGGCAATCTCCACCATCGGCCCATGGCCCCAGCCCTGACAAGCTAGGTTCAACTGGCACAGTAATAAAGCTGTTTTCTTTAATACATAGCAAAAAGGAAAAATTAATAAAGTAACCCAGTGCTCACCAGTTATCTCACTGTTCCTCTGCCTTCTGTCCTTAGCTTTTAGGGAAGCAACCTTAGAACAAATCCACACCTTGTTCCTCACTTCTGCCTCTCTCAGAGATGCTCTGACCATAAAGCCAGCTGCTTCTGCTCAGCTCCTTAGAACACTTACTCTGTTTTCTGGAATAAAAGGATTCCTGGATTCAGAACTACAAATAAAGTCAACTACAGCCTTTAAAACTGAATGTGTAACTTGCCTCTTAGTACTTATCACTCTAGCCCCCTCACCTCCCAACTGTTCCTCTCCTATTGAAAAAAAATGTGTGTTGTGTTAAAGACCATTTCGTATGTCCAACTTCCTCTCTACACTCTACAGCTTCAGTTATTCTTTTATACCCTCCCTTCCCTACCAACCCATCCCCAGCTCAATGTTCAACCCGTGTGTAGACTCAGTCTTCTCTCTCCACAGTGGGGAAATAGCTGGTGGGTTTTGGCTCATGGAATTATAGATCATGGTTTACTGCTGTTTCCATAGCTCTCTGGTGACTTTAAAAATGAAGCTTCAACTTATCTCCTTTTTTTTTTTTATTCATGTGAAGAACATAAAACACTGATGTCCTATCAAGTGTTGTCATCTCTCTCAGAATTTAAGACTTAAACTATTCTGTATCTTTTGATATCTGTGAAGAATTTGCAAGTCAAAATCTTGTATTCTGTAAGAATTAAATTAATAAAGCTTGCAATTTTGTAACATTGAAGTTTGTCAAGATTGCCCAAAAATGAAATTTAAGAACAATTTATTTGATAAAAGATTTATCAAATAAATTGATAAATCTTTTATCAAATAAATTTATTATCAAATAAATCTTTTATCAAATAAATTTTATCAAACAATTTATTTGATACATCTTTTATCATAAAAATATCTTGTCTCCGGATCCATCCCGGTAGTGGGAGCAGACACTCAGTGAGGTCTGCACAGTTGGGGAAACTGTATCATCAGACATCCCTGGGAGGCCAGTGTCCTCAGGGAGGCAGGTAAGGTCAGGGGTGCACCGCCCTATGCACCAGACCCACAGCTGGGAGTAGGAAGCTCTCAGGACCACCACCGCCCCAGGTACCCAAACCCTGCTGTTGTGGAATTCCACTCCCCTTCCACCCATCTCCGGATCCCGGGGGTGGGAGCAGGCATCCAGTGGGTCTATACCCTTGTGGAAACTGCATCCGGAGTCAGTCCAAGAGGTCAGTGTCCTCAGAGAGGCAGACACCCAACGGGACTGCACCCTTGTGGAAACCGTATCCTGAGACATCCTAGAGAGGCCACCGACCTCAAAGCAGGGGACACCATACCCAGAGTTATCCTAGAGGAGCCACGGAACCCAGAGCAGTGAACACCTAGTTGGTCTGCTCTCAAGAAGACACCTTACCCTGAAACATCCTAGAGGAGACACTGCACTCAGAGCAGCTGGAGCTCAGGATCACAGAATCACAGAGATATCTGGGCCCTGAGGAGTTCGGACACAACCAAGATAACTGGAAAGAGAGTCCCCAATCAGAACCAGTGAGAGAGGGTAACACTAGAGTTAACCAAATGGCAAAAGGCAAGTGCAGGAACGTAAACAACAGAAACCAAAGTTACTTGGCATCACCAGAACCCAGTTCTCCCACTATAGAAAGCCCTGAACACCACACCACACTGGAAAAACAGGACACAGAATTAAAATCACTTCTCATGATGATGTTGGAGGACTTTAAGAAGGTCATAAATAACACTCTCAGAGAATTTGAGGAGAACACAGGTAAACAAGTAGAAGCCCTTAAAGAAAAATCTCCCCACCAAAAAAAGTCCGAGGTCAGATGGTTTTACTGCAGAATTCTATCAGACCTTCCAGGAAGACCTAATACCAATTCTCTTCAAACTATTCCACAGAATAGAAACAGAAGAAACAATACTCAACTCGTTCTATGAAGCCAGAATTACGCTCATACCTAAGCCTCACAAAGATCCAACAAAGAAAGAGAACTACTGATCAATCTCTCTCATGAATATTGATGCAAAAATACTCAATAAAATTCTCGCAAACCGAATCCAAAAACACATCAAAGCAATCATCCATCATGATCAAGTAGGCTTTATCCCAGGAATGCAGGAATGGTTCAATATTTGGAAATCCATCAATGTAATCCACTACATAAACAAACTCAAAGAAAAAACCACATGATCGTCTCACTAGATGCTAAGAAAGCATTTGACAAAATTCAATATCCCTTCAAGTTAAAAGTCTTGGAAAGAGCAGGAATTCAAGGTCCATACCTAAATATAGTACAAGCAATATACAGCAAGCCAGTAGCCAACATCAAACTAAATAAGAGAAACTTGAAGCAATCCCACTAAGATCAGGAACTAGACAAGGCTGCCCACTCTCACCCGACCTATTCAATATAGGTCTGGAAGTCCTAGCTAGAGCTATTAGACAACAAAAGGAAGTCAAAGGGATACAAATAGGAAAGGAAGAAGTCAAAATTTCTCTATTTGCAGGTGATATGATAGTATACTTAAGTGACCCTAAAAGTTCCACCAGAGAACTCCTAAACCTGATAAACAACTTCAGCAAAGTGGCTGGATACAAAATCAACTCAAACAAATCAGTAGTCTTTCTATACTCAAAAGATAAGCAGGCTGAGAAAGAAATTAGGGAAATGACACCCTTCACAATAGTTACAAATAATATAAAATATCTTGGAATGAATCTAACCAAGCAAGTGAAAGATCTGTATGACAAGAACTTCAAGGCTCTGAAGAAAGAAATAGAAGAAGACCTCAGAAGATGGAAAGATCTCCCATGCTCCTGGATTGGCAGGATTAATTTAGTAAAAATGGCCATCTTACCAAAAGCAATCTATAGATTCAATGCAATCTCCATCAAAATTCCAAATCAATTCTTCATAGAGATAGAAAGAGCAATTTGCAAATTTATTTGGAACAACAAAAAACCCAGGATAGCGAGAACTATTCTCAAAAACAAAAGAACTTCTGGGGGAATCACCATCCCTGACCTCAAACTGTACTACAGGGCAATAGTAATAAAAACTTCATGGTATTGGTACAGAGATAGGCAGGAAGATCAATTAAATAGAAATGAAGATCCAGAAATGAGCCCACATACCTATGGTCACTTGATCTTTGACAAAGGAGCTAAAACCATCCAGTGGAAAAAGGACAGCATTTTCAGCAAATGGTGCTGGTTCAACTGGAGGTCAACATGTAGAAAAATGCAAATCGATCCATGCTTGTCTCCTTGTACAAAGCTCAAATCCAAGTGGATAAAAGACCTTCACTTAAAACCAGATACACTGAAACTAATAGAAGAGAAGGTAGGGAAGACCCTCGAATACCTAGGCACAGGGGAAAAGTTCCTGAACAGAACATCAATGGCTTATGCTCTAAGATCAAGAATTGACAAATGGGACCTCATAAAATTGCAAAGCTTCTGCAAGGCAAAGGACATTGTCAATAAGACAAAATGACAACCAACAGATTGGGAAAAGATCTTAACCAATCCTACATCCAATAGAGGGCTAATATCCAAGATATACAAAGAACTCAAGAAACTACACTTTAGACAACCATATAACCCTATTAAAAATGGGGAACAGAGCTAAACAAAGAATTCTCAACAGAGGAAACTCGAATGGCTGAGAAGCACCTTAAGAAATGCTCAA
>JANHMN010000015.1:59292599-59340399 GCA_030674055.1 Rhabdomys pumilio
TTGAGCATTTCTTAAGGTGCTTCTCAGCCATTCGAGTTTCCTCTGTTAAGAATTCTTTGTTTAGCTCTGTTCCCCAATTTTAATAGGGTTATATGGTTATCTGAAGTATAATTTCTTGAGTTCTTTGTATATCTTGGATATTAGCCCTCTATTGGATGTAAGAATGGTTAAGATCTTTTCCCAATCTGTTGGTTGCCGTTTTGTCTTATTGACAGTGTCCTTTACCTTGCAGAAGCTTTGCAATTTTATGAGGTCCCATTTGTCAATTCTTGATCTTAGAGCATAAGCCATTGATGTTC
Organism: Rhabdomys pumilio; assembly: GCA_030674055.1. Taxonomy (NCBI): domain Eukaryota; kingdom Metazoa; phylum Chordata; class Mammalia; order Rodentia; family Muridae; genus Rhabdomys; species Rhabdomys pumilio. Next base: position 59,292,899 of record JANHMN010000015.1, read on the forward strand.
TGTTCAGGAACTTTTCCCCTGTGCCTAGGTATTCGAGGGTCTTCCCCACCTTTTCTTCTATTAGTTTCAGTGTATCTGGTTTTATGTGAAAGTCGTTTATCCACTTGGACTTGAGCTTTTTACAAGGAGATATGAATGGATGATTTGCATCCTTCTACATATTGACCTCCAGTTGAACCAGCACCATTTGCTGAAAATGCTGTCCTTTTTCCACTGGATGGTTTTAGCTCCTTTGTCAAAGATCAAGTGACCATAGGTATGTGGGCTCATTTCTGGATCTTCAATTCTATTTCATTGATCTTCCTGCCTATCTCTGTACCAATACCATGAAGATTTTATTACTATTGCCCTGTAGTACAGTTTGAGGTCAGGGATGGTGATTCCCCCAGAAGTTCTTTTGTTTTTGAGAATAGTTCTCGCTGTCCCAGGTTTTTTGTTGTTCCAAATAAATTTGCAAATTGCTCTTTCTATCTCTATGAAGAATTGATTTGGAATTTTGATGGAGATTGCATTGAATCTATAGATTGCTTTTGGTAAGATGGCCATTTTTACTAAATTAATCTTGCCAATCCAGGAGCATGGGAGATCTTTCCATCTTCTGAGATCTTCTTCTACTTCTTTCTTCAGAGACTTGAAGTTCTTGTCATATAGATCTTTTACTTGCTTGGTTAGACTCACTCCAAGATATTTTATATTGTTTGTGACTATTGTGAAGGGTGTCATTCCCCTAATTTCTTTCTCAGCCTGTTTATCCTTTGAGTAGAGGAATGCTACTGATTTGTTTGAGTTGATTTTATATCCAGCCACTTTACTGAAGTTGTTTATCAGGTTTAGAAGTTCTCTGGTGCAAGTTTTAGGGTCACTTAAGTATACTATCATATCATCTGCAAATAGTGAAATTTTGGCATCTTCCTTTTCAATTTGTATCCCTTGACCTACTTTTGTTGCCTAATTGCTCTGGCTAGAACTTCCAGTACTATATTGAGTAGGTAGGGAGAGAGTGGGCAACCTTGTCTAGTCCTTGATTTTAGTGGGATTGCTTCAAGTTTCTCTCCATTTAGTTTGATCTTGGCTACTGGTTTTCTGTATATTGCTTTTACTATGTTTAGTTATGAACCTTGAATTCCTGATTTATCCAGGACTTTTATCATGAAAGGGTGTTAGATTTTGTCAAATACTTTCTCAGCATCTAGTGAGATGATCATGCGTTTTTTTTTTCTTTGAGTTTGTTTATATAGTGGATTACATTGATGGGTTTCTGTATATTGAACCATCCCTGCATTCCTGGGATGAAGCCTACTTGGTCATGGTGGATAATTGTTTTGATGTGTTTTTGGATTCAGTTTTTCTGAATCCAAGGGAGATTGGTCTGAAGTTCTCTTTCTTTGTTTGATCTCTGTAGTTTATGTATGAGTGCAATTGTGGCTTTATAGAATGAATTGGGTAGTATTCCTTCTGTTTCTTTTTGTAGAACAGTTTATAGAGAGTTGGTATTAAATCTTTTTTGATGGTCTGGTGGAACTCTGCACTAAAACCATCTGGTCCTGGACTTTTTTTGGTGGGGAGACTTCTAATGACTGCTTCTACTTCTTTCAGGGTTATGGGACTGTTAGATGGTTTATCTGGGCCTGATTTAACTTCAGTAACTGGTATTTGACTAGAAAATTGTCCATTTCATTCAGGTTTTTCAGTTTTGCTGAGTATAGGCTTTTGTTGTAGGATCTGATGATTTTTTGAATTTTCTTGGTTTCTGTTGTTATGTCTCCCTTTTCAATTCTGATTTTATTAATTTGGATACTGTCTCTCTGCCCTCTGATTAATCTGACTAATGGTTTATCTATCTCGTTAATTTTCTCAAAGAACCAGCTCCTTGTTTTATCAATTCTTTGTATGGTTTTGTGTGTGTGTGTGTGTGTGTGTGTGTGTGTGTGTGTATCCAGGAGAGTTGCCTTTTTCTTCTGACATGATTCTTCCACAGTGTCAGGAACCTTTTACTCTTCTGACATGATTCTTCCACAGTGATTGGAAACTTTTATGAGGAAGGAGGCTCTCACCAGACCCTGAATAAGGCAGAACCTTGTTCTTCAATTTTCTGGCCTTAAAAACTGTGACACACACACACACACACACACACACACACACACACACACATATGTATTAGAAATCACTCAGTTTATGATAACTCATTATAATAAAACACTTTAGAAGAAACCAGAATATGACACAAAGCATCTCCCATTGTGTAGACTTTTTGTTCTTTAGCACCTAAGTACTTACAGAGAAATTACTGTCTCAGAGAAAAATACCAAGAGGAGACACTTGCTATTCTAGTGATTTTAAATACCATAAAGTGTGAGCTTGAAAAAGTTCATAAGCAATTAGTTCACAAGAGAATGAACTAAAATAAGATAAAATTATATCTTATTCAGAATAACTTGCAATAACTGGGTACAAGAATGATAGAAGTAGAACACTAGTGAAACTTTGTGGCCATGTACTAGAAATTACATATAGCAAACTGTCTACATATAGCATAAAATATGAAGAGTAATAAATAGGATTTTGTCTTATTTTACCTCAGTAAAAGCAGACGTTGACCTTTGGAGAGAGCTCAGTAAGACATATACCTTGCAAACATGAGGACCTGAGTTTGGATCTCTAAAAAGACCATCCTGGGAACCTTGGAACCTTCAGGAAGAGTCACACAGTGGAGAGGGTACACTGAGTAAGTGATAAGAAGGAAACTAACCATGGTAAAGGTGGTGCATGATGCCCAGTATATGACTGTTCACCAGAGAACTGAGAATAATGGTTTCCAGAGACCTTGTGACTACCATGGCACTTCAGTAGCCTTATGAGCCCCATTTGGAACATGGATTTTATGAGCAAGGAGAGGGTTTGGTGAATCTGAATGACTTAGATTTGCACGTGAGTTAGATTTACAAAGTGCTTATCTAGAGTGAATAGAGAACAAAGAAAAGGATATTTTCATGTCACGTAAAGAAAAATGTGCAAGATTTGTGTTGTGGGTGATAGAGAGATAATGGGTGTGGCCACGACTACAGTTTTGACCAAAAGCCTATCAGACCCCTTTCAGGCACAGCTGCAGCAGGCAAACCCAACTGTTCTTCCTTGGCCCTGACCTAAACTTTTTAAGTTAGCCCCACCAAGTCCACGAGGATGGAGAAATGCATGGAAACCCCATCGAGGTGCCACTATACTGCTACTGCTGTTTTTGGTAGTCAATTCATGGTCCCAGCATCTCCAAAATGCTGGGGTCCCTTGCTGAAACTGAGCTGTACTTTCATCTATAGCTTTGCCTTGTCTTTCTGGAGGAAATCCAGTCCTACTACAAAGTGCTGAGACTCAGCTGTTCTCCATGACTTTTTTATGTCTTCATAACCAGTACCAACCTTGGCCATTCCTGGAACACAGCTTCTGTGTGCTGACCCTGAGGAAATATTCCCCAGAAGACTTCACCTCAGCAATGCTAGTCTTATTTATTTATTTATTTATTTATTTATTTATTTATTTAATATGAGTACACTGTGGCTGTCTTCAGACACACCAGAAGAGGGCATCAGATCCATTCCATTTCAGATGATTGTGAGTCACCATGTGGTTGCTGGGAATTAAATTTGGGACTTCTGGAAGAAAGTCAGTGCTCTTAACCACTGAGCCAGCTCTCCAGCATCCATTATCCCAGCAAAGCAAAACTTTTAGGATAATGGTGCTGGTCTCTAGTTAATCACAGCCAGTGCTTCAGCTCCAGTTGACCAGTCGACACAGATTCTTCACACAAATGGTCCTATAGAGTCTTTGCTTCCCTCCAAAACTTCCCAAGCCAGGCCTCCATCATCTACACTGCTTTCAAGATGCCTATGTTCCAAGATCTTAAACATCAGCCCACTGAAATCTCAATACTACTCAATGGTGTTTCAAGCCCAAAGTCCCAAAGTCCTTCCATAATCCTCCCCCAAAACAACATGGTCAGGTCTGTCACAGAAATATCCCACTATCTTGGTATCAATTTCTGTCCTCATTAGGGTTTCTATTCCTGTGATGAAATGCCATGACCAAAAGCAAGTTAGAGAGGAAAGAGTTTATTTGACTTGCATTTCCACACTGTAGTCTGTCACTGAAGTAAATCAAGACAGTATCTCAAACCAGGCAGGAACTTGAAGGCAGGAGCTAATCCAGAGGCCATGGAAGGGTGCTGCTTACTAGCTTGCTCATCATGACTTGCTCAGCCTGCTTTCTTATAAAACCTAGAGCCACCAGCCCAGAGGTGAGCCCACCCACAATGGGCTGGGCCTTCCCCTAATAGTCACTGATTAAGAAAATGCCTTACAGATGTGTCTTCTTCTAGAGGCATTTCCTCAGTTCTAGTACCCTCCTTTCAGATAACACTAGCTTGCATCAAGTTGACATAAAAACTAGCCAGCACACAATGTTTATTGGCTGTGTGAATGAAAATTTTTAGAAAGAACAAAAATTCCTTAATGGTTTTGACACCTTCAACAAAGATTAAGTGATCATAGCTGTGTGGATTTAGCTCTGAGTCCTTTTCCACCTTCCACCAGTCTTCATGTCTGTCTTTCAGGACTTTGTCACCATAGCAATGTAGTAGTTTGAGGTCAGGTAATGTGATAAATCAGGCTCTCTTCTTTCTGTTTAGATTATGTTTACTGATCTTTTATGTTTCCAAGTTTCATCCAAGTTTTTATCAAGTTATATGAGAAAAATGTTGACATTTATGAAAATTGTGTTAATTTGTACATTACTTTTGGCAGTATGACTAGCAGCACAGCATTAACTTGCTAACCTGGGAGCACAGCAGGTCTATTCTATACTCCAGTGTCTTCTCCGACTGCTTTCCCAGTGTCTTCTCCAACTGCTTTTCCAGTGTCTTCTCCGACTGCTTTCCCAGTGTCTTCTCTGACTGCTTTCCCAGTGTCTTCAAGGTTTCCTTGAAGAGGTTTTTCACTTCTGTGCTTAAGTTCATTCCTAGACGTAATTTTTTTTACAGTATCACCAGTGATACCTTTTTCTTCATTTTTTTACTCAGCAAGTTTGTTATTAAGATATATGAAGGCTACTGATTTTTCTTTTGTATATGAATTTTGTATCCTGCTACTTTACTGAAAATTTTTAAGATCCAAACATTTTCTGGTGGTTTGTCTGTGGGATCTTTTAAGTATAGAATGCTTTGTCCTTTGGGTGGGTGCCTGAAAGGAGATTATGTGGTAGATCTCTCTCTAACTTTTTGAGGGATCTCCATAATAATTTTCATAGTGGCCACACCAGTTTATATTCCTACCAATGGTGACTGTTCATTTCTCCACATCCTAGCCAGCACTGGCAGTCATTTGTATTCATAATAAAAGCCATTCTTATGTCTTGGCAGCCATTTTGATTTGCATTTCCTGGGGGTTAAGGACAGTGATCACATTTTGAAAACATTTATTGACTATTTTATTGCTTTTTTTTTTCAAGTTTAGGACCTAAGCCAATTTTTTTAATTGGATTCTTTTCTTATTATTTTGCTTTTTGAGCTATTTGCATATTACAAATATTAATGTCTGATTAGATTTTCAGCCTTCAAAAATTTCCTCCCATTCTTTAGGCTGCCAGTTCACCTGATAAACTGTTGCCTTTGCTATACACAAACTTTTTAATTTCATGAAGTCCCATTTGCCAATTGTTGGTCATTTTTCATGAGCAATAGGTCCTATCCAGAAAGCCCTGGCCTTCGCCTATTTCTCAAAGTTTTTTCCTACCTTCTTTTTTGCCAGGACCAGAGTTCAAGGTCCCACATGTGAACTTCAACTCATTTAGAGCTGATTTCTGCACAGAGTGACCTGTGGGTATGCTTTCATCCTCTGTGTAGGTGAAGGGTTTTCCCAGTCTCTTGGTTAGAGGCTGTTTTTTCTCCAATAATATTTGGCATCTTTATCAAAAATAAGGTGAGCCTAATTATGAGGGCATGTGAGGGCATGATCTTCAGTTTAATCCCATAGATCTGTGTCAATGCTTGTCTACAGGTTTAACTACTATGGCTCTGCAGTATGACTTGAAATTAGATATGATGAGACCGCCAATATTCTTCTTCTTTTAAAAATATTTTAAAATTTATTCTTTGAGAATGTTCTATGTGTATATAATATATTGTGATCATATCTATCCACTCCATTTCCCCCTTCCAACTCTCTGAACCTCTGTCCCCAAAACCTTGACACACTGCCTTACCTATAATGTGTATGTAATATATATGTATGTAATGAATATGTATGTACATATACATACTCAGATACACGCACCATATACATACACATATATAGTGATTATGGGGAGTATCTATTGAATCAAATTAATGCTGCCCAAATAAGCATGGATATAGGGCCAGATATGCACAAATATGGGGCTACCTGGAACACTGACAACTTACTAGTGGCCACACCCCCAAAGAAACACAGCTGTTCCTCCTATAGCAGTCATAAACTGTCAATGGCTCCTCAGTTAGGAGTGAGGACTCAAGAGCCCCTCCCCCATCCACCTTCTATCCATTATTCTTTTTATCCAAAAGTTGCTTCACCTGTCTAGAGTCTTTTGTGCTTCCATGTGAATTTTAAGATTGCTTTTCTGTTACTGTAAAAAATGGTATTGGGGTTTTGATGGGGATCACACTGAAAATCTGTTGATTGATTTAAGGGAAATGGCTGTTTTCACAAGATTAATTCTTTCGATTTAAGAACATGAGAGATTTTACTTTCTCCTGGTGTCTTCCTCGATTTCTTCAGGGTATTGCAGGCTTCAATACACCTTCTTTAGTATGTATTGAGTGTTTTAACTGTGATATAACATGGAGGAGACATTTTTTCTATTTATGCCTATTTGGTGTTCTATGTACCTTTTGTACATAGACAGATCACTATTTTCCTAAATATGGAAATATTTTTACTATGATTATGTGGAAAATATATTCTACACCTTTGGCATAAAATTCAACTTCTTCTACACCATAATTCACAAATTTGGTCTTTCCATAATGTCCTAAGTATATCATACATTTTACACACTTATTTATTAAACCTTTGACCTAATAGCTCCTTATTATGTCTTCAATCCCTGTCACTTTCTCTACCCCCCTGATGCATTTAGTTTTGGACGCTTTACACTGCATATTTATTTTACTTAAGCTTTTCATTTTCAGCAACAATTCAGGTACGTTTTTCTTTTATATTTCCATCCCTTTATTTAATTTCACTTTTATATCTAACAATTAACCTCCTATTTCATTAAGCTATTTATTCTTGTCTAACTTCATTTCCTTAAGTGAGCCTTCTTTTCTTTGAACATGTCAAGGAAATGAGAATATACTCATAATCACTCTATTGAAATTTATTTCTAAGTCACTTCAATTAAGAGTCACTACTTTGGGGTGTGTAGTTTAAGGAAGAGACAGGTTTTGTTTATTTCTATTTTCTAGGTATGATTGTTTGCATGTATGCCTGCACACCACATGTGCAGTGCCTTCTGAGGTCAGAAGACTGTTTGATCCCTGGATATGGGAGTTGCAGACAGATGTGGGTGCTGGGAATCCAGTTCCTCTGGAAGATCAGACAGTGCTAACCACTGAGCCATCTCTCCAACACAAGACAAGCTATTTTAATTTTTGTTTGTATGTGCAAGTTATATGTGATTTTACAGTGGAGCTCTAAGCTCAGGTGTCAAGTTTAATTTCTCTTAGGTCAATTTTCTTGTTTCAGTGAGTATTTGCAATGTTACAGAGAGACTAGGTTATAGTACAGCTGAAGTGTAGTTTCCCTCTGGGCTTAGGGTACTAAGCTCTTTGTCTGTAATCCTCCTCTGAGAGTAGGGTACCATCTTCAGTAACAGTCACCACCAGGAATAGGCGCATTTACCTCTGGATGTTAAGTGGCATCTCTCACGTTCCTTTTCTGGTTCCTACAAACCTGCCTTGAGTTCTTCTGACTGGCCATTCCTTCCTGTTCTCTCTGATGGTGAGCACCTTTCTGGACCAGCTCTGGGTTTGAGTCTGATTTACACTCTGGCAAGGTCTTCTACCCTGGATCTAGTTTGGCTCTGGCTCTGACTTCAGATCCATCTTTGGCTTGCCATCTTTGGCTTGCTATCTGGGGATGTGTCCACCTTTTAGAATTTGACACACCTGCGCTGAGAGTTCAGAGTGGGCCTTGGTGTTCTCTGAGCTTAGCTGGTCTTGTCTCACTAAGGGCTACGTGCAGTTCAGTTGTCGAGACAGTTGGGGCTGATTCATGAGTTAGGGAGAGTTAACTTAAGTAGGTGATGGTGGGTCAGCAAGCTCTGGCATCATAGGTGCTGACTTTATGGGGCCAGTGGGCAGGAGGCAATGGATGCAGACATGGAGACACTGAACTCAAAGAATATGACTTATTCTTATGATTCAAAATACAATTGACACTTTGCCTAAAAATGATAATTCATTCTGTATATTTGTCTCAGCTAAACTGTCAATTTCTTCCAGAAATCTCCCCAACTCACCCCAGCCTATAGCAGATGCCTCTGCCCTCAGAGGTCCCTGCATTTCTGCCTGTTGCTACATATTACCATTTCCTGAATTTCCTGTGTATTCATCAATCCCTCTATAGAGGATATTAACTTCACAAAGGGAACTCAGCCCCTTACTTTATAGCTACTGATATTATCAACATCCATGATATGTCTGCCACATAATAGGCACTTAATAAATGTTTGTTGGAGAATTAATTAATATCGTATAGTGGAAAACACTAGTAAGTAGGCTAAAGTAACGCCTCTTAATCAGCTCACACTTCCTCTCTCTAGTCTCCGGAAACACCAAACTAAAGTGAAAGCAGCTACCAGACCAGTTATTTTTCCCCTGAAGACTGGAGTCTGACTGGAGATGGACCAGCACCATCTGTGGATCTGGCTCCTTTGGCTCTGGCTCCTTTGGCTGCAAACCTGTGAGTTCTGACCCTTGCTATGATTCACCTCCTACTATTTCATAACGTTTTAGAAGTTACTCTCTGGAGGGCAGGGACATCTGCCTTTGATCTAGTGTCAGCAGAACCTCCTGGGCTTCTGCTCATATTATACTCAAACGACTGAACTAGAGGAAGAACTTGAGACCCAAGCAGTGCCTCACTGCACTAAACCAGTCTTCTTTCACTTGCTGTCCCCATTCCTGGCTATGCCTTCAGCTTCTGTTCTCTCCTCTTCCTAAAGTCCTTTGGGCTGCTGCACTGTTTCTTTGGGTTAAGTTTTTCATTTCCAGCATCATTTCAGCTTGATTTTCCTCTTGTATTTTCATCTGTTTATTTAATTCTCTCGTCTTAACTAGTGCTATCTGTGTATGTCTGGGACACAGTACACTTAGTAAATATTTTTTGGGTAGTTAATTAATTACTTAATTAATGCTGATCACTGGAGTCACATGATGGAAAACACTAGCAAGTAGGCTAAGAACCCATGGGTTTTTCTTTTCTCTTCTTTTCTTTTCTTTTTTCTTTTCTTTTCTTTTTCCCCCATTTGTTGAAAATAGAAACTTTTTCATACTATACATCTGGTTACAGCTTCCCCTCCCTAAACTCCTCCCAGTTCCTCTCCACCTGCTCTCCCCTCTAGATCCACTTCCTTTCTGTCCCTCATTAGAAAAGAACAGGCTTCTAAATAACAAACAAACATGACAAAATATAATATGAGGAAACAAAAACCATCACACTGAGGCTGGACTCACAGTTCAACTAGAAGGAAAAGAGTTGAAGAGCAGACACAAGACTCACTCATTCGCACACTCATTCACACACTCATTCACACACTCAGGAATCCCATAAAATACTGCCCTAAATCTGGTGCTATGCTTGCAGTTTCAGCCTGAGTTCATATGAGCCCTGGTTATTTGACTCAGAGGGCCTTGTTACCCTGGTGTCCTCCACCATTCTGGCTCTTATACTGTTTCTGCCTCCTATTCTGGGGGTTCCCTGAGCTCTGAGAGGAACGATTTGATGGAGACATCTGATTTAGAGCTGTGTGCTCCAGGGACTCTCTCTCTTTCTCCACACAATGTCTGGCTGCAGATTTCTGTGTCTGTTCCCATCTGCTGCAGGAGAAAGTATCTCTGATGATGGCTGGAAAAGGCACTGATCTATGAATATTGCAGAATATCATTAGGAGTCATTTTGTTAGTACTTTTTTTTTAAGACTAGTAGTGTTGGGTTTTACCCCGAGTCTATGGACTATCTAGTCTCTGGTCACCCAAGCAGTGTCAGGTATGGGTTCCATCTCATAAAGCAGGCCTTAAGTCAAGTGAGACATTGGTTGGTTACAACCACAAGTTCTGTGCCACCGTTGCCCTGGCATATCTTGCATGCAGGACAGATTACAGATCAAAGGTTTTGTGGCCGGACTGGTGTTTACTTTCTCTTTTGGTAGCTTACAGAGTAGGCTTCCCACACCAGAGACACTAGAACATACTGGTAAAGGCTCCATGAAGGCACCAGCTCAACCTCTCCTTGTTTAATGAGTTGTGTGGGTGTTGTCCTCGGCAGTGGGCTCCCACTGTCTGTTTGTTGAGAGAAGTCCATTGTCTTAGCAACAGCCTGGGTCATTGGGGGATTTCCGTGAGACTTTCTTGGCCAACAACTCAATGAAGTGCTACCCAGGCTTGCTACTGAAAACATCTTTTGGTGACGAGAGATGGACAGTTGGGGCTCTATCTCCCTGATTATTAAGGGACCTCATTAGAATTGTTTTCATATATTTTAGGAAAATTTCCACTGCACTGGGCTTTCATGTCATCCACAAATGCCTCTCAATCCCAGGTTTCTCTCCCTACATTCTCTCCTTCAACTCTATATCCCTACCTGTACCTTCCCTCATGTTCCTGTTTCCTCCTGCCCTCAGTCCACCCATAAAATTTATTCTATCACCCATTCCAGGAAGATCCATGTGTCTCCCTTTTCTCTTCCTCTATACTTAACTTCTCTGGGTCTATGGAATGTAGGTTGGTAAACCTTTATTTAATGGTTAATATCCACATATAAGTGAGTACATATCATATTTACCTTTGTTGGTTTGGGTTACCTCACTTTGGGTGATTTTATTTTTCTAGTTCCATCCATTTGCCTGAAATTTTCATTATGCCAATTTTCTAAAGAGCTGAGTAATACTCCATTGTGTAAATGTACCACAATGTCTTTACTCATTCTTCTATGAAGAGACATATAGATTTTCTCTAGTTTGGGACTATTATGAGTAGAGCAGCAGTGAACATGGTTAAGCAAGTGTCCCTGTAGTCATATGAAGCATCTTTTGGGTATATGCCCAAAAGTGGTGTAGATGGGTCTTGAGATAGATTGATTATCAACTCTTCAAGGAATGGTCATACAATTTCCATAGTGGCTGTACAAATTAGCCCTCCCACCAACAACAAATGAGCGTTTCCCTTAGTCCACATCTTTGCCAAAATGAGTTGTCACTTGTTTCTTTCATCTTAACCATTCTGACAGGTATAAAATGAAATCTCAAACTAATTTTTGTTTGCATCTTCTTGATGGCTCAAGATGGTGAACATGTCTTTAAGTGTTTCTCAGCCATTTGAGTTTCCTCTATTGAGAAGTCTCTGTTTAGATCTGTACCCCATTTTTAAACTGGGTTATTTCGGTTCTTGATACCTAGCTTCTTGAGTCTTTACATATTTTGGAAATAAGTACTCTATCAGATGGAGAGTTGGTAAAATCTTTTCCCATGCTGTAGGCTGCTATTTTGTCCAAATGACAGTGTGCTCTGCCTTACAGAAGCTTTTCAGTTTCAAGAAGTCCCGTTTATTGTCCATCTTACTGCCTGCACCTCAGAGTTCTGTTCAAGAAGGCTTCTCCTATGCAATGAGTACAAGGGTGTGCCCCAGCTTTCTCTCTATCCAGTTTTATGTTGAGGTCTTTGATCCACTTGCATTTTGAGTTTTGTTCAGGATCATAGGTATGGATCTCTTTGCATTCTTTACATGCAGACATCCAGTCTTACCAGCATCATTTGTTGAAGATGCTATTTTCCAATGTGTGTTTCTGGCTTTTTTATTTAAAAAAAAAAGTGTCCATAGGTCTGTGGATTTGTGTCTGGGTTTTCAAATGAATTCCACTGAACAACTTGTTTGTTTTTATGTCCATACCATGCTATTTTTATTATAGCTTTGTAATATTACTTGAGATCAGCAATGGTGAGACCTCCAGCAATTTTTTTATTGTTCAGAATTGTTTTAGCTATTCTGGGTTTTTGGTTTTCCATATGAAATTGTGAATTGTTCTTTTAAAGTCTTTAAAGAATTGTGTTGGAATTTAATGAAGATTGAACTGAATTTGTAGAATGCTTTAGTAGGATCGTCTTTTTTTTTTTTTTTTTTTTTTTACCATGTTAGTCCTACTGATCTATGAGCATGGGAGGTCTTTCCATCTTCTGATGTTTTCTTCTACTTCTTTCTTGAAAGACTTAAATTTTTCATCATACAAGTCTTTCACTTGCTTAGTTAGAATTACCACAAGATATTTTATATAATTTGAGCCTATTATAAAAAGTGTTGTTTCCAAGATTTTTTCCTTAGTCCATTTGTAGTTTGCATATAGGATAGCTGTGAGTTTTATGAGTTAATTCTGTATCTGGCTATATCAGTTAAAGTGTTTACCAGTTGTAGAATTTTTCAAGTAGAATTTTTAAGGTCACTTATGAACACTATCATATCATCTGCAGATAATGATACTTTGACTTCTTCCTTCTCAATTTTGTATCCCCTTGATTTCCTTCAGTTTCTTGTTGCTTAGATATGAAGAAAGAAGACAAACTTACCTAGTTTCTAATTTTGGTGGAATTGGCTTGAGTTTCTCTCCACTTAATTTGATGTTGGCTATGGGCTTGTTGTAAAACTGCCTTTATTATGTTCATGTTTGTCCCTTGTATCTTTAATCTCTCCAGGACTTTTATCATGAAGCTTTTTGTCAAAGATTTTTTCTGCATCTAATAAGATGATCATGTGGGTTTTTTCATTACTTCTTTATATGGTATATGACATGTATTGAATATATATATATATATATATATATATATATATATATATATATATAATCTTTTCATTTCTCAGACACAGCAGAAGGATGAATCCTGTTTTCACATTCATTCTGTTAACCCATGTGTTTTCATGGGGAGAACTAACCAGTGATATTGAGATGTGTCAACAAGCAATGGCTGTTGATTTCTGTTATTTTGTTTTTGTTGGTGGTGGTGGTGCTGCGTGTGTGTGTGTGTGTGTGTGTGTGTGTGTGTGTGTGTGTGTGTCCGAAAATATTAGCCTAGTGTAGTGGTATACATCTTTAATCTTATTACTGGGGAAACAGAGACAAAGGAGCTCCAGACCATTCTAGATTACATAGGGAGTTCCAGGCCAGACCTCCATACATAGTAAGAGTCTGTCACAAAAACATGTATATTTTAGCGAATTCTATTGCTGTGTGTTTCACACTTCCGTTTCATGCTTTATTAGGAAGGATACTGGCTTTGTGCTACAGAGATCCTACACAGGACTTTGTTGTTTGTGTAATGGTCCAAGTAAGCTAAACAGACAGGAAAAAATGGTAGCAGTTTGAGCTTGAGTACAGGGTATTTGGGTTCTAAAAGGAAACCAGAGATGAGATATTCATTTTTTTCAGGGATCCTCAAAATGAGAAATGTGATGTTTTTTCAACGAAGTCAGAAATACCCATCACCCTAAGTGCGTACCTATGTTTCCCCCTTAAGGACTATTGCAGGTACTTCTTAAGGGTACACTGTGCTCTAGACTCTCCTGCTGCCATCCCTGGTGGAGTGGTCCCTTTTATTCAGTGCTGAACATGGAGTTCAATACTGCTTTTCTATCCCTCCCCAGCATCAGAGCAGTAGAGAACTCTATGTAGAACTCTCTATGTTTTCCTGAAATCACTGATACCAGGGAAGTTGGAGACAATGAACCCGTGACCTCTTTGTGCTGGAAAAGCTTATTCAAAACCAAGACTTGTAGTCTTATGCTCTGATTCAACTCTCTCGTGGTTCTGTAAAGTCTGACTGAATTGTCTTCCACGTGTCCTAGGGCCAGTTAGTTCCAAGGATAAGAGACAGACAAGTCTACCACCTTGCTTCTTGCTTGTTCTCTCTACAAGTCTTTCCAATGTTCTTATTATTGTTTTCTTTTGTCCTCCCATTCCTGCATCTATCTATTCAACCTTTGCCCTTTGATCTTTTCTCCTATCTCCCACCAATAATAGCAAGAATTAACCACGTATGAAGCAATCACTATTTGTCTGACATAATTCTAAGCCCTCCACCACAATTATCACTTTATTCAATCCCATGATGCTCTATAAGATGAATAGAATTAAAATACACATTTTCAGATGAGAACATTGATAGATAGACAGAGGTCAAGTAAGGAGTTTTGTTCTGTGCAAAGTTTAAGTATATGCTAATATCAAAAAATACCAACAAAGTAAGACCACACCTCTAGACGTAGAGTGTTGTAGGTTTCTAAAAGCAAAACAACTGTAACCCAGGAGTTTCTATAATGATTGAGAGTGACAGGATTTCTGCTGCCCAGCCCCCACACTGAGATGGTATATGCTCTTCATAGACTCTAAGAACATCTACAAGACATTTTCCTCTATCCAGTTAGAGATATCATAGCCCATCAAGTTCTCAAATGCAGGTGATTTCCTGACACTTTTTATTTGTTTATCCTTTTAAATTCTCTTTTCTAACCATCTCTGTCATGTGCTTCCAATAGCAGCTTTTGGAAACTACTTATTCATGGAATGTGTGTTTGTAAAGTCTACTTATAGACATGAACTATATCGTCCAATGGAACACAGTCACCATCTGATACATGGAATGACCTGTTGCTCCACAAGTACTCCAGCCTAAAGAAAAACAGTTGGAAGGCTGCCTCTTACAGAGACCCTCTCCACTGTTCTCCGTCCACACTGATGTCATCCTGTGATCTCTGCTCCAGATTCTCTCTTCCTCAGAGCTTCCAAAAGATCACTGTAAACAGACACTTACCACATGTTGTAGTTTTTATGTGGCATATCTGTCCAGCCCAAGAATTTCATATGATAAAGGCTTAGTTTTGACCTAATTGGCTTTGGGAAGTGATCCATTACAAGGGTTCTAACTTCACCAGTGGGTTAATCCTCTGATATAATACAAAACTGGATGACCATATTAGGAAGTGATGGAAACTAGGAGATGTGGGTATAATCAGGAGACACCGATTAGTGACAGTTATGTCACAGAAGGGGAGACCTTGTTCCCAGACTTTGCTGTTCTTTCTCTGGTTACTGGGTACTATGAGGAGAAAAGCTAGCCTCTTTCACATGCTCCTTGTTCTTGCCCCGAGCTTACAGCTGTGAAGCCAAGTGACTATAAACAAAACTGGTCCTCCTTTGATTTGTGCTACAGCTTCTGCCACAGAATCAATCTAAACACACATCACTCAAACCTGCATCAGTGGAAGCCTTTTCTAGACTTTGTTTCTCCTTTAGAAGCATGACCTGGTCTTCTTCTTCCCATTTGCGGTCTGCTATATGGAAGTTGGGAAATAATGCTAGTCAGCTGATGTTGTAGCTGTGAGACACTTCTCCTTACTTGCATCCTCAGGTTTCTGCAACTATTTGGTCTGTTTTGTCATTTTCTTGTTAGCTTATAAGTCTGCATCTCAATATTTTTTGCATCAAAATAATTGAAACCACCATTTATATGTATGTACCTCCACACATCGATAAGTGCTATGTCATCGCACATTGTTATCCATGTTTACAAATGAGGAGTTAGGGATCATTGGATTTCAATAACTTTTTTCAAGACTATGCTGGTAGGTTCAAATACACCTGCATCTAACATGTATACACATCACTGAGTCACATTCTATCAAGTTTGATCCTGGGCTTCTTATTCCTCAAAGCTGGTCTCACCTTCTACATGACTGAAGGTACAAAGGCCACCAAGAATGATCATCTGTCACCTTATGTTTTCCTACACAACGTGTTTACTATGTTCTATGCACCTTCTGTGTGCCCTGATGACAGTTCTATGGAACAGATATTTTCATGGTCCACATTGTAGGAAACTTAAATTAAAGGCTCATCAAATGAACACAGACCCACCTGGCTCAAATCCAGGTCCCTTGCACCTCCCCATTCAGGATAATCTGGCTCCTGGTAGAATTGTCTCACATGCTCTCCAGTCTCAAAGATCATCACTGCTATCCCCAAACACATACACTTAAGAGCTATTTTCAGCCTTTGTCTCACTTGAGACCTCTGAATCATTATATCACAGACATTCCCTTCTTGAGACCATAGTAGGTTCCCTGTTGATAATGCTTTTGACCCTTGGTATTTGACACTTTGCTTTGTATGCTGTTTTGATCATTCTTCTATTACCATGGACACTGCGCACAGGCTCAGCTCCAGACCTAAGCCTTACAGTTTCTGACTGGAATTTTTCTACATCACCAACCTCTCAGTACTTGGATTTCTCATTACAATTCCTAACATGGCAAAATAAAATGTTAAGAAAAAGAAATGGAGAGAGTGATTTTTCCTCTTCTAAAAGACACCAGAGGCAAATATGTTACATTTACTTAATATTCTGTTGGCCTGAACTTCATGGCATGATCACACTTCACTATGAGACAGAAGGATCGTGTACTGTATTCTGATGGTCGTCTGCCCTTCTAACCATCAAGAATTCTGTCATTGTGATGAAGGCGAAACAGATATTGAAAAATAGCTAGCAGATTCTGTTGCCACGCTCTACCATCTGACAATAACCCTAGACCATACTTTCTCCTTGGAAGGAAGGATGCTTACTTAGGTGGACCAATGTCATCTCAGATTCAATAGTTCTAGCACTAATCTTGTCTTTTCCCTTTGACATCTTTCTTGCATATCTATTTTGTACTATTAATTTTCCACTGATGCAGAGCAGAAACTAAAATCAAACAGAAACACGAATGAAGGTTATTAGGTGCCTATTTCCTCATTGTCCCTCCTTGCACTACCTCTCAAACTAAGACTTTCCTTCCTATTCCTATCATATACTGCTTGGTTCATACGCTGATGACAGCATTAAAGTCTTTAAATCATCTCTTTCTTCTTTACAATATATTTTCTCTATTACCAAAGCTTCTTTGTCTTTCTATACAGCATTACTATATCAAAATTACCCCCCAACACATTGTTTTACTCTTAATCCACATAACTTTAGTAGATCTGCCACATATAGGATAAACTCAAATGTAAGATTACCCCAAATCCAAGCCTAATTTATGTTTCTAGTTCTTTCTCTCTCCATCTCTATCTCTATCTGCATCTCTCTCTTTCTCTCTCTCTCTCTCTCTCTCTCTCTCTCTCTCTCTCTCTCTCTCTCTCTTACACACACACACACTTACACGTGTGCAAACACACCTGCACATTCATTCCCATAATAAAAATCTAGACTCGATTGACATCAAAACTTGTAAAATTTGAATTCAGAACCTAAGAAATAAATTACTCATTTCATATGATAAAGGAAAGTTTTATACATGTGTCTTATTTCCCCAACTTGGTATTAATTCCCCTGAGGCTCAAACGTGAGGCCTCATGCATGACATGCAAATCTTAGCATGTCATGATATATTTATGCCACACCTTATGTCCAAAATTGAACTTTGCTGAAGTTCCCTCCAGTGATAATATAACATTTGAGTCTCTGTAGCATGTAGAAAAATAAATACTGGAGTTGATTGATAGACAGATTTTCCTTCAAAACCAAACGGCTTTCAAAAGTAGATTAAAATTCACTAAGTAGAGGACTTAAAAGCATCTAACTGAGCTTTATTTGAATTATCCCATACAGAGACTCTAAGTGGGGTCCAACATGGCCTCAGCATCAGCGACAGGTCATAGGGAAGGGCCATGCAATTTTGACCAATTGGTCATGATCAACACCAGGAATAATTGACATTAATTTCACTTTGCCAGTTAACAAAGCACCTCTGCTCATGTTGTGTTCCATCATCTGCTGCCCAAGGAGTCCGTGGGGCCAATGTTAGAGTTGGTGTAGACTGAGGCAGGTTTTGTACCTTTAGTGAGTTTGCCTGGTGTGTGAGTAGATGTCCAGTCTGGAGCCTGTCTCATGTTTTTCAGCTACATGCTGTAGTCTCACAGCTACCTCTCTAGAACTTTCATGCCTTTGAACACAGCTGAGAATCCACTTCACACCTACATCCGGCTCTGCTATTTCTCAGAGAGGTCAGGGTTCTTGCAACCATATCACCAGTGCAAAGAGCTGCGTGCAAGACTTCCCCTGCAGCATCCTCGCCCACTCATAACCACTCTGCTCGATTGCTTTTTCATAGTCCAGCATTTCCTGAATGACTTTGCAATGGGGGTGGCATATAGCTGTGACACTGACACCACATTCAACCACTTGTGGTTGCACAACTGCTCCCATACCGAGAAGCTCTCAGCCTTAGCAAACGGCCTCCACATTTGAGAAGTCAGTGACACGATATAGCCAGAGTTGGATGTCATGTGTCTCATGCATTTCCTACCTAAATTAAACACAAAGAGGAGAATGACCATTAAGCCATAGAACCTGAATTCATAAAAGCCTTAAGGCATGGAGGAGATCTGAGACAGGGATTGGCTATGAAATTTGAAGGACCCAGCACAAAACCGAAATTTGAGGCCCACTGTTCAAAATCCATTAAGTATTTGGAAGGCACACAGCACCAGAAAACCAAGTTCAGGATCCTTTAAGCTTAGCCTCTGTGCATGCTACACCTGAGACACAAGCTAACATAATGCATGTGCCCTTTGTGAACTCTGTCGGCCCAGTAGCATCATTTATATGGTGACAATTGGTGTTGGGGATTTCTGCACAGTGTGGCTGCAGCGGCAACATTAGCATAGCTTTCTGTTCTCTGTGTTTTCTTCTTGTTTCCCTTTCCACTTGCCACTTATTATGCCAGCTTTTGCATCCCATGGGCTCCTCGTGGCTGTAGTGGTATCCGATTATCCCTATGGTCCTAACATAGCATCTGGGCTGGAGAGATGGCTTAATGGTTAAGAGAGCTTGCTGCTCTCACAAAGGACTCATGTTCAGATCCCAGCACCTACCTGGTGCCTCACAACCCAAGCTTGCTCAAAATGGGATTACGTGTAGGCAATACACATAAAATTTAAAAAAAAAAATAAGTAAATCTGTTACAAAACAGATACTACAACTAACATAGCATCTGACATGTAGTCCTAACATAGCTAACATAGTATTAAGTTAGCACTTAATAAATGCTAACTATTGGTACGTAAACATCCCTAATTTCCCCATCCCACCTGTAGTGCGCTAATACATGTTGACTTGGCTTGCCCATTCCAACTAAATCACCAGTGTATTCCTCCTGAGAGCAAAGCTTCCACTGACCTGAAAGGAAAGAGAGTCATCTTAGCAGTCCTGGGATTCTGCAGCAGCTACTGAGCTGAAGGGCAGAGGCGGACATAAGTGGGAGCAACACTGGGTTAATAGATCCTTTCACTTTACAGACTTGCATTCTCAGTGGACCCTCTGTAAAAATTTAGGATTAACCTGAACCAATTTATGTGGAAAACATGGCTTGGCCTTTGGGGCTTACACATAGCTAGTTCACATCAAAGTAGCCCAGCTGGATATTTGTGATTAACACCTATCTGACTGGTCAATTTTCAAGCCATGTCCATTATTGAATACTTCATGTGTCATCCATGACAATCTGAAACACTATTGATCATTAAAGAATCTCAGTGAGGAATTTGTTATATTAAAACATGTTTATCTAAATGCCTAGACTCCGGAGGTTAAATTGCATTCAAGGAATAAAGACCATTAATCTACATTAGGTTCAAGCTATCCAGAGTGTCCCTCTTCATGTCCTTCTGGCCAGGAGAGGAAGAGCTTGAGATAAGTTTTTGGATCTGTGGGCTGATAAAGTATTGGGAGGCTACTTTTTTTGGTTTAAGTTTTCCTGTGGTCTTCAAAAAAAAAAAATGTTACACTTTTGCTTTTATCCTTGGGAGATAATGTCAAAAATTCTTTCAGGCTCTGGTGAAATTGTCCCCTAAATTGATGGGTTTGGGGCTCTTTCCTGATCACTTCTCTCTTTACAGCCTACATAGAGTGTTCTGCACACAATGGGTGTTTAACCATTTATTGAGTGAGTTAAGTACTAGAATTCACTCTGTGATATAAAGACTCTCTTGTAGCAACTTACAAAACAGTCTAAGTTCACCCATTTATGAATGAACACGTGTATTTAACCAGGAACAGTATTGTTTCAGAGAACACATCAGGTTTCCAACTAAATTTTGGTTGTCATAGCAGATTAAACATATTCAGAGTAAGCCAGTTGGTGGTGCGGCACACCTTTGATCCCACCACTTGGGAGGCAAAGACAGAAGGATCTCTGTGAATTCAAGGCTAGCCTGGTGTTCAGAGCAAGTTCCAGAACAACCAGGACTACACAAAGAAACCCTGTCTCAAACCAACCTCTTACCTCTCCTCTACTTCCCCCCAAAATACCTAGAATGAAAGGAAAAATTTCAAGACACAGGATGAGCAGTGTCTGAGGAAGTTCCTCAATGATACTCAAAAAGAGAAGGAACAGAAAGCAGTTCAACAGTGTGATGGTTACTGTTTTCTATTTATATCCTCAGGGTCTGAAGCAGCAGAAGGAGATGCAGACTCGGTGGTGGTGAATGGAATTCTTGGGGAGTCAGTTACTTTCCACTTAAAGATTCAAGAATCACAGAAGATTAGTAACATTGCTTGGACTTCTCAATCATCTGTTGCTTTTGTAAAACGAGGAGACCAAGGACCTGAAGTTACCATAACCCAGGTCACTTATAAAGGACGAATAGAAGTCATAAGTCAGAACTATGACCTGGTCATTAAAGACCTGAGGATGGAAGATGCAGGAACTTACAAAGCAGACATCAATGAAGAGAAGCCTGAGAAAACCATCACCAAGAGTTACCTCCTTCATATCTACCGTAAGTTATGGGAGAACAGGGGGCTTGGATTTCCTTTTGCTTTGGAGATTTGTGATCTAAACCACACCCATATTTCTAAAAACAAAGTTTCCTAACTCTTTTTACACTTGCAATTACATAAGCACATCAGTACTTATAAAGGTCTAACTTTAGTTCTGGCCTTGACAGACTTTATTTGTATTCTGTTTTGGAGCAGAATTTGTCCTTTGATCTTTGTTTTCTTTTCCTATAAAATTCCAACAATCATACTAATCACTTTGCAAGCATTATCTTGACAATCTAGTAAGATATCATATGCAAAGTGGTTTTTAAAAAGCTTCTGGTTTTAAAATAATTACAGAATGCATAGGAAAGTTCAAAGAACTATGAAAGGACATGTTGTGTGTCCTTCTCTTTCCCCCTCTCCTCTGTTATACCAGATCCAAACTCTGAGTCTCATCCCCAGTGCTATACAGACCTTCGTGAGTGAACATTTTTCATTGTCTCTCCTGATTCCAAGGAGATACAATAAGCAGATCCTGGCACACATCTTTAATCCCAGCACTTGGGAGGCAAAGGCAGAAGGATCTCTATAAATTCAAGGTTAGCTTGGTGTTCAGAGCAAGCTCCAGGACAGCCAGGACTACACAAAGAAACCCTTGTCTCAAACTAACCTTGCACCTCCACCTGACCACCCCACCCCAAATACCTATAATGGAAGAAAAAATTCCAAGACACAGGATGAACGGTGTCTGAGGAACTCCTATACTAATAAGTGTTAATACTTTCAGAAATGCATCACAGTATTCAAGATCAAAAACAGAAAATTGATGTTAGTGCAATCTATAGAACTTTCTTAGAATGTGCCAGCACTTATTTATGAATGGAATCACTTATATTCCTATAGAATTTAATCATATATGTAACACTGGATACCACAAGCAATGTAGTTAAGTAAGGTACCATCCCAAAATTTTCTTGTCTCAGATCTGTTAGCCCTGACTCTAGCTTTTTCTGCCTAACAGTTTTGTGCAAATGACATTTCTGTCCCTACTGAGAAAATGAAATGAGATTGTAGTTTTCACCACTATGGCTGCACACATGCACACACACACACACACACACACACACACACACACACACACACACACATCTCTTACAATAGGTAAATAATGATATTTTTCTTGTGTTTCAGCTATGTTGGAATATTCAGGGCCTGCTGTTGTAGGATAGCAGGGCTACAATGGAGACATACTGCCCAGGCTGTTATTGACTGTGTTTTTATGCTGGCATCTAGGCATCTGGGACTGAGATGTTTATAAATCTAGAAGATGATGTTCGGATTTGTCTTTGTTGGGTGGGTAGTTTGTTCCTTGGTTTCTGTTTCCTCTCTGGATTTTTAGAGAGTTTGGTGGCTCTATGTTTTCTGGTAGGACATTTTCTTTGGATCTGAAAGCTGTAGCCTCTGGAAGTTACAGATAAAAGATGTTTCTGGGTATTTGGGAGCTAACACTTACGACCTGCAATAGGCTAGGGATACAGAGGGGCTCACAGGGGTGAGAAGAATGTTTAAGCAAGATCAGTTTATTTCATCCCCTTGGAATCAGCGATGCAGTGAAGAGAGGTCACCCCAGAGGGTCTGCTCTAGACACTGAGGATGAGACTGGGGAGTTATATCTAGAGGAACAGAAGGAAACAGGAAGATATACAGACTCCTATCTGCCTTCCTAGCAGGAATGGTCTGGGTTAGCAGGAAGGGCCTTCTGATGTTGGGGGCTGGGATAAACCAACAAGTGTGGAGAAGGTGGGTAGGAAGGGAAGATCTGTGGAACCACAATAGATGTGGGCAGGAGTGGGGACATTAGAAGGAAGGCTGCAGCAGGCATTCTGTTGCAGAGCTAGGGATGAAACTTGAGCGTTTGATTTGAAGGAGAGGCAGTCTTCCATTAGCTTACATGTTTACCTGGCCTGCTCAGGTGGTGTGTGTGCAGAGAACATTGGTATAGGAGGCTGGTTTACTGGAGTGAGTTGGGGGAAAGAAGGTTGAAGGAGAAGATAGAGGTCCTCAAAGAGAAAATTAATAAATCCAGGAAATCCAAACAGTGGAAAGAAATGAATAAAAGTATATAAGACTTGAAAATGGAAATAGAATTAATAAATAAAACTAAAACTGAGGGACTTCTGAAAATGAAAATTTTAAGAACTTGAACAGAAACTACAGAGGCAACCTTCACCAACAAAATATGAGAGATAGAAGAGAGAATATTAGGCATTGAAGATACTATAGAAAAGATGAATATATTAGTCAAAGAAAAAAATTTTAAACCAAAAAAGGTCCTGACTCCCCCCCCAAAAAAATACAAAATATTTGGGACACTAAGAAAAGATAAAACCTAAGAATAATAGGAATACAGGAAGGAAAAGAATTCTACCTCAAAGGTCCAGAAAATATTTTCAACAAAATTATAGAAGAAAGATTTTCTCACCTAAAGAAGAAGATGCCTATAGGTATAAGAAGCATACAGAAAAAATGAATAGATTAGACAAGCAAATATACTCTCCTTGGAATATGATAATCAAATCACAAAACATACAGATCAAAGAAAGAATATTAAAAAGCTGCAAGGGGAAAAGACCAAGTAACATATAAATGCAGACCAAATAGAATGATATCTGATTTCTCAGTGGAGACTCTCAGAGTCAAAAGAGCCTGGACAGATGTACTACAGACTCTAAGAGACTACAGAGGTCATTCCTGATTACTATACCCACCAAAACATCCAACATCATAAATGGAGAAAATAAGGTATTCTATAATAAAGCCAAATTTAAACAAAATCCATCTGCAAATCCAGCCCTATAGAAGATGATAGGGAAAAAATCCCAACCAAGAGGTTAACCACACGAATAAAAACACAAGGAATAATCTCAGAGCAGCAAAATCAAAAGAAAAAAGTGGTCACGCGCGCACACATACATATTACCAACAACAACAACAAAATAACAGAAATCAACAATCATTGGTCATTGTCCTATCTCAATATCAATGGTCTCAGTCCCCAATAAAAAGGTACAGGCTAACAGAATGGGTGTGAAAATAGGATCCAGTCTTCTATGGCATCCAAGAAACATACCTCAACATCAAAGACAGACATTACCACACAGTAAAGGGTTGGAAAAGGGTATTCCAAGCAAATGGATCTAAGAAACAAGCTGGTGTAACCATTTTAATATCTAACCAAGCAGACTTTAAACCAAAACTAATCAAGAGAGCTAGGGAAGGACACTATATAATACAATATCCACCAAGAGGATATTGCAATTGTTAATATCTATGCATTCCAGAGATGCAAGGATGGTTCAACATTCAAAAATCAGTCAATGAAACTGAAAGAAAAAGAACCACATATGATCATCTCATTAGATGCTAAAAAGGTTTGACAAAATCCAACACCCCTTTCATGATAAAAGTCTTGGAGAGATTAGAGATATAAGGTGAAGATACAAGGAGCATACCTAAACGTAATAAAGTCAGTTTACAGCAGACCTATAGCAAACATCAAGTAGAATGCAGAGAAACCCAAAGCATTTCAACTAAAATTAGAAATAAGACAAGCTTGTCCACTCTCTCCATACCTGCTTAATATAGTAGTTGAAGTCTTGGCTAAGGCAAAAAGACAACTGAAGGAGAGCAAAGGTATACAAATTTGAAAAGAAGTCAAAGTATCCTTATTTGCAGATGATATGATGGTATACTTAAGTTACCTAAAAATTCTACCAGGAAACTCCTAGAGCTAATAAACACTTTCAGCAAAGTAGCTGGATACAAACTTAACACACCAAAAGCAGTATTCCTCCTAGATACAAGTGACAACTGGACTCCAAAGGAAATCAGGGAGATGACGCTTTTCACAGTAACCTCAAATCATGTAAAATGTTCTGGTAGAACTCTAATCAAGCAAGTGAAAGACTTGTGTGACAAAAACTTCAAGTCTTTGAAGAAAGAAATAGAAAATATCAGAAGATGAATGATCTCCCATGTTCATGAATCTGTAGTGTGGGGGATGTGGAGGTCAATCTTGCTTTTTAAAAAAATGTGGAATAGAGAACGAGGTGCCACAGGATCCTGCAGCTCCTCAAAGAGGATCTGCCATACGGGGCATTAGATCTAAGACAACTCCCAGAACACCAGTGAGACAGCAAAAAGGAACTGACGCCATGGTGGTGGTTGCTTCCTCCATCTTCCCAGAAGTCCTAACAGGTGACCATGCTCCCCAACTCCCCAACCCACATCTTCTGAATTGCCTCATCAGGCAGGGCTTCAATTAGGGCATGGTGACTGTGTGGTAACATACTATTGGCCAAGGATTTAGGGACTTGGGATTAGCTCGAATACTGTATATTTGTATATTCACTGGGCAATAAACTCAGATCTATACCCTGATTCTGGTCTCTGGAGTCTGATTCCTGGGATTCATCATGTGACTCTGTTGCCTCTCAGCCCCCATCCTCTGTCCTGTTTCTACATCTGGTGCCTGAGCAGGGACCTCCAAATGTCCTGTGCAACAAAGAGTGGGTGAGCGTATCTCTCCAAGCAAAATGGGCAATACTAACTCTCAGAAAAAGCATAGTCAATTGAAAGGGATCTTGGAGAGTAGGCAGCTGAGATGTTCTGAAAAGAAGCTCAGTACCTTTTATGAGAAAATTCTGGACTTATGTCCATGGATGTTAGCTGGCGACATGTGGGATGAGCATTTCTGGGAAAGGTAGTGGTGCTGGCACAGACGACGGGGTTGGAAGAAGAGCTGCCTCCGTACTTCTTCCCGATCGTCGCATCCATCTTGAGCTGCCTTCATGTTTCTACGATAGAGCTGCAGCATCTGTCTTCTTTGTTGACAAGTTCCAGGGATGACTCCGCAGCAGCACCCAAGAAAAGCTCAGAGGGCACAGCCGTCTCCATATATATGGAGACGGCTGAGCCAGCAGATTTTGTCATCCCTGTAGATAAAGGCACAAATCTGTTTTACCCTCATCTGATAAATCTTGAAAATGAAAGTGAGGGGGAGGGGCATGCCAGGGTGGATCACCACCGCCAGACCCTCGGCATGCAACTAACAGAAATACATCAAAGTTCTGTCACCTGCCTCCAATCCCTGGGGGAGAGAAGGACAGCGAATGTGCACTCAGGACCCCTCTCCAATGCTTCCTCTTCGGGAGCTAAGCTAAATCCCTCAGGAGTGGCACCTCTACCAGTGTCCCCAGTAACCTTCCATTTTCCTGTGGGAAATGATCCCTTATAGAGAACCTGGAAATCTTGCTTTATGGAGTTGCTGCGAAAATACAGGAAGGCAGTTGCTAAAAATGGGCTACACTCCTGCTTTGAGGAGCCGATGTTTGAATCCATGGCCATGGCTCTGAATACCCTATGGGACTGGAAGACTGTTATGAGACCTGTATTGTTAGGGGTCAATTTCTACAACAGAAGGTGGGATTTTATGATGAGGCTGAGCTTCTCCGGCAGGATAACTTAGCTAAACAAGTGGCCATCCCACCTGAAGCTTTGCAGCAAGAGGGTGAATTATAGCTTTCCCACTGCTCAAATGTAGGGACCACCAAATTACTTTGATCATGTTGGCCTGTGTGCCGTGCATACAGTCAGGAAAGTTACTGAAGGTGCTACAACACCACGCAGCAGCCTGAAGCAAAAGCCCAAAGAACATTTTGCAGGTTTTTCATATCGGGTCCACAAGGCTGTTGGCCTTCATATACATCATCATGTGGCCAGGAAGCTTTAGCTAAGGAGCTTGTCTGGGAGGGTTACTACCAGGGGCTGTAAGGCTATTGCCGCTGTCTGAAGTGGGGAGATAGAGGAATGCATCAACATGACCGGAGACATAGGTTACCAGTTATAGAAATTCAAAAAGCCTAGTAGCCACCTTAGCTCTTCACCTAAAGGTAAGAGAGGAAGATAAGAGAAAAAAAATGTCTGTTGGAGCTGTGGAGGCCAGAGACATTTTGCCAGGCAATGACCAAATAAAGTGCAGGAAAAGAAAGAGAAAAGATGCCCTTCAGTATGTCCTAAGTACAAAAAGGGTTTCCCAGTGGGTCAAGGATTGCCAATCAGAAACGACTAGGAACAGCAACCTTTAAAATTTCCAACAGAGCAACCTCCAGCCCTACCAGTAAAGGGGAAACAAATTCCTAAAAGATTATGGACCATTACTATTGGTCATAATGAAACCAGACTGAGTTCAGCCCCAAGGAGTAGAACATCACAGCAAGGCCCTGGACTCTCTCCAAGACAGAGCTAGGGCCGTTGGCGCAGGGTCCCAAGGAGCCATGTATTGATGCTCTCCTTCACTTACTCGACACATCTTTAGAAGAGTCTTCCCCACATGGGACCCCCACATGGACCAGAGTGCTCCTCCAGCCCCCCGACAGAATATTATATTGGATTTTCTTGGCTTATTCTTTTCGCACCCACTGTTACTCTTTGTGTAGACAGCATATTTCTACAGCCCTCTGGGTGCTGAAAACCTCACAGTTATGAATACTTACCTGGATAAAACTGTGATGCCCTTCAGTCAGGATCTGCTGTCATGGCATTTAACTCTCACCCTATAGCTCAGATATTCCTTGCTAGCTATCATGGGAAGTTAGATAATCATTTCCCTAAAAATAGATCTTCCCATCTTGCCTATGGTGAGTGTGTCCAATAGTTGCTTTATTTCTGAAAGGCCCATCCCACAGACTGCCTCTGACTTCACAGATGCCTCTAAGAACAGTTTTGATTACATCAAATATAGCTCTAATAATGCTCCTCCAAAAATATTTAAACAATAATTCAACAGTTGAGTTCAATTAGGTGACTTGCTGGCCAATTTGACCAAGAAGTGGATCGGCTGGATTCTACCTTCTTGTTATCCCCTTAGAACAAGCTTGACCCCTCCACTCATGCCTCCATAATTCTGCTCCCTTGTTACATAGACTTTCCTCTAATCATCCCCCAGTCTCATGCAAATATTTAGTGCCTGCCTGCTCAGCCCAGGCCTGCTTCTTCCTTTAGAACCATTCATTATGGCAAATGGATGTTACTTACATCACTAAGTTTGGATGCTTTAAATATGTTCATGTCTGCAAAGATACTTTCTCTTCTTATGTTTTTGCTGTAGCACAACCCAAAGAAAACCCCCCAAGATGTTGATTGCCACTATGAGAAAGTCTATGCTGGTCATAGGTGTCCCTTATGCCTTAAAAACTGATAATGGACCAGCATATGTTAGTTGTAAGGACCAAGGAATCTCTCACTGGACTGAAATTCCCCATAACCCCCAAAGCCAAGCTATCATTGAGTGGGCCCACTCCTCTCGAAAAAAACCATTTAGAGAGGGAGATATGGGAAACTCAGCCCCATGATAAATTAATAGAAAAATTATTTACTATAAATTTTTAAGTTCTTGACAAATAGGGTTTCTTCCCAGTGTATAAACACTGGGAGAGGGGCTATGCTTCCAAGAATAACCCCTTTGCCCTTGGTCTATTAGAAAGACCCTATAGATAATACCTGGAAGAGTCCAGCCCCTCTGGTAACCATGGGAAGAGGGTTTGTTTGTGGTTTTTTTTTTTTCAAAAAGAGCAGATAAGCCCATTTGGGTTTCTGACAGATCCATCAAACTCCATACCACCAATGGAGCCACTGAGGACAGCCTTGGAGAACCTCTCAGTGAGTGAGGCAGATGAGGAAGAGGAGAGATGACTGCCAGTCCCTACAGTGTCAACACCAATAGAGAGGAAGCCCCCAGCCAACCACCCCAGTGACTTGGGCAAGTCACAAGACTCTTATAAACTAGGTGCACAGAATGTCTCCAGAATGACGAGAGACAGGACCACCTGCGATTTTTCTGCTGATGTGTGCTATCTTAACAGCTACTTCTGAGGCACATGCCCAGCCACTCTTGTGGGCTGCCTTTAGAAATCTGCCCATTTTCTCCCTGATAGTTGGGATTCCCAGTTGCCTATCATGGACAGTGACAATCCAGCAATGGGAGAGAATCAATTCCCCATCAACTCTACCCTAGTACTTCCATTTAATGAGTCATTGAACATGGTCCCAGGGATGGTGGGCTTTTGTCTAACAGAAAATAAATGCCCAAAGGATTGCATACTACTGGCTCAGGTAGTTACTAGGGACTTCTCCATCCCTAGTAAGGCTCATCAGGCAGGTGGTTGCCAATATATTTTGCCTCCACTGTCCTCCAGTGGGGAATCTCAACAGACACTTAGCAATGGGTCTATGTCAGGAATAAATGGAACATTCGCTGTCCCTCAAAATATCAAGGCTCAACAGTTACGTGCCAAGTTGTTCCTCCTGCAAGTCTTTAACCTTCAAATAAAAACAGAAGGAATGTGGAAGGATGTAGAAGTCAACCTTGGGGGAAAAAGTGGGATGGAAAGTGAGGCACCAAAGGCTCCTGTGATTACTCAGAGTCTAATCTGCTGTACAGGATATTAGGTCTAAGATGGCTTCTGGAACACCAGTGAGACAGCAAAAAAGAACAGGCCAGGGTGACTATCTCCACCCCCAGGCTTCATAGAAGTCCTAACAGGTGACTGATGCCCACCCACTCCTTCCAAATTACCTTATCAGGCAGGGTTTTCATTGGGACAGGATTTTCATTGGGGCATGGTGATGGTGTGGTGAGATATGATTGGCTGAAGATTCAGGGATTTGTTAAAACACTGTGTATAAGCTTATGTACTGGGCAGTAAATTTAGATCCACACTCTAATGCTGATCTCTGGAGTCTGATTCCTGAGATTTGTCACATGATTCCATCGACTCTCATCCCCATCCTCAGTCCTGTTCCCACACCGTAGGATGAACATAGTAAAAATTGATCATCCTACCAAAGGCATTCTACAAAATCAATACAATCCCTACTGAAACCCAACACAATTCTCCACAGATCTTGAAAGGATCTCGACTTCATGTGGAAAAACAAAAACCCCAGGATAACGAGAACAATCCTGAATGATAAAAGAACTGCTGAAGGTCTCAGCATTCCTGATATCATGTTGTACTACAGAGTAAAACAGCATGGTATTGGCATAAAAAACAAATGCGTTGATCAGTGGAATCAAAGTGAAGACCCACATGCAAATCCACAGAGCTATGGATAAAGAATCTGAAAATACACACTGGAAAAAGGACAGGAGAAGTACTGGTCAAACTGATGTCTGCATGTAGAAGCAACAGATAGATCCATACTTATCACCCTGCACAAAACTCAAGCCCAAGTAGATTAAAGACCTTAACATAAAATCAGATGCACTGAACTGATAGAAAAGAAAGGGGGGGTGGCTTTGCATTCACTGGCACAGGAGAAGATTCTTGAACAGAACACCAGCAGTGTACGCACTAAGATCAACAATTAATAAATGGGACCTCATGAAACTGAAAAGTTTCTATAAAGCAAAGGACACTGTCATTCAGACAGAGTGGGAGCCTACAGAATAGAAAAAGTTTTCTTTAACCAACTCTACATCCAACAGAAGACGAATATCTAAAGTGTGCAAAGAACTCAAAACATTAAATATCAAAAACCTAAATAACCAAATTAAGAAATGAGGCACAGATCTAAACAGACAATTTTCAATAGAAGAAACCGAAATAGCTGAAAAACACTTAAACAAATGTTTACCATCCTTTATGATGGTTTGCATGCCATCAGGGAAACGCAAACTAAAACTATTTTGAGAATCCATCTTATATCTCAATGACTAAGATCAATAACACAAGTGACAGCTCATGCTAGCAAGGATGTGGAATAAGGGGAACAGTCCTCCACTGTTGATGGGAGTACAAACTTGTACAGCCACTATGATAATCAATATGGCCGTTCCTTCAGAAAGTTGGGACTCTAACTACCATAAGATCCACCTATACCATTCTTGGACATATACTCAAAGGACGCTTCATATACCACGGGGACACTTATACAACCATGTCCATTGCTACTTTATTCACAATAGCCAGAAACTGGAAACAGCTTAGATGTTCAACAATGCTAGAACAGATGAAGAAACTGTGGTGCATTTACACAATGAAGTATTACTCACCTGCCTAAAATACTACATCATAAAATTTGCCAGTAAATGAATGAAATTAGACTAAATCAACTTGAATGAGATTTATCCAAAAAAATAATTATGGTATGTATTTGCTTATATGTGAATATTAGTCATTGAGAAAAATGATAACCAAGCTACAATCTGAAGAGCTGGAGAAGTTAGGTCTGGAGAACCTGTATTAGTCAGGGTCCTCTGGACTCTGGAGTCCAGAATAACAAAGGATGAATCTCTCTGTGTAGCAAGAGAATTTATTAGAATGACTAATGTCCGGTTAGACAAACAATGGCTAGCTATGAATCTAAGAGTTCCTCAGTCCACAAGGCTCACGGTATCAGCTGGTCTTCAGAGACACTGGGATCCCAAAGAAGTAGGCTCTACTGCCAGTGAGGGAATGGACTTGGCAGCAAGGTGGGAAAAAGCAGATAGAAAGCAGAAGCTTCCTTCTTCCATGTCCTTACATAGGCCTCCAGCAGAACGAATGGGCCAGATGAAGGGTGCGTCTTTGTGCCTGAAGATCAGGATTAGAAGTAGATCTTCCTACTTCAAATTAAGCAAAAAATCCCTCAATGGTATGCCCTCCATTTTTGGATTCTAGGTTATTCCATATGTAGTCAAGTTGACAAGCAAGAATAGCAATTACAGAGTGGAATTCTGTGTGTCTTAGTCAATGCTCTATGGGTGTGAAGAGACATCATGAACAAGCCAACTCTTGTAAAAGAAAGCATTTAATTTGGGGTTTGCTTACAGTTTCAGAGGTCAAGTTTATTTTATTCATGGCACAGAGCATGATAGCACGCATCTAGCTGGAACAACAGCTGAGACCTACATCCTACTCAGCAGGCCAAGAAGCAGAGAGAAATTCTGGGCCTAGTTTGGGGTTTTTGAAACCTCGAAGTCCACCCTCAGTGACACACTTCCTCCAACACGGCCACACCTCCTAATCCTAATTGAGTCCAACAGTTCTACTTCCTGGTGACTAAACATTCAAATGTATGAGCCTGTAGGAGCCATTTTAATTCAAACCACCACACCTTTGATGCTT
The DNA here is from genome assembly GCA_030674055.1 of Rhabdomys pumilio. Lineage (NCBI taxonomy): Eukaryota > Metazoa > Chordata > Mammalia > Rodentia > Muridae > Rhabdomys > Rhabdomys pumilio. The sequence goes on from JANHMN010000015.1 coordinate 59,325,160, forward strand.
ATGATGTATAGATTTAGTCTCTTCCGGTTTTTGAATGGTTTTAGTAGGTATCCCAGACTGGCTTTAAATTCATAATCTTTCTGCCTCACTCTCCTAAATGCATAGATTACTGGCATTCATTCTCATGCCTAAATTAGACAACTTCCTTACTGAGGCAAAGTTATTTTTTACAAATACTGGATCAGTATAAGATTTTGCTTTATATTCACAGTGTAATGGCTACAAAGATGATACACTTTTCAGTTTCATCTGTTTTAGAAACCTTCCCTCCATTGCTTGTGCAAGTGTAGAGAATCAGTGACCAAAAGAATGAAACAAGCCCAAAGTTACAACATCTCCAAATGTATGCAATGTAAGAAGTTCTGCTATGAGGAGATCCCCCTCTCTACTCCTTTCGGCTCCTCCCTTCCCCTCCCCTCCAATCCCCTCTCCTCCCAGTCAGATCCACTCCCTTTTTGTCTCAGGATATATTATATGAGAAAATAATCTATTTTCAATAAAATGGAAAATGAAAAATACATATGTGCATAAATATGTGTATATATGTATGTGTAACAATTAATGAAAACAAAGGCCATAAGTTTGAAAAAGGAAGCATGTGGAGGGTTTTGGAGGGAGGAAAAGGAGAAATGATGAAGTTATATTATAATCTCAGCAAAGAAAAAAGCCCTTGGTTACTTAATGTGAGTGACAGAAAAATAAATAAATATAGAAAAACCAGTTTTAAAAAAACAATTTTTTGCTATGACTGATGTTAAGATCCATAGGGTTGAAAGTACACACCATTACAAAGCATTAATGCAACAGATATAAGTCACCACCAGCACATGGACCACAATAAAATATCAAAAATAATTTTAATTTATTTGTTTTCTTGACTTATTCAATGCTGCATTTCAGATCTATTATACAAATTTCTGAAAAGCTAACAACAGATTTTCACAAGCTTTTATATACTGGTTTCAGCTCACTGTTGTTTCCTGTTTCCTCTCATAGGTCGCCTTCAAAAACCAAAAATTACACAGAGTTTGATATTATCTTTGAACAATACCTGTAATGGCACACTGACATGCTCTGTGGAGAAAGAAGAAAAGAATGTGACTTACAGTTGGAGTCCCTCTGGAGAGAAAAGCAATGTCCTTCAGATCTTCTACTCCCCCATGGTCCAAAATCTGACTTACACATGTACAGTCCGGAACCCTGTCAGCAACAATTCTGACTCTGTCACTGTCCTGCAGTCATGTACAGGTAACCAGCTCCTTTCCTACCTTCTGGAAAGCCTCAGAAATCACTGTGAGATGCTCCGAGGCTTAGCCTTTGGCTAGTCTTCACATGTACATGCCTCCTTTGTGATGAGACTAGCCCTGGGTGTATCTTAACCCAAGCAACCTCCTGGGGAAAAGACCAAAACCTTCTTCAATGAAGCATTATGCATTCCCAGGTATTTTTGAGGAGCCCTTGTACGACTCTTTCATTCAAATAGTAAATTGAAGAGCTTTGGCACTCTCCAAAGGGCATCCCATTTTGACAGTGGCCCTGAGTGTGGACAAACGTTCACAGAATCATGGGCCTGTCTCCTGATAGACAATACTCACTACAGTTTCTATTTCCAGACACTCCAAGCTTCAATTCTCACCAGGCTGTGTTGCCAGGGGGACTGGCCATGCTCTCTCTGCTTATTTTCATTCCGGTGTTGGCACTTCTGTTCTATTTGTACAAGAAAAGAAGAAGCAGGATTGTCTTGGAAGGTAAAATGTGAGAATGTGCCTTCTTTCTTCTAAGAAGTGATGTTTTATTTACCCAGAGTAAAGTGGAGAGTATCATTTCAGAAACTATGGTGACAAGCCAAAGGAGACAGTATAAAAGAATTTACCAGTCTAGAATAAATGTAAAACTAATGATTAATAAAGAAAAATGCTACAAGATAAAGAGATATGCAGCAGGCAGTCTCAGTGAGAGAATGCTCCATGAAAAATAGTTCTTTTCTACAATTAAAGGAAATTATTTGGTCTTATCTTCCATGACATTTGTATGTGGTTCATATCTGGGCATTTCACTATCTTGTTAAGTAGTAAATTCAATAGTGTAAGCCATCTTTCTTGGTAGTAGACATTTGAACTAATAATAAGATGTAATAACATAAGTCCCGAGTGGTCAGGTTCACATTGTTTAAGGGTAAGACTTTCTATATTTGAGGGAGGAAAATTTTCTGTCTCTGTATTTTTACAAATTGATTTTATTTTTCATAAAAAAATATGCACATATGCACACCTACATGCCTGAAATGACCAGAAAAAGGAATCAGATCCCCTGAAACTAGAGTTTTAGGCAGTTGTGAGCCACCCAATGTGGGTACTGAGGACAAAACTCATGTCCTCTAGGAGATCAGGAGGGTTTTGAACAGCTGAGCTGTCTCTCCAGCTCTATGTTTACTCCTTACCATATAAATCAACAAGCTCAAATCATTGACAAGAGAAGAAATTCTTCTTTCTCTCTCTCTCTCTCTCTCTCTCTCTCTCTCTCTCTCTCTCTCTCTTTCTCTTTCTCTCTTTCTCCTAGAGCTTTTTCAGAACTGATGCAGATAAGGGGCACTGGTTGGGATTTCTTATCAGTCATATGGTCATAGAACCATATGTCATAAGGGAAAAAATGGAGGCTGATACAGTATTTTAGAGAAGAAAATGGCAAAAGGTTAAAGGACAAATTCATCACTCATTGGCTAAGAAGTTCTCATTGCGGAGTCAGGTAACCTTGATGGTAATGGTTGATACTCTTGAGAGGATACCTTAAGGAGTTTAATGGCTTCTAATCTGTAGGATATCAATTATACCAGGAAACTAAATAAACAAAGGCCAGAAAGAATGGGAGTTATGTTGGTGAGCTCTTCCAGGAGAGGTATAAGCTGGGAAATTCAGCCCCATGTGCTCTGTCAATGAAATCATCCCTCAGAAACTGGCTCACTCTGTTTATCTAATCTGAGAATATACTTACATATGTGTGTATGTATGTTTATATGTTCATATGTATTATCTACTTATCTATGTATCTGTCTATCTATTATCTATCTATCTATCTATCTATCTATCTATCTATTATCTATCTATCTATCTATCTATCAACCCTGGTTGTTGAAAACCTGGAGAGATGTGTCTCATGAAGTGAGGAATCTTATAAAGTCTAGAATCTCTGCTCTACTTTTTAATAATTTTGAATAATATCTAGAGATGTTTGATATACACGAGTATCCAAATAGTGCAAAGGTCTCCATCCTAGTCACTTTGTAAAAAGGAAGGAATGGCTTTTCGTTTATCCCCGAGTTTCCTACATGAAGTTCTTAACACTGTGTGAGTGAGAGAGCAGACCTGGGTAAGGAAAGACTGTGGTTGGAGAGAGCTCCACATGTAGGAGGGAAGTAGAGGGGGGATTAAAACTTAAAGTGGAGGAAGGAGCAGAATTGCTAGATGGGCTGACTGGGAGCAAGGGCTTAAGTCAGCAGAGGAAGGGTGATGATCAAAGATTGAGTGTTGGAACACAGTCCAAGAATGGAGTTGTGTGAGGAGAATTCTGTTCTTGTGAGAAAATTCCAAGAAAACAAGACAATTGTCTTATGACCTCAGTTTCTTCAAAACATAGAACTGTTCTCGGAATGTGCTTTTGTGCTCCTCCCAGATGTATCAGATGGGACTGAGTTTACTAGCTTATTCATTACAACTGGATATTGTTATTTGTTTATAAGTCTCTATGAAAATGACATACACATGTGCCTTGTCCTTGTCACTGTACACTTTACTCAAATGACTCTACTTAATCCTCAGAGTATAAATTGTCTGATGCTCTGAATAAAGTTGGCAATGGAATAAGACTGTGGTCTGCTTCATTTTTAGGCTCCATTCTCCCAGGTCCCACCACCTGTAGAATAGTAAATGGTTGAGATTAGAGGAAATAGGCTACTTTGAAATAAACTAGAAAAGCACATACAACATTCCTGTTGTAGCTTGAGGCACTGTGATGAGGCCATAAAGGTTTAAATATAAAAGATCAATGTCCTTACCTAAATTATGGCAAAAAAAAAAAAGACCTAGTTGTAAGACCCATTTTTATACCTCAGTGTGCCATGAGATGATTAGTGTTCTTGATCTGGGAATAAATATAGGGTCAGGTTTTACTACAAAGTAAAATTAGGGGCTATCGTTCTTTTGATAATTTGGGATTCAAATTTGTACCACTTCTTCAGAATATATGCCAGGGCTAAGTCAGAGGAAATAATGGACATGAGACTCATCACATTCTTCCTATGAAAGGTGAAGTTTTTACCCAGAATGCATCAGCACTCTGTGTCAAGACCTGATCAGCACTGACTGAATGAAGATGTACTTTTAGGAAAACCTGTTGGTTGAGAATAGAGAACCGAAGGCTGGAGAGATGATGGCTCAGCCTTACAATGGCTAAGCTTACAACCAAAAGTATAAGGGCACAAAGACTCTCCAGATGTTTGGCAGTTAAATCCAGTTTCACTCAAGAGTCAAACATACTCAGCTGATGAAGCAAAAACCAACATTGAAAGCAAATTTTACAATCTCAAACTTACTGTGGATTGGTCATAAGAGAAAGGCAGGGACTCTCCGTCTACGATAGAACTAGGTAACCTATGCTTCTCTTGGATCAGAAAGTATTGTCAAGGAGCCAAAAATCATAGGCAAAACCCACATTGACCACTCACTCTGCTCTCAGCTGCTCTGGAGAGCAGCAGCAATGATTGTATGAGAAACAGGAATGAGAGAGGGGAGGAAAGAAGATGACCTCACTATATTTGCAGTTTCACCCTGGACAAGCTGCTGCTGCCAACTGCACTACACTTTGAGACTGAGACAGCCCTTCATTCCTACAAACTATAGGGTGGCCTGTTTTCTTTCCACTCTCCTCACATCCTACAAAAATATACGCTTGGTGTACTTGTTACTTTTCTCATTGCTGTGGCACAATACATGTAGAGATGAAATTCCATCTTGACTGTTATTTGGCCAGTTAGTTTAGCACTGTAAAAATCCCATTTTTCTCAGCTGTAAGATTTCCATAATACTACGGCTTAATACAAATAGTTATTAAATTATTACATTCAGTAGCAATCCTAGTACATGGTACTTGGTAAATGTTAGCTCATGTGTATAAACTTGCAGGCCTGAGTATGGTATTGAGGGTGTCATTCTATGGGAAAGGGTTTATGAAATGCATCATAACTCAAGTGGACTCACAAGTGGAAAATATCATAGTCCCTATGGGAAAGAGTTTATGAAATGCATCATAACGCAAGTGGATTCACAAGTGGAAAATATCATAGTCCCTCAGGCATGTTCTCCAAGTTCACTCAAGAAAACAACTGTCTTCCTCTCATGAGCAAACGAATAAGATGGAGAAACAGAGACAGAGTGAGATAGAAAAAGAGACAGAGACTGAGAGATGGAGATACTCTTGTCTATGCAACCACAGATGAAACTGAGAGCACTTTGGGTCTCTCACCAAGTCTGGGGTAGAGACTTAGAGAGGAATAGCTCTGAAATGATGGAGTCTATAATAATCTTGGATTTTATTTGTAGATAGTTTTATGCCCTGTAATAAGGAAGCACAAAATTCTGGCTATTGTTTTCAACTTGACCCTAAAACATTGTGTTAATACTAAAGAAAAACCATGTATTAAGATTAATAACTCATTTAGCACAAAAAAATTAAATCAAAGATCTATATATCCTTTCTTTGTCTTTCTGGAACCTCCTATGGAACCTGGCACAAAGTAGGAGCTTCATAAATATGTAACTGTTTCATGAATGTTTGTGGTTATAGTCAGGTATGCAATACAATAGTAAAGCCCCAAGTAGAATTAGAATCAATCAAATTAAACAACTGAGACACTGACATGGAAAGTCTACTAACCATGCAAAATCAAAATGCCAGAGCAAGCTTTGAATTTCATACAGGGGCTAGGAAGATTCTCTTTAGGCTAAACTGGGCCTCAGGAATAAAAAAGAATCCCCAATGTGCTTTAGGTGAGACTTGAATAAGATGTGCCCTATCGCATGTGTAATCCTTAAGATGGAAAGAGTATCTGAGTATACAAACATCCTTTTCCATAGGGTAGGGGCCATTTAACCTGTAGATTTTAGTTCTTTATCACAGAAAGACAAAATATGACTAGGCAGTCTCTAAAAAACCATCTACCTTTCACAGACTATGGTTATTTGTTTATTTGTAGCAGATGGAGTCTCAAAGAAAACAGTATACGCTGTAGTTTCAAGAAAGAGTCATCTCACAGAGCCCAGAATCTATGATGAAATCCCTCAGTCCAAGGTAAGCTGATGCTATTCATAAATCCACCCTACCACTAGGACCACTAAAACAGGAGTCTTGGGCAACAATTGCCCTCTGTTGGCCATTGTATAGAAAGAAGCCACAGGCAAGGATTTGGATAGACCAACAAAGAAACACCAAGCTAAGGAAAGGATTCCCATGAAAACAAAACATAGTGTACTGTCTCCTTATGACAGTGTCCATGGTATAAGGAGCTTCACCTGCAGGCCTAGCTGTGGGTTAGAAGTAATTTGTGTTGAAGAAGAGCTCCCTGGAGAGATCAAACAATGAAAGAGTCCTTGTTGTGAGATGAGAAATGTCAAATGGGTAAAACCATTGCTAAGGTTGTTCCAAGGACACAGAAAGAAGGACGGACAGCCTTGAACTACACTAGCTGGTCAGCAGCAGCTCGTTTTCTCAGACTCTTAACCACTCTGTCCCACACCTTCTGCTTTTTGTCTGCTTTCTCTGGCTCTCGTGCAGCAAAGATCATCTTGTGTCTACACAGCCTGTTTCCTTGGAGTCTGCAAGGACTGAATGAAGACACTTGGGGTTTTCCAGTTTTCTGACACTGTTTTGGAACTGGTGGAGATGTTGTTAGATATTAACATAACTCACAAAAACTAAACTCCTGTCTAAGCAAGACTCAGTCTAAACTCCATAGAACCTTCTTTTAGCTCCTAGAGTCCTTTTGCTACAAGGCTGTGTCTAACTACCACCCACTTGTCTTTATTGTTACCTTAACCTAATTCAGAGTTGAATGGAACAAGAATTGATGCCTGAAAAAAAAGGCTACACAACAAAGTTTAATCAGGAATGGGTGATGGAGAGACTGGAATTAAAGAGATCTTTCTAATTTTTACCAATTTTTGTCTTCTGTGCTCTCACTGAGGAAAAAGAATCTCTTTTCCAGATGCTGTCCTGTAAGGAAGAGCCTGTGACTACTATTTATTCCTCAGTGCAGCTTTCTGAGAAGGTAAATCCTGTGTGGCCTTTTCATCTCTATTTTCCCATTTGTTTCACCCATCTGCTGTATCCAATCCATCAGTATTTAATTGAAAGCCCAAATATCCTTGAGGCAATGGGAAAGTTGCTCACAGCATCTTAAGTACTAGATTATGTGAGACACTAGTAGTGATTAGTCCTCAGCAGTCATTTGACTCTATGAGGAGATGAGAATGGAACTGTTAGAAAACAGAAAGAGCTCAGGTTAAACTGCTTGAAGTCTAACCATCAAAACTAATTTTGAACAGTCTTAATCTTTTTACATATCTCTTCTGGGCTAAGAAGTTCCCTGGAGCTCCCAAATCAGGTTGCTGAGCAGAGGTAAAAGACTCATCAAGAAATGGCCTTTCTACCTCACATGTCTCCAAGCACAGGAGAAATCTAAGACATCACCCTGAGCCGTTTTCCTGACTCCCCTGTACCAGCATTCCCAGCTGCTCCTTTCAGCTAACATGTCTTCATATTTCCTTCTCTTACACAGATGGGGAAAGCCAACACGAAGGAGGAAAGACTGCCCAAGACTTTGGGTAATGAAATTGTTGACTAGGTGAGCAGGCAGTGTTCTCCCTCTGGAAACTGAGCTACAGCCACTGTGAGGGCAGGTGTCCTGAAGACCTAGGCCTTCTCTGGCTACGCCATTACTGAAACATTGCAAATCACCACATTCCATCTAAAAGCAGAGCAGGAAACCTTCTGTTGTTGGGCATTCCTTGTATCCATGTGAGCTTATGAACACTCCCTAACCCATCAAATCCTTTGAAAACTTTTTCACTTCACAGGGCACATAAAAATTGATTTTTGACACAAAGGATGAAATCATGAAGGTGGTTCATGTCTATAGAAGACTGAAGATGGATGGAAGATTCTCATGTCAATATGTAACATCACTGTCCAACAGCTGTGGGAAGAAATCAATCAATATTGTGAATACCTGTAACACACCATGGCATACCAACTACATATTCTGTGGAGATTCGGCATGTGTAAGAAACCCTGATGGAATGTGTCCACCAGTTGTACCTTAAGTAACTTAGAAATGGCATCTTTAGGGTATATATTATCCTTTACTTGAATGCATGCCATGGCCAGCCAAGTGTAGGCTACACATCAACCCCTATTAACTCCTCTGCTCAAGAATCATCATGAAGGACACAACTGCCACTCTTAGCCCACATACAGATGGCCATGCTTCTTGGAAAGATGTGGACTGTGGCCCTAATCCAGGTAGACACATTCTCTTAGTGTGGCAAAATATGTTCTTTCCGTACAGACTAGAGTACTAGAGATCTTGAGAAGCCTCACAGGATTTCCTTTCTGGCCAAGCTTTCCTTCCTTATGTTTTACTTCAGTCAGCCTCACCAGGAACACACACCATGTCCTGGAGCCTCACTCTCCAAAAAGAACTGGCCAGGTCCATTTCTGATATTTTGAGGGAAGTGGGTGGAACCAAGCCATCAAAACAAGAGATCTTGAAGAATGCAGAGTCATTTGCCTTCCCAACAGGGAACTTGAGTGCTGACAGGGAAGATGGTGAAACTGGATTCATTCCAGTTCCTGTGTTTCAGCTCAGAGAAGCATAGGGTTCAAGCTAAAGTTGAGTTCTTTCACCCCCGGCGTCTCCACAAAGTCGATATCAGCTGGTTAGCCATGAAGAAGAACAGCATGTGATCATTCGAGGACATGTTTGTCTTTTGTGTTAAGAGTCCTTACAAGCGAAATCTTGAATGTCCGTAATCCTTATAGCCATGAACCAGGCTGTACACCAAGAATGAGCCATGTTTGGGTATAATGAGATTGCCTGGCCCATGAAGGTCTAACTGTCCTCTGAAGAGGCTAAACTGACTTTTACTTCCAATAAGTGTGCTAGTGTCTGTATAACCTTGCTCTGACTTTCTGACAGGTGCCATTTTCTCCTATTTTTAAACATTTCTAAGTGAAATGCAGCTCGTGCCCATGATTGTATTCATTCTGTTTTCAAAGTCTATTGATACCTGTCAGGTCCCAAAGAAACCCAGGACCAAGGGCTAACTGGGGTGCCTGTCAGCATATCCAGAACACAGACTCACTCAGCACCTGCAGCTCCTCTCTGCTCTCCTCACTCCAGCCCCATCTCCTTGCCCTCTCCTTCTGATTCCTATATAACTCAGCCATTGTGTCCCTGCCCTATCTTGGTTCCTCCCTCACAATGGGTCCTCTTAGCTCTCTCTTCTCTTCCTGTCTTGCTCAAGCTCCACCGTCCTCCTGGCCTGGCCTATTCTGCTATCCATGATCAATCTGCTACTTTCTCTCTCTGCTCTGGACTCTTCCAGATGCATCTGGATGTTCTCCCCCTTATGTTTACAATAAAAACCTTCTACTCAACCAGGCCTAGAAACAGCCATGTCCTCATTTTCATTCAGTACCTTATGCTCCTTTTCCTATTGATTGTTTACAAGGCTTTCCTTATAAGAATTCTCAGTGTAGCCGGGCGGTGGTGGTGAACGCCTTTAATCCCAGCACTTGGGAGGCAGAGGCAGGCGGTTTTCTGAGTTCGAGGCCAGCCTGGTCTACAGAGTGAGTGCTAGGACAGCCAGGGCTACACAGAGAAACCCTGTCTTGAAAAAAACAAAAAACAAACAAAAAAAAAGAATTCTCAGTATATGGAGAAGACAGCATTCGAAGAGGAAGTGGAGGAAGAAGAGGAGGAGGAGAAAAAGGAGGAGGAGGAAGAGGAGGAGGAGAAAAAGGAGGAGGAGGAAGAGGAGGAGGAGAAAAAGGAGGAGGAGTAAGAGGAGGAGGAGGAAGGGGAAAACGGGTGTATGACAATTCTTTATTACCAATGGAAGCCAGCCAGGGGCAGGGACTCACAGCATCTGGAAGTGAAGCTTTTAGGAGCCTAAATAAGACAAAGCATTAGGACCAATTTCCAACACATGTTGGTCCTTCTTTGACTTTAACTTACTTCATTTAACTTACAAAAGAAGCAATTATTTATTAGTTTCCAATTTCATTTTCTGCCACCCAACATAACACATTGATACATAATACTTAGTAATAATAATTATTACTATGTGAGAGTAATAAGTGCTGTTGAATACACTTAGAAGTGACCAGCCAGCTCAAAAAAGGTACACATTGAAAGTAAAGATACATAGAAGCCAATAGACATAGGGAAACCAAATTATAGTAAACATTAATCATAAAGATGCAAGCATTCACTATAGCTTTAGTATAAGGGCTAAGCTTACACTTATCCCCTCCAAATGGAGGAGAATACAACTTTCCAACAGATCAACTAAGAGGCCAGCTCTAGCCAGGTATAGTAATATACACCTATAATTGCAGCACTGAAGAGGCAAAGGCAACAGGATTCTAGGCCAGCTTCAGCTACACAACCAGTTCAAACGAGTTTGGGATACGTGAGACTCCTATCTTTAAAACAAAACAACAACAACAAAAAAAAAAAAAAAAACCAGACAATTTTGTTCTCTTTGGAACAAGGCCTGTACATGAGGTCAGCTGAAGTGGGAGCTAAGCATGAAAAGGACAGGTATGTGTAGAAAAGAAGAGAGACTTGGTCATAAAGGATGGAGACAAGTCAAAGTGACTCTGGACAGTGTCTCAGAATCATTCCTCACCCTGTAGTGGAGTTGAGGAAACTCTCCTAGACAGACCTCATTCTCCAACTTGCCCTTTCCTCTCCCTGATGAGCTCCCCCAAATTTCTACCATCTTAAAGGTCTGCTACACAGTGCCAAGTGTAAAAGACCAGAGGCAAGAGTTCTTTAATCAATCTACAAAACCATCTTTGTTTTTTTTTTTAATCATACGAATTATTGAGTTGGCCTTTAGGCTCTAGACGAGCCTACACTCTTTTCTAGGAACCTTATGGTTAATGAAGATATAAGCTATCCACTCCCTTCTTAGGACTCAGTTCTCAGATTCTTCTGAAAAAAAAATAGAGTTATACTATTTTGGATAAGTTGCTCTCTGCTGGTGAAACGATCCAACTCAAGCCTAATTAAAGGATACAGAGGCAGGTTTATTGGGAAGCTCCTCTCATGGAGGTTCACTGATCCCCAGGAACCAGGACAGGAAAACTGTCGTGGGGAGAGGGAAAAGAATGAGAGAAAGTGTGCACACATGGAGGGGAGAAAATTCAGAAGGGGAGAGAGCAAGAAAGGCCAAAATGTCTGGATTATAAAGGGAAGAGTTTCTTGAGTGAGGAAAACCCAGGCTCTAGGCTGGAAAGTTCAGGGCAGAGAGTGAAGTATGCTAGCCATGCCCTATGATGGAGGATGCTGGGAGAACTTGAAGGCCAGGTCCACTTGGGTATGTAAAATATGTACCTCAGTCATTTGTCCTGGGTCTGAATCCCAGCAATTTTGCCATTCAAGTCTTTCTAAATTAACTAAATAGGACCAATAGGTCCAGAAAAATCAAAGTATTCTTTCAGTAGAACAGTGCCCTCTACTGGAAAGTGCTAGATACCTCTACAAATACAAGGCTTCATCAGATACTCAAGTAAGTGAATGAAAAGTTGCAAATTATGCTCGCCAAAGAATGGGAAAATTAAACTTATTTAAGATATTTGTAACCTAAACGAAATTCCATAAACTAAACAGCCCACAAGAGAACAGGGTGGCTAGGCCTCCTTGGAAAATGGCTACCGACATGAAGACTGCCCATGTGGTCTGGGCTATGTCAACAGAAAGCAGTCGTATCTAAAACTGAGGAGAAATGATTGAGCTAGAGTTCCTTCCAAATTCTATACCTAGTCTTCTCTTTGACTTTTTCCTGAATTTCCCTTGACTTGTATAATTTTCTCAAGAATGGTGATAGTCTCTACTGGGTATAAATGAAGCTTTGAAAACAAAAACAAACAGAAGAAACTATGAGGGGCGATTAGAAATGTGTTCTCTGACACAGGAGTACCTAAGTCTAAAACCCAGTTTCTAGAGACCTTAGAGAGAGTAACTTGAACCTCCTGTGCCTTGGGTTATTCATCTGTAAAATGGAAATAGAAATAGTTAATAGTACTTATCTTAGCAGAGTTGTTGTGACCATTAAGTGAGGCATGACTATAAGAACATGACAGAAAACAGTAAAATCCTGGGTCCTTCTAACTCAGTCCTTGTAACTAAAGCTATTTTGTTACAGGCCCCATCTAGTCCTTCTGTGATCTGCACACAGTCTACTCACCGGCTACTATACCTGTCTCTTCAAAGAGACAGGACAGGGGTTATATCTAAATAATAAGTAAAATAAAACGAAGAGATCTTGCAAGGCAAGGATTTTGTAACAATTCACAGAGGGCTCATTTTGCATGAATGTATATTATTGTCTATACAACATCCCTGTAAAAGTAGAAATTAATTCTTCTAGTTTGCACTAAGACTAGAGGGATAAATGTGTTGGCAAAATCAGGAAGTGAGGAAGACATGAGTTGAATGTGAGGTTGTGTGCAGTTGCACCCTGACACACACAGACCCCGTCTACCTTCAGTGGATCCCCAACACCTGACACTTGGCCTCAGACACAACACACATCTGACAATTTTGCATAATAGATACATCACCAAACATCTGTTAAATAAATACTTGCACATTATTTTAAAGCACAACTTCTCTGCTGGCGCTTGTATAGCTCTGGATGCAGCTGGAAAAATTTACTTTCAGACCAAACAAAGGATCATTGTCATGTATGGTTCTAGTAAGCTTTCACAAAACGAGGGGAACAGTGTGTATTCCCACCATTAACAGCATAAGAATAACAGAGGCTCAAGAGGTAAGAATTTGGAGGATTGTACTGCAGTTTTTAAATGCTTACTAGAAAATTTTCAAAATATATTAAATATATATTAAAGTGTTCAGATGTTTTGACAAATAACAGTTAGTAGAAGTCTTGACCTCTAGCCCAAGATTGCGAAATAAAGGGCAGAATGTTATCTAGAGGCTTCAGACCTTGAGAGGTTTACTTCAAGAATACATGAAGAAATTCATGATGCTAATGAACTCTCACTAGCTAATGGCTCAGTTCATTCTGAACAGCCTTAGATGAGTCTCTGGGTATAGATGGGTCAACTCTCGAAACATGGTCATGTCTTTGAAAATGAGAAATTGAGACACTTTTTTCTTATAGAAAAGACTATTTCTTAAACATGCACCAGTCTCCACCCTTCCATTTTTTTTAATCTCCAAGTGTGATCTTATTGTAGATATCAAATCACCTGTAATTTACAATGCCCCAAATTGAACTGAGTCTTTCACAACTGCCCCACCTTTCTCTCCTGCTTTCCCTGTGCTAGGTAATGGTGCATTAAGCATAAAAACTAACCTTGATTCAGTGCATGTCATGTGCCACTCTCTGTGGTTTTTTTAACATAACCCACTTAAAGCTCTGGAGACACAACAACACCCATCTGCTTACTGAAGGAGATAGATCATCCCATGTCATGGGTTAGAAACTGAGAGTCACTTTCTAAACGCCCACTTAACTAAACAGGCAAAGTCTCCACCCTTCCTTCTTCCTGCCACCACAGTTCCCCCTTTATATCTAACCAGTTACTGGATTTTTGTCAATCCCAACGTGGCTCCTCTCAAACATAACCCCCTCAGTCTACCTAATTCTCAAGCATAGCTCCTCTGCATGCCTTCTGGCCTTGTCATGTGCTGCCTGAACTGTCACACATAAAATGCTATAACTTAATTTCCTCCTCTTTCCTTTCTGGAATTTTCTCCCCAAAAGAGTAGAATCCTACTGCTGCCTGGTTCCAGTCACACAGAATTATCATGGATCCATGAACTGCCAAATCATTTCTATAACCTCCCTGCAACATGTGCCTGCACATGTACACACACACCACACACACACACACACACTCACATACTTTTGCCCATATCATGTCTGTCTTCAGAGTCAGACTAAGTATCTTTGTTATCTTTCGAAAATTCTCCAATCAAGGCTACTTATATATCCCTGTATTTTCGCTCGTACAGCACTTCATACCTAAGTGCATAGTGGCAACAGTCGCTACATTCTGTGGTGATTATATTGCAGTTATATTTTCTCAATAGTCTGACTAGTCAGTGAGTTGATTATAGTCAGGAACCTATTTTACCCAATTTTTCAGTTCTCTAGGCTTAATGAATATTAAATCCACAAGATTATTTTTGTGAGATTAGTTTTTTATGAACAAGTAGATTATGTTTAAGGATATTAAGCAATGCTACCAAACCCACCTCAGAAGTTAGTAACACACTGTCTTGTCTTCTCTCGTGTCATCTTTTATTTTACACATTTGTAAATTTCCTTATCTATAAATTTTACTTTGTAAATATTTAAGACCTTGGGCTACAGGCTTTACTTTATCAGGTAAACATAATAAATATTGTTTTACAATGCACCTTTGTAGGGAGTGGTTCTGATGCTTTGATTGGGAATCTGCGTGTGAATGCTGAAGGTCCTGTTCTCCAGCTGGTTCTTGATGAATCAATAAAGATGCTAGTGGCCAATGGCTGGAGAAGAAGCAAGACTTCTAGGTTTCCACAGGCAGGCTAGGAGACACAGGACACGAAAAAAAAAGAGTCGTCATGCTTTGGAGGGAGAGAGAGCCACCAGCCCTATAAGATATCAGGTGGAGTGGCCACTGGCCACTTCCCTGACTTGGCCTGGGTTAGCAGGTGGGAGATTAGCAACTAAGCTGAGGGCTGATTTATGGTGCTGAGCAAGAAAAAGGTAACCAGGCAACTAGTTGAGGGAAGATTTAGAGGTGTTGAGCTGGGAGTGAAAGTAAGAGCACATTAGCTGCAGGAGGCTTAGAAGTACCTGGCCATTGAGCTAAAAAGCATATTAAAAATAAGCTTGTGTGTGTGTGTGTGTGTGTGTGTGTGTGTGTGTGTGTGTGTGTGTGTGT
>JANHMN010000015.1:59340409-59378195 GCA_030674055.1 Rhabdomys pumilio
TGTGTGTGTGTGTGTGTGTGTGTGTGTGTGTGTGTGTGTGTGTGTGTCTTTAATTCTTCCAGGACAGTGGCTGGTAGCATGGTCCACCTAGAGCTTAAAGTAAGGTAGTAGAAACTACACGATACATATCTTTTCATTTGTCTTCCCCCTCCCACAAGAAAAAAATAGAACTAGCTGAAACAGCAAAAGACATTTAACATAGTACAAACCCTGTGCCGCCTGAAATCCAAAACACATAGAATCTGAGACTAGGGGACTGGACAATTGTCATCCATAACATCACCTGAAAGAAAGAAACTAAGGTACTGAGATTTTAGACAAAGATAATGAGGCTGTGATATCCACAATACCTTCAGGACCTGAGAATGTATTATGAAACTCTGAACAGGAAGTGGCCTTGACCCTTGTCTCTCCCCTTTTATTTTTGTATTTATTACATTTTATTTATTATATAAGAGAGGCACACAAATGCCACAGTGCAGATAGAAATCACGGAGGTCAGTTCTCTCCCTTCACTCTATGGGCCCCCAGGGATCAAACGTAAGTCCTCAAGCTGACAGCAAATGCCTTTCCCAGCTCATCCTTCTTGTCAGCACACAGCTCTTGTATCTATTTGCCTTGGTTGATTTTGTTCTACATACGGAGTGACGATTCTGGAATTTTGATTTCTGTTTTAAAAAACACAGAACTATTATAAGAATATGTCTTCATTTTCATCCCAAGTGTGGGGATATAGGGCTGCTTTGCAGCATCTGACTGTGGTTTGCCTCATGCTCTAGTTGAGGTGTGGTTTGCCAGCTGCAGAATTTTTCAGAGGATATATAAGTTCTAGGACATCAAGAGGCAGGTCTGGTGATTGTTGGTCATTCAGGGGAAAGGTTGTGGTTATCTAGTAGTCATGCTCAAAGAAGAAACAAGAAGAAAGAAATTAGATTCAGGGTGAGAAAAAAAAAAGAACCTAAGAACCCACAAAGTGTCAAAGACCAGCTACAAGCAAAGAAGAAACACAACCAAAGAAATTAGATTCACAGATCTCTCTCCCCCTCCTCTGTGTGTGTGTGTGTGTGTGTGTGTGTGTGTGTGTGTGTGTGTGTATGTGTCCCCTTTATCATCCTTTTTCTCCTATCTAGTGATCTAGTGATGGGGGTGAAACCAGGGGGATATAGGGTGGGAAAACCAAGAACCCACTAAGTAGTAAAGGCCAGTACAACATACATTCACTGAAATACATCAACTCCATAATTATACTTCTACACGATCCAAGGGTAGTGTGACCTCCTGGGAGATGTGTAAAAACATCCACTGCTACCAGATAGTTCACTGATAATAAACAAAACAAAAACAAAAACCACCTCATCCAAGTTTATCTTGGTGAGACACTGAATTCTTGGAATTACCTTCAGGTGCACAGTTATAACTTTAATTTTTTTCAAAGCCTTTTTTAAATGATGATTCTTAAACATTTTAACCTCACTTCTAGCCCACAACCAAAGCTAGTGGAAAAGAAAGGATATTGGGGAAGTGGACCTGTTTAGAAATGGTTCTTTGGAGCAACCTCCATCTGTGTTGTCTGAAAATCAGTTCAGTTTAGCTCACAGATTAGCAGGCAGCAGCAGCTCGATCCACTCACAAACCCTTCACGGATACGCCAGCAGTCCAGTTCAATAGATTCAGGACAGCAAACACAAAGAAGCAACAGTGGCACTATCTAGCAGAGACAGCCAGGCCTCAGCCAGATTGGTACGAGTCAGCAGGAGGAACCAGGGGGGATGCCAGGAAAGGTTCTCGGCTGTGCCTCTCTCAGTGAAGTGGAGATCAGAGATGATGCAAGACCCACAAGCATTGCACAACTAGCTCTATAAACAAGCCTCTGTCACTGTTAAATTCTATTTATACTCTTTCCAAACATCACGGGTCCTCCATGGTCTTGTCTCACTATGTCTTGCCTCAGCTGACAGCACTCTGTCAATAGCCCAAGTCTGGGTGGCAAGAAGCCATATCACCACCAGAACGTTTTTGGTGCATTTCTCTCTGTGGAGTCCCAACAAATGGAACTCAACTACAGAATGTAAGACGGATCGATACATGCATGTCCTTAGCAACGAATCCTTCATCATCTGTCCATTCACATGCTTGCTTTAGCAGAACATCCTCTTACCCCTGTCTGCTTCAATGACATGTTCCTTCTTGTGTCTGCTTTAGCAAAATGTCATTTCACTTCTGTCTGCCCTCAGGAAAAGACTCCTCGTGCCTACCCCAACAAAACACCATCCAACACAACTGACTCTCCAAAGAACCTTTTCCACTTCACACAGGAGATAGATTACTTACAGTGACATAGATGACTCAGAGGCAGATGGTTATGTCACTGGAAAGCCCACCCAGACATGACTGATAACTCACGAAAGCTGCATCATTGAAGTCCCCTGAACAAGTGGCAGGAAGCTCACTAAAAACCCTCCTTTCCTACCTCAGTTGTTTGCTACTTCTATAGATATGGTAATGAGCTTCCTGGGTCTTACAGGTTTTTATGAGCTTCCTAGCCCTTGTAAGTTATGTGATCTTGATGAGTTTCCTTAATCTCGTGAGACTCCCCCCTTCCTCCAGTAATGTTTCAACTAATCAGAAACAGCTATTTGACAGCTCCACTCCTTCCTCCAGCTGTTACATTCTTTCCTCTCTTCTACAGTGCTTCTTGATGGGATGATAATGATTTCTGAATATTCTTTTTCATTTATGGCTAAAGACGATGGCACTGTTCCATAGCAAAAGTCACTTATTCTCAGTATTTTGACTGGTTATCAACTTCTGCAGTAATCACTTATCTACAGGACAAAGAAGTAATCTGCAGTAATGTTGGGTATTCACATATTTAGAAGGCAAAACAAAAACAGTAGCCTCCCTCAATCTTATAATCTCCCAGTAACAGATTTATCCTGGCTTACAGTATCAAATATAAGTTCTGTCCTGTGAGGCGGCCCTCAAATCCAAGCAGAAAGCAGTTGGTTGTGCTTACAACAGCCATGCCACTATTGAACCAATGGCACATTCTGACTGGGATGTCAATAGTATACCATACAAGATCCATAGCCAAGCAGGATTGTTGGTCCCAATTCTCCTTCACAATCCTACATAATTCCTTCAAACACTATAAAAGCTAGCCAACAAGAAATGAGCTTTCAACTTAGTCCAAATTTGATTTCTTCGCCTCTTGCAAACAAAGCATACTGTGTTTTCAGTTGTGGAAACTTGGCATCTAGATCTGACATGTAGCAATGGCAGCAGCTTAGATTCTATGGCGTCTCATGGACCTTCCTGGCCAAGAGTTGCTTGAGAGGCAATCTACTCCTGACACTCGTATTTGTTTAACCCAACAATTTTCTGTTCCTCGAGGTGCCTTTTCCCACCCACTCAGGATGCATTCTTTCAATTTTTTTAACTTCTATTTTTACTTCTTCCAGACACTTTTCCAAATCTGTAAAACGCACAAAGTTTACCATTACCTAATAAAGCCTTTTATAGAGAGAAGGCAGGGCCTCTGAAGGTCCATTGCTGTCTCTTCTAAGCAAATGCTAATTGGTCTTGGAATTCAATCTAAAGAGATATTTTTAAAATTAGTGATACAGCATGAAAAAATACCCCATCATTTGTAACAACTGTTTTTCAAAATGCAATTTAGCTGCACGGATGGGGTACCACCTTATTGGGATTTTACAATCAAAGATCATTATAATCCATATGTCACTCAGTATCCTCATCCGCATCTACCCAACCCTGATAGCTCCATGAGGCTGGTCTGGGATGCTCTGCCCTGGACAAGAAAAAACACGCCAGTGCTGTCATTCATCACATCCACGACCTGAGCCAGCTCCCTCCACCAGACACATTTTAGACTGCTTCCTTGGCCACCACTTCCGTAACCACCCCTGATTTCTAAAAGAACTCTGTCCAGAACAATCTCTAGACCCAGTACCCTTTCCTGCAGGGACACAGGACACTGGGGATAACTGCCAGTCCTAGCACAATCTCTAGACCCAGTACCCTTTCCTGCAGGGACACGGGGTACTGGGGATAACTGCCAGTCCTAGCACAATTTCTAGACCCAGTACCCTTTCCTGCTGGGACACAGGGTATTGGGGGTAACTGCCAGTCCTAGCACAATCTCTAGACTCAGTACCCTTTCTTGCAGGGACACAGGGTACTGGGGGTAACTGCCAGTCCTAGCACAAACATTTCCACCTTTACTGATCTGTCAGTCAATCCTCCTTTCACCCCTTCTGTGAACTGTCACTCAGGCTTTTGTCTACATCTGCTTTCCTCTCTCTTTTTTAAAATCACATTTATTTGTTTGTTTGTTTGTTTCTTTGGGAGTGGGTGGATGCTGTGACATTATGTGCATGTGTAGGCCAGCAGTCATTTCTGTCCTTCTACCATGTGGGTACCAGGTCTGGGACTCAGGTCATCAGGCTCGGCAGCAAGCATCGTTACCCACTGGACCATCTCACCAGCCCAGATTCCCCCTTTTCTAATCTCTTCCTAAATTCCTTAGCACCATTTAGACACAGTTTGTAGTCAGGTCCATTATGGTGTATCAAATTTTGTGAAGATCATGATGCAATGTCAGACTCAGCAAAGCCACTTGCCCTGTACCAGTCCCAGAATGCCCGCTGAGTCAATGTTTTTATCTGTCCTGTGAACAGAGTCCCATCTAACCTGCTAACCTGGGTATCAAACACCTTTTCTTGCACACTCAGTTCTCTTGACAGTGTCTGCCATTCCTTTATTGTCTTCTAGTCCCTGGAGTCCCTTCTACTCATGGAGATAGTGATAGTAAGGCATCGCTAATCGTTCATAGAAGCCATTGATCACAGCCAGTGGTAGTAAGGCGTAGGAAGCCAGTTCATTGGGAATTGTTTCCCTCACATTGCCTCAAGCTATGCAGCCTGTGTCTGAGAGTGAGAAAAATCAGGGATACAGCTCCATCTCTCCACTTCCCCAATATCAAGCTGATCCTGTGTGCCTCCTATCAAGCCTCACAGCCTCCAAAGCCAGGCTTTGATTTCTTCTGTTGGTTATTTAAAAGTCTCTCCCAACTGAGGCAGTTTGGGGGCAGAACATCCTCTGACTAGCATAGCTTCCTGTGCTGAGAAATTACTAAGGCTTTTATCTCCGTACCAAATCACTTTTTTTTCCTTCTTATGTATTAAACGTCAGGCCTGAGGGCTATCTTCTATCATTTCCACCCTGTCTCCTCACTCCTCCCTGTCTGATTCTTCTCAGGGGCCAAAATTTTTGGGTTCCAGGAAGGGCTCCCTAGCAGAGGACTAATGAACTCTTTTTCACCAAATAAAAAAAGAGAGGAGGAGAGGAGGGAGGGGGAGGAGGAGCCACTATCCTCCTTTTCCCTCGTTTCCTGCCACATCAGAAGGTAATATGGAGGAGACATCTGTGTGTCTATTCTATTGTAATTCCTCCCTCCTGCTGCCAATTCTATCTGGGCAAAAATCTCAGCCTCAGTTACACCTCTTAAGGCAAATAGCAGAGACCAAGAAACTATTTCCATGACCCGCTTATAATCACATGCCATATTGCACTTTCAGAGTTCACAGCAGATTCTCTAGCTCATCAGCCTCCTTGGGGCATTCCTGTACTTGAATCACAGGACACACTCATAAAGGGGATATGCAACCATATACCATAGAGGAAGACAGCCACCCTGGGTTTCCCCTCAAAGATGGTCAGCTTCAGCTGCGTGTCTTATTCATATCAGACACACAACTGCCACTGCAGCAAGGAGGCACCAGGTCCCATATGACCAGAGAAGAGTGATCATATAAGGATTGCCACATAGATGTCCCACCTTCGGTTCGATCATTCACTATTGCCTGTGTCTTACCCGTAGCAGACCTGTCCTCTCAGACTCAACTTTGTTTTGCTTCTCTCAATTCAGGCACCAACTGTGACTTTTTTCCCCTGGGGAAATTTGAACCAGTATCTCTAGTCACCTCAGATAGGACAGAGAACAAAACAAAGAAACAGCTCGCACAAGTCCAGATTAGTTCATTGGGGTTACTGACAGGTGCATGGATGAGGGGTTATCTGTAGGCGTAGGGGCGGTTCAAAGGCATTTGCATACCTGACAGCCCACTCTCATAGCATCATCAATGACCTAATAGCTTCCCACTAGGACCGTTCTCAAAGGTGCCACTACATTAAAGGTGCATCAGCACACTGGAGACCAAGCCTCCAGCATCTGAATCTTCTGAGGTCAGAACCACAGGAAGTGGAAAAAAAAAACAACTGAGCAACATTATAAACCAGTAAGATCTGACAGACATTACAGAAGATGGCACAGACAAAGTGAACATTTTCTCAAGTGCATAGATAGATATGCCACAATCTAAGTCTTTCCAAAGTTTTTAAGTTGAAATTATTCAAGATATTTCCTTTATTTTTTTCAATTTATTCTTCTCTTATATATTACATCCCTGACGGAAGTTTCCCTCCCTCCTCCCCTCCCAGTCTTCCCCCTCCTCCCTCCAGCACTCCTCCACCAACCACTTCTCTTCCTTTTCACTTCAGAAAAGGGCAGGCCTCTCCGGGATATCAAGCAAACAAGGTATATCAAGTTGCAATAAAACTAGGCACCTCCCCTCATATGGACTAGCCAACCCAGTAGGAGGAAGAGTCCGAAAAGCAGGCAAGAGTCAGAGATGGCCCCTCTCCCACTGCTGGGAGTCCTGCTACAAGATCAAGCTACAAAACCGCAACATAAATGCAGAGCACCTAGGTCAGAACAGTGCAAGGTCTCTGATTGTCACTTCAGTCTCTGTGGGCACCCTATGAGCCCAGGTTAACTGATTCTGTAAGTTTTCTTGAGGTGTCCTTGACCCCTCTGGCTCCTACAATCCTTTCTCCTCTGGTCCGCAAGATTCTCCGAACTCTGTCTGAACTCTGCCGGATGTTTGCCTGTGAGTCTCTATATCTATTTCCGTCAGTTGCTGGGTGAAACCTCTGAGGACAACTGGGCTAAGCTCCTGTCTACAAGTGTTGCAGATTTGTTTTGTTCTGTTGTTTGTTTGTTTGTTTTGCCATTGTATCTCTGGGCTATCCAGCCTCTGCTTCATGGCTCTCCACACAGTGTCAGGGGTGGGCTTCCCGTTGTGGCATAGGTCTTAAGATGGACCAGTCATTGATTGGCCACTCCCACAATTTCTGTAGCACCTTTACCCTAGCATATCTTGCTGGCAAGACAAATCATAGGTAGACGGTTTTGTGGCTGGGTTGGTGTCCCAGTCCCTCCACCGGAAGTCTTTTCTGGTTACAGGAGATGGCCTGTTCAGGCTTAATGTTCTCTACTGCTAAGAGTCTTAGCTTACGCAAGATATTCTTGTAAGCGAAGTGCAAAGTTAATCACAGATAGCCAAAGGTTTGCTATCATAAAGGAAGCGCTCTCATCTCTAGGGGAACGGGAAGTCTCAGCGACAAGCTTAAGAGAGAATGGCTGTCTCAAGGGCTCCAGCACCTGACTCGGCCCATCAGAGGATGGTCTGGCTGTTTCCACTTGTCTTCTGCCTCGGATCAGGTAAAAAATGTCTGTGGAAACTGATGTCGTCGCTGAGTTACTTCCTTCTTTAGGATGCCTTGCTCATCTCGATCAGGCTGAGTGCCAGGTTCTCCGTTCAGACTTAGGAAGTTCACCGTGGTCCTGGCAAACCGCTTCCCTCATACTGCCGTGGGACTGATTTAGAGCAAACACTTCAGCTGGGGCCGAGAGGAAGGGAGCTGTTTTCTGGGGTATGGAAAATGAGTCTTTGTAAGTCAGGACTGTTCGTAGCCAGCATGGTGTAGTACAAAAATAAGTTGGGGGGGGGGGATCTTCTACAATTTAACTATTGTGATACTGTGTGACTTCAGGGGATTCCTTATCTTTTCCAAGCTTCACTCTTCACTCAAATATTGAAAGCCCAGCAATGCTTTTACAATGAATGCAATTAGGAAGGGACTGACGGCGCCTGCTTCTTCTTCCTGCTATCTGTTTCATGGAGAGAAGAAAGGCTCACACTGTGTTTGAGAACGCAGAGGGCGTCCATCTGGACTGAGATGTAGTGTTCTAGAAGAGGAGATCAAGCAAAGGCTGCTAACACAGACCTACTCCTGAGGGACTTCGTTGAAAAAAAAAAAACAATAGCTAGCATTTATTTTATTCCAGAAAATGAACTAGTTATTAAACATGCATTACATTTAGATGTCTCATAACGTGCTTGTGAATTTATTCTATTAATAGCTACAAGGAGCTTAGACTAAGATGATTTAAATAACTTGCCAAAATTCTATTAGGCATCAGGAGGCTGAAAGAAAAAAAAAACAATAAAAAATAAAAACAAATCACTTGGCTAAAACTGTCAGTAACACACATGCACACGCACACAAGTCAAGACATGCTGCAGATAGAGAACTAACTAGACAAACTGACAACAGAAATAAAAAGAAAGCAAGATTCATTGAGTCATTTGTTAACCATCCATTAAATGACTACTGAATGCCTGGCACCTTAGGAGTTTCAGGAACTAAGTCAGCACAATTTCTGTTCTTGTGGAAGTAACGTCTTGGCAGGGAAGATAAACTATAAGCAAGTAACATGTGCACTGGCTTAGGACAAATAATTTTGAAAAAATAAGCAAAGAGAGAAGAGGGAGCACATAAGGTCACATTGTAGGCAGGACAGTCAAAGAGAGGACAGTTAGGGTAGAGGGGTAGCCACAGGAAGAAGGTCATTCTTTTTTGTATCTATTTGTTTTATGTTATCTATACAATGGCCAAGATATTTCCTGAAAGCAGGTGGAAACTGAGGCACAAAGCTGAGAACAGAGGCTACATCAAACTAGGAGGGTGAGGAACGAGGACAGAATTTTGGGAGATGCATAGAAGATTCAGAAAAAGATGAGAATTCTTTTACTCCCATCCATCCACGCTGCCATGTCTCAGCCTGATCCCCGCCAGCAACCTGAGTTTTTAACCTCACTTTTTTACCTCTATAAAACTGGATAATTTCTGAGTGTCCCTCCTCCGCATCTCTGAGGATTCTTCTCATAGTGAGACTGTGACATATCGGGCTCAGTCCCTGTCTGCAGATGTGGACAGAAGAGGACAACAGAGCCTAAGTAACAGTTTACTGCCACACAGCTGTGGGGGATGGGTATAAAGAACAGAGCTCAGTTGATTGCATCTGCCAGAGATAGATGCAGGTGGCCAAAAACCCCTCACTGCAGCGGAACCGTGGTTACCAGGGTGGAAAGTGGAGAGTCTGGCTCCGGGGTAGAACTAAGCAGAGGAACCAAAAATAAAAGAACCTCTCTGGACTGGGTGGTGAGAAAGAACTTTCTGGAATAGCTGAAATGATCTGAGAAGTTAAATAGGGAAGGATTCTAATAGAGAAGATTGGGAGGGAGATGGAAACCTAGGAGGAGGAGTTCAGAGGGATTGAGGAAAGACAAGATCCCTGGGGCAAGTATGTAGGACAAAGAGATGATGCTCTCTGAGAGGAAGGAGAAGATAATTCACTCACTACAAGTTTTCAGATAGGTGAGACACATCCTGATTCCATTTAAGAATCTCAGCTCAAAGATGAAAAACGTTTGTCTGCATGTCCGGTGCTTACGTGCTCCGTGTGTTTACAAATGTGTGAGGCAAGAAGAGGTGGACACCCATTGTGTATCTCTGCCTTTAGTTTTTGAGATGGGACTCTCAATGAACTTGAAGTGTGTTCGTTTGGCTGGACTGACTGGCCAGTCAGCCCCAGGGAACCTCCTCCCGCCCCCGTCCTGAGATCAGAGCAATAGATCAGCACACTTGGCTTTTTACTTGGCTGCTCGGATCTGAACTCAGATGGTTCCGCTTTCGTGGCAAGCACTTTGCCAACTATGCATCACCCCAGCTCCCTTCATTCCCTTGGAGGCAAAACTAACCTACTATGTGACATGGTAGTTACACTCTTCAACATACAACAGCTGTGATTACCTGCACAAGATTAGGCCCAACAACATCCTGGCTTGAAGGTGGAAGAGACCAATCAGGCCCTTATAAGTGCTTAATGGTTGACTGGGGAGGGAGAGACGTTTTCCTAGGTAGTGTGGCCACTTGTAAGATGCCCTTGCCTCTGTACATAGCCCCTTACCCACGCTCCTTTAAAGCAACCCTAAGAAACTCATTGGCTTGTCAGAGGGAGAAAAAAAAAAAAGAAAGAAAGTGTAAGACTGGATTAACTCAGAAGAAGATCAAAAGGCATGGGAAAGTGTCAAGAGAAGATAACAAGGATAAATAAGACCAAAATATATACATGTATGAAACCAATTACTTATAATTAATACATATAATTAATACATCCTAACAAAAATCATTTTTCTGAAACTAGCCTGACATCCAGGTATGATGGTGCATGTTTTTAATCCCAGTTTAGGATGCTGAGGCCAACTGGGCTGCACAACAAACCAAAACTGGAAAAACCCTACCTAGCAAAACAATGGCTATAAATGAAACCAAGCACCCTGATGAATCTCAGCCATTCCTCCATGTCTTCTCTCTACAAAGGAATTTGTCAAACATTAATATATACATAGCTTGAGGATTTTGTTAGAATACAACTCTGAGGGAGGAAGCTCTGATGCTGCATTTCTAACAAAGCCCCGGGTGGTGTTGCTGTCACCTGTCCGTGGGACCACACCTTGAGTAGCAAGGTTCTGAAGTGTAGTCACACTGAAACTGGTGCCAGAGAAAAATAGAACTAATTCTCTGCAAGTTTGAAGGAAACAGATACAGGTGCTCAGAAGCCCAGGGGAGAGCTGGGGCTGCATGTATAGATAAAGAAAAAAGCTGTGGGCTGGCTCCGAAATCTCCCTCCCCCTCCCCGCACCCCCTCCTAGATCTCTTTTTCCTTCTTTCGTTTATTTTGCAGCTAAGAATCCAAACTAGAGCCTCAAGCACGCTATCATTCTGTCACTGAAGGACCTCTGCAGCCATGGTCCTGGGATTTCTTGAGTCAAAAGTGTGAGGGGTTCTACTGCTAACAGACTGTGGTCTAATGACTTCCCTCCCCCTCCCTCCCCCTCCCTCCCCCCCCAACCGTTACCTTCTTTGTAACAACCAACTGCGTGTTCAAAGACCTTTCTCTTTTACATCTTGTTGTTATGCTCGAAGACACGTGACTTTCTACCGTTCTGGATCTGTTCTGTCCCCATTGTGACCTCTAGCCTCACAAGCCTCACGCCTCTCAGTTTGAGGCCCTGACTCCAGCTCTAGATCAGAAGTTTCCTTCATGCACACTAAGACCTTTGTTTGTTTGTTTGTTTGTTTTTAACACAAAATTCACATAGCATGTGTTCTGCAACCTCACATCTATTGTTTTAAAATATCCATCACCTGAAAAGAAACTCTTAGCCTAAGGATGTAACTCAGTGGTAGAGTTGTGTTCGAGGCCTGAGGAAGCCCATCGGAAGGAAGGGGAGAAAGCTGTATTCAGCTCCCATTTTCCCACTTCTTCCTATCCCCATCTCCTAGTCAACCCCAATCTGCTTTCTGTGTCCATGGATCAACTAAATGAAAGTGTACAATGGCTGGCCTGGTGTGTGTCATCTAAGAGAACGTTAAGGTTCTGCTGCTAAGATACCATAACCTAACATCCTTTGACATACATTTTTTTATGTTTTGATGTAATAGAATGTACCTATTTTTTTCCTTTCATTTCTTCTGGGTTTTGTAGCATATCTAAGAATTCATTCTCAAATTCAAGGTCATTAATATTGACCCCATGGTTGTTTGTTTGCAGTAGCTCAAGTCTAGAGCATTATGGGTACTAAGCAAGTGCACTGCCACTGAGCTAAGCCCCAGCCCAGCGTTTATGTTTTCTTTTACAAGTTTTGTAAATTTAACTCTTACATATACTTGACATCATTTGAGGTTGTTTTGTTTTGTTTTGTTTTGTTTTGTTTCGTTTTGTTGAGACTGAGACTCACTTGGCTGGCCTGGAACTTATAGAGATTGTCCTGACTCTGCCTCCCTCCTAATGCTGAGACCAAAGGCATGAGCCATCACACCCAGATATAGTTTAAGTTAGGATGAGAGGTAGGTATTTAGCTTCATTCTTTTGTATCTGCATATCCATTTGTCCCAGCATCTTTCCCCCTTTTTTATTTTTATTTATTTATATACGCTTTAATTTTTGCATAAGGATAGCAACTAATTCTTTAACATTTCACATTTGGAAATATTTAGAGCTTATTGTTTTATAACTGAAATTTTTGGTTTGGTAAATGGACTTGAACAATTACTTAGCATCAACTTCTTTCAGCTTAAAAACAAAAAATAAGAAAATTAAAATTTGAAGCCAGGATCTTACCTATAAAGTAAGAACATGTGTCATTTGCCTTCCTAGGTCTTGGTGATTTCACTCAGAAAGTTCTAGTTCCACATATTTTCCTTTAATATCTGAATAAAGCTCCCAACATGTATGTATGTATGACATGTATATGATTCATTTCTATATTCGTGGTCATCTAGCGTGAATCCATTTTATAGCCATTGTGACGAGAGCATCAGTGCGTATAGCTGGATAGGTTCTCTATGGTAGGATGTGGAGTCTTTGGGTGTGTACCCAGGAATGGAACTGCTGGGTCACATGACAGTTCTAGTGTTAGGTTTTTGAAGATTCGCCACTCCACAGTATACCAGGTTACATTCCTACGGACTGTGGACACGGCTTCCTTGTTCCCCACATCTTCACCAGAATTCGCAATCATTTGTATTCTTTATGTTGGCCATTCTGATTAATCTGAGATGGAATCTCAAGATAGCTTTGATTTTTATTGCCCTTATTGGGGGGGGGATATTGAATGCTTTTTATAAAAATATTGATGAATATTCTGTATTTCTCCTTTTGAAAATTCTATATTTTCTTCAACAGCCCATTTTTGATTAGGTTGTTTGATTTTTGATGTTTAGGTTTGTGTCTTTTTGTTTTCTGGGGAGGGTTCATTCTTTGCATATTCTAGATATTAATCTTCTGTTAGGATATATAGCTGGTAAAGATTTTCTTCCATGATGAAAGCTGCCTTGATATTTGATTAATTGACTCATTTGTTATACAGAAACTTTTATTTTCTTTGAAAGTTCCATACATCTTATACAATGAACATTGATCACGTCCATTCACCACTTTCTCCAGTTCTCCATAGGACTCTCACCTCATGTACCTCCCTCTCAGCTTCATGTCATTCTCTCCTCCTCCTCCTCCTCCTCCTCCTCCTCCTCCTCCTCCTCCTCCTCCTCCTCCTCCTCTTCTTCTTCTTCCTCCTCCTTCTTCTATTTAGGTTGCCATTAATGACCCTCTGAGTTCAATTAGTGCTGCTCATTGCAAATAAGTGAGTGACTCCTCTCCCTCAGCAGCCATCAGCTGCCATCAGCTGCCATCAGCTGCCATCAGCTGCCATCAGCCCCTCTGATGTGGGTGAAACTTCCCTTATGCAGGAAGCCATGGTTACTATGAGTTGATGTATACAGCACCCCTTTGGGGTCTACAAGTCAGTATGTCACAGCTCTTCTCCTCGTCTGCCAGCTCTGGCACTCTTTTCTCCCTCCTCTTTGAAGTTCCCGGACCTTGGAAGGTAAGAAGCTGATATAAGTTACCCACTCACAACTGAGCACCCAGAGTTATTTCTGCCCAATACCTTGGCCAGTTATGAGTCTCTACATTGACTACCTGCTGCAAAAAGACCAAAGCTGAGAGCAGCACAAATCGCTAAACACAAATGTTTAGAACACAGTTTGACTGCTTGAGCTTTTAGCAAAACATCAATAGTAGGTTCCTTCTTCCTTGCCCAGAGCCTATGATTTAAACCATCAAAGGCTTTTGACCAGGTCTACAGTACAAAATTCTTCCTGTAGAGAAGGCCTTACATCTCATTTGAAAGTAGGTGGTTACCCCCATAACTTTCATGCCACTATTGAACCAGAAGTCATATCTTACCAAAATGTCAATGTTTTAGCATGTAGGGTCCAGCACTGGGAGGGACCATTGATATCTTTTCTCCCCTTGTGCTTGCATAGCACCTTCTGGTACTATGTAAGTTAGCCAGCAGGAAGAAAGTGTCCTGGTAAGTTAGAGATTTATTTCTCTGTGTCTGATATCCAAATTGAGTGGCGCCTTCAGCAATACAGTCTTACCATGTCGTTATAACAGACAACCAAGAGGAATAGCCTATGTGTTTGAGGCTCCACTAGAGCCTCCCTGACCAATAACTCATATGGGTTATCTGTGTCTGGCACTGAGCTATTTTTGTGAGATGGTGTTGTTTCTGTAACTCAACTGTCTGCTGGAATGTTGACTGATTTTGTTGGCTTGACCTTCTGCAAGTGTCCATAGCTGTTGTGAGTTCATGAGTGATGCTGTGGTGTCATCTGTATAAAACAGTGTTTTATGGCATCCCTCCCCATTCTCTATCTCTTATATTCCCTCCTCATCAGCTTTCCTAATGTTTCCTGACCCTGTGGGGTTGACATAGATGTCCTATTTAGGGACGGGCGCTCAAGTGTCACTTATTCTCACCCTTTGACTATGAGTCATTGCTTTAACTCCTGCCCACAACAGAAGTTTCTCTGACTAAGGTTGGTGGTAATCTGTGTACCACTAGCTATGTCATTCTTTTGGATATTATATAAGTGGAATTTGTTTCCTTCATTTCTTTTCTAGATTGTTCTTCATTGCTAGTGTAAACAAACACAAACTAGTTTTTGTTGAGATTTGTTTGTTTGATTGCTTGCTTGTTGAGACAGAGTTCCTCTACATAGCCCTGGCTATTCTGGAATTATGTAGACCAGGCTAGCCTTGAACTCACAGAGATTCACTTGCTTTTGCCTCCCAAGTGCCCTACTTTGGTAGATTCTTTAGGAAGTTCTGTTTATATAACCATAGAATCTATGCGCAGGAATTGTTTGCTTGTTTATTACAATTGATATGGTTTTTGTTTCTTTTTCTTGCCTAGTTGCTCTGGCTAGAACTTCTAGAACAACACTGAGTAGAAGTGGTGGACTGGATATCATCTTCTCTCAGCTGTCAGTTTTGCATGTTGTCTTGGGGTTTCTGTTGCTGTGATGAAACACCATGACTAAACAGCAGGTTAAGGAGAAAAGTTTATTAGGCTTATACTTCCATATCACTGTTCACCATCAAAGGAATTCAGGACAGGAACTCACACACAACTGGAACCTAGAGGCAGGAACTGATACAGAGGCCATGGAGGGGTGCTGCTTACTGGTTTTCTCAGTCTGCTCTTTTATAGAACCCAGGACCACCAATCCAGTGATGGCACCACCTACAATGGGCTTGCCCTTCCCCCTCAATCACTAACTAAGAACATGCTCTACAAACCTGCCTCTATGCCTGTCTCATAGAGGCGTTTTCTCAATTGTGGCTTTCTTTTCTCAGGTGACTTCAGCTTATGTTTAGTTGGCATAAAACTATCCAGCACACATATTAGCTACAGGGTTTCATAAATGCCTTTTGTCAGGTTAAAGATGTTGCCTTTTCATTCTTAGAGTCTCAAAGAGTATTGGGTTTTCTCAAATGCTTTTTCTATAGCAAATGAGATAATATATCTTTTTTTCTTCATTTAGTTAATATCCATGTATTACCATGTTAATTTAAATTGTTTTCGTGTTTAACTACTCTAACATTTTTGAGATAAGTTTCATTTAATCATGATGTATAACCTCATGGTATATTGTTTTGTTCCATTTGTTGGTGTTTTGTTGAGGATTTCTCAACATTCAGTCTAGAAGAAGTTCTGAACCTGTGGGTTATAATAATTGAAAACTACATATTTCTAGTGCTCTTAGGAACCTGCAACCATAAATCTATATTCATTGCTATTTCCTAACTCTAATTTTGCTACTGAGCAATGTCTCAGTTCCTAAGACCTTCAGAAATACGTGGTTTTTTTATAGTTGTGAGAATGAGCCAAGAATATCTTCCTTCAGAACCTGTCAGATCAATTAATCTTATAACTTTGAGATCAAGCTGTATGAAGTGTCTAAATCTCTCCCTTTACCTATAACTCTCTAGCAGAAAAGACCCACCTCCATTCAAAACTGACACCCCACTTGTGCTCCTGAGCCCTACTCTGGCTTCCTCCTCAGAAACAGCTCTATGCTTCAAACATTCCTTTTTCACCATTTCTTTAAAGCCCTTCTCCATGCACTGTTCCCCTTTTCTGTAAATTTACTAAGGCCCCTTACCATCCTAATGACCACCTCTCCTCCATCCCACCTGCCCAGAAAAGGTCTTCCCTGGGTTTCTCTTCCTTTCTCTGTCAAATCACCTGATAAATCAGTCTCCACTTTCTTTCTGAACTAATTGTCTGGGATGTAAAACAGCCCACGGTGTCCCCTTTGGCTATGAACATACACAAGCCATCTTTCTAAGTTAGATGGTTTCAGTTTCTTCTGACTTTTCACTCTTTTTCAGAGCCATCTTATGCCTACCTCTGCCTTATCCTTCTTAGGACACTGTTTCCACAAACTTCTCCACTTCTCCAAAGTACCATTTACCAATACCTTACAAAGTCAATCCTCACTGCTCACGTGACCCTTTAAGACTTTCTACATTCTGATCTCAGTCTGTGTAGCTTTCACTGAGTACCCTGAAGCAGCTCCTACAGAAATAAAAAGCTAAACCAGACATTCTTGTTCCCAGAAACATGTCATCCGTTGGGTGGAACATAAAAAGTATAAGTACAATGTTCCCTGATTTGATATCACCAGAGAATATCAGCATCTTCTCCATAGTCCATATGGTCCATAGAGTCCCAAAGGAATGCTTTCTACATACCCCCCCTCCCGACACCAAGTAGCCTGCCACAGCCACAGCCACCATAGAGCATCTTTCCAACTCCTACTCTTCTATGCCGGCTCTACTCTTCCACTTTTACTGACAGCAGAGCAATTGGATGCCCCAGAACCTCAGTATCCAAGCTAAAGATGTTGGCCCAGTGTGATTAAAAAGGATGAGTGCCCAATCCAGGAAAAACAAACTTGTATTTACTCTGGGTCAAGCCATGACACTTGGTAATCTTTTGAGCGTGTGCAGTAACTTCTGATCTTCACGCACCATAAGCATGGTGGTTCAAATCTGGTTTTGTCATTATTTTGTTTTAGACCTGCAGGGAACTGCTACTTCCTGTGTTCTTTATGTCTGTGCACCTCGCTGCCCTTAATACAGGCTCCCTTCTCCTTCCCCTGCACCAGTGAAAATTTCCACAAATATAAGCAAAGGCAAATTGGCATTTCAGCGCTCCTTCACAGATAAGTAACAGCTTACCATGTGAAAACGAAGGGGAGGAGCTTTTCAGACAGAAGTGACAGCAATGCAAAGAAAGCAGAGTCACTTAGGAAATTTACAAATCATTGAGCAATGGAAAAGTCCCTGTTGCTATTCAAAATCTTCCTGTAACATCTCATCTTGCGGCTTGCTCATGGATAACTGTCCCTGGCCCGTCACTCACTATTGATACCTCCATAGAGCGCGGACACACCTCCATCAGTTCATTAGTTATTGACTTAAAACTGTGCTGAGCAATAAGAATACATGGGAAACAAGCTTTCTGCCTGCTCTCATTTAGCAAAAAAAGGAGGAGATAATGCCATGATTATAATAAAGGAGAAGACCACACAACATAGACGGCACAGTAGCGGTACTAGGAAAATGCAGAGGCAGACCTAATCCCAAGCCAGGGCCCTGCCCACCACACCATAGCTACTCATTCACCTGTCAGGCTTCTCCATCGGATAGTAGATCAGCAAATCAGAACTATCTTGTTCATACATACAACATATGTATCTCCCAGATCCACACCAGAAGCAGGCATATGAAGGAGGACCAAGAATATGGTCTGGTGTCATGACTTCTAAATTTTTATCCATTCAATTAGCACAGAACTAAGTAAATAGTAGGATACATTTAAGCTTTTTTAATAAACTAATAATCCAAGCCTAGTAATACATGTCTATAATTCTAGGTCTCAGGAGTCTAAGGCAAAAGAGTGCCAGTTTGAGGCTAGCCTGGGCTACATATAAGACCTTGTCTCAAAACCACAAACACACACACACACACACACACACACACACACACACACACTAATAATTTTGATCTATAAAATTAAGAAAACTGAGCCAGGCAGTGGTGGTGCACGCCTTTAATCCCAGCACTTGGGAGGCAGAGGCAGGCGGATTTCTGAGTTCAAGGCCAGCCTGCTCTACAGAGTTTCAGGACAGCCAGGGCTACACAGAGAAACCCTGTCTCAAAAAGCCAAAAAAAAAATAAAATAAATAAATAAAATTAAATAAATTAATTAATTAAGAAAACTGAAAGGAATGTGCTAGTTAGTGTGGCAAGCGTTCCCGATGAGTCCTATGGCCACTGAGAAAATAAGCCCAGTGTCTTTATTCAGAGAAAGTGAATTTAACACCCTGGATAGAGACTTTCTGAGAGGAGGACTAGGCATGTGTCTGCTCACTCACCATGAGCTCATCTGAGGCTCACTTTGTGCCAGACACTGTTTAAGGGTGTTCACAGTAGCGATAAAAGAGACAAAAACCCTTTTCTGTGTGATGCTTACACTTCTAGTAAAGAGAACAGAACGAAACAATAACAAACCCTCCCTACAAATTTATAAAGTATGGTGATTGCCATAGATAAAAATAAATTCAACAGAGAGTGGGTCACAAGAATGGGTAGGGGGGTTGGTAGTGAGGAAAGAGTGATCTCAGAAGACATTGCCAAAAGAAATATTTGCATTGAAGGCATTATGCAGGCAAAGGAGTTGGCCACATGTTTGCCTGGAAGAAGTACATTCTGGGGATGCACAAGTGCAGAGACAGCTCAAGAAATGCCCGAGTTGGAGCAAATTGAATAGGAAGGCAGTGATAGGGATTGTGCTGGAAAAGGAAACTGTTCAAATCATTTTTGTCCTTTATAGGTCACTATAATGATTTTTTAGGTTTGATTTTGCTGTTATTGCTATGATTATTTTTATTAAGTGCAAAGAGAAACTACAAATTCTGAGTTATTAGCTCAATGAATTGAGCTAACACCTGTGTATACACACAGACCAATGAAGACAAAGAACACTGTTATCGATACCCTAAATTCCCCTTAGGGTGCCTCTTACTCACTGCCTCGACTTCCTTCCCAAAGGTAAACCATCCTCCTGATTTCCGACAGTACAGATTTGTCTTGCTTGATTTTAATTTTAAGTAAATGAAATATTACTTGGGGGCACCTTTTGAACTCAAGATTTTGCTTGTTATGTTTTACTCACGTGACTAGGAGGAAAGAGAGCTCAAATGACAAATAGCCATGTGTCAAAAGACTCGTGGGAAAAGGGGATGTTTGTCGGCAACACTGGTGTGCCTGGTAATGACACAGCAATTCAGGAAAGAGAGCAGAAGTGCAGGCTCATGGAAGAGCTGAGTACGTGTCAGGAAGCCTGAGACACCAGCTCTGGGCCACCCAGTAACCACACACACAACTGCAACTCTTCCTTGGAAAGTAAGAGACTCCAAAAAAGTTGAAGTCACAGTCATAGTGATTTGTTGACTGATAGTCAAACATCTCCACATACCATTTGTCAGACACAGCAGAGTACTAAGTGGTAAGTGCTGGCTATACAGGAATAACCATAACATGGGCAGTTAAACAAGTAAACAGAGCCCTAGGAAGCAGAGTAATGTGTGCTAAGAGCTCAGGCACTTAAAGGAACATCCTCTTTAAGACTTGGAACAATGGGGCTGGAGAGATGGCTCAACAGCTAAGAGCATGGGCTGCTCTCTCACAGGACTTAGATTTGACTCCAGCACCAACACAGCGACTCACATCTGTCTTACTGTAACTCCAGTTCCAGGGACTCCAACTCTCTTTTCTGGCCTATGTAGGCCAGGGTACACAGGGTACAAGCATGGGGTACACAGACATACATGCAAGCAAAACACCTATACAAATTTTTTTAAAGCGTGAGTTTGAATCCTGGCTCTGCTAGTTTTAAGCTGTACAACCAAGGAAAGTTGGTTAACCTCTCTATATCTTGGTCTCTTTATCCATAAACAGATATTGTTTTTTTTTTTTTTTTATCTATCTCACAGACAGTTAACCCTCAAATGAAATAATGCATGTAAAAAAACTGTGTAAGTGGTAAACCCCTGTTACTGGCTCTCTGCATTGCACAAGCATGGTACATAGACAGACATTAAGTGCCCCATGACTGACTGACTGGCTGTGACAGTCCTACCATCAGCAAAGCCTTGCAATTGTTGGAGTTTGTGCCAAGGGGTCAATATAGTTTCATTTTCCCTCACAGATTGTTGTCAAAAGATTTCAAAGGCTGAGGTCACAAAAGTAAGACCAGCCAGGGTAGAAGGAGACCATGAGTTAGGGTCATCTAACTGAATCAATTGCCCGTTAGCAAAGTCTACCAGATACTTTGCTTGAGGTAGAGACACTGGGAGTGTAATTGTCCACTGAAACATTTCTGAACAGCCCTCTCTGCTTCTTCTTTCTTCATCACATCTCCGGCCTTCTTCCAAAGAGCTTAAACAGACTGGCAGAATTAAGAGAAAGGATCTAGAAATAGAAGGGGATTGTCCGAGATGGCTCTTTAGCCTGCTCCTTCTGTGTTTACAGGGAGTGACGTTTCACAAGGCGGCTCAGACTACCAGCTAATGAATGGCATTCTTGGGGAGTCTGTAGTTCTTCCTCTTGAGCTTCCCGCAGGAAAGACGGCCAGTGTCATCATCTGGAGTTTCGAAGGAGAAGCATCACATGTCACTGCATTCCTCGTGATCCAACTAAATGAGCCTGAAAAACCACAAATCATCAACACTGATCCAAAGAAGGAGAAGAGACTGAGCATCACCCAGTCCTATTCCCTGCAACTCAACAACCTTACATTGGCAGACACAGGATCATACACTGCGCAAATCACCACAGAGGGCTCTGAAGTGATCGTCCTCAGATATACTCTGAGGGTCTTTGGTGAGTCCAAATGAAGCATTTAATTATGTACAAACTTTTTTTTAAAAAAATCCAAATTTCAATTGTGTGTGCCTACAAGAGTGCACTGTAGCCTAGTGATAAAGATGATGGCGTTTGGCGTCATTATGAAGTCCAGAAGTAAAGCATTTCCATAACATTGCACAGCTAAATAGCAACAGAGCTGAGTTAGAAACTATGTCCTATGTCTCCCTACACCAATCACCTCACTTTCCCTTTCAACCAGAAATGTACAGTTAGTGGAAGCAAAATGCTTACTGACACCATTCACATACACAGTTAGGTATCTATCACAGTCCTTACATCATCTCCGAGATGAGTGTGCACAGTCCTAGCCACAGAGCATAGCCGTGGCACTTCCTACGTAACTGACCTATCTCACTTTACATGGAGATTTAGCTGACTTATTGGATGTGTCGCCTTAGAAAGTGCTCTGCACAGGTGCGCCAATTAACCAAAAAACTAATAAAAAACTTAATTGAAAATTCTTTCTATCAAGGTTACTTCTAACAGTATTTTCTCCAGCTGTCTTATGTAGATCATTGATCAAAAAAACTGCTTTCTAACTGGAGGGATGATACATATCTATAATAAGCCCAACATGTGGGAGGTTGAGGCAGGAGGAGCAAGAGTTTAAGGTCAGTCTTAGCTACATTGACAGACTGTCTCAAATTAATAGGTCTACCTCCCTAATATTAAAGAAAATTATAGAAACATTAATGAGATACTGTATTAATCTAAACTACTAAAGATGTTCGGTAATGCCATGGAATACTTTTACAGGAGACCCAAGAATTAAATTGACTACCCAAGGGCAGTGAGATGGCCCAGTAGGTAAAGGTGCTTGGTACCAAGCCTAATGAGCTGAATTTGATTTCCAGGGCCCAGGTGGAAGGAGAGAACTGACTCCCACAAGTTGTCTTCTGACCTTCATATGTGTACTATAGCATTTATGCACACACACACACATACACACACACACACACACACACACACACACACACACACACACACACCATATCACACTATATCAGAGAGAGAGAAAAAATAGTTAAATTAACTAAATGTTGCTGGTGATGATGGTGCACACCTTTAAGCCCAGCATTCTGGAAGCAGAGGTAGGTGGATCTCTGTGAGTTCAAGACAAGATTAATCTACATGGTGAGTCCCAGGAGAGCTGGAGTTTTGCATAGAGACCCAGTCTCAAAAAAAAAAAAAAAAAAACGTAAATAAATACACTTACAGTATGCTGTGAGTGCTAAGGAAAAGGCATGGAGCATCAGGGTGTCAAGGGACAGAACAAGAGACGTGGTGCTACAGACCAAAACTAGGCCTCTGAGCAAGTTGCACAAGTGCTGTTACCAGGTATGTACCAGGCCCAAGGAATCGTTTTAGAGGAAGTGATCATAGTAGGCCTCTATTGAAAACATAACATTTGAGGCAAGCTCTATTGGTTTTAAGAGAATAAACCATGCAGATATCTGGAGGAAGAGCCATTCAGAACAGGAAACAAAGCTCTTCTGCACTCAAAGAGCATCCCTCGAGAAGGCCGAACATCAGTTCTCAAAATCCATATAAAAATCTGGAAATGGTGACAAGCATCTGTGATCCTAGCAAGTAGGGAAGAAGAGACAAAAAACCCTGGGGTTTGTTGACCAGCTATTTTTAACCAACGGTAAGTTCAGTGAGAGACCCTGTCCCAAAGAATAAGGTAAGGAGAAATAGAGGAAGACACCTAGCAGCAACCTCTGACCTCCACGTGCATGTGAGCATGTACCTATACCCTCATGCACACATACTACCATATACACACATAAACCCATCAAACAAAAAGACAGGAAGGTTAGAGATGTTTTCATAGGTTGACCAGCAAAGTCATGTGCCCTTAACTAAGGTCTTTTCTCTTTATGTAGAACGACTGAGTAACGTAGAAATTGCCAGCCATAGTCTCCTGCTAGAGAATGGGACCTGCCAGATACACCTGGCCTGCACTGTGAAGAATCCAAATCAGACTGTCTCAATTGACTGGCAAGCGACAGGAAACTTCTCTTTAGGGGAACCAAATGTTACTATCTCTTGGGACCTGAGGAATTCCGGTGACCAGACTTACATCTGTAGAGCCAAGAATGCTGTCAGCAATTTGTCAGTCTCTGTCTCTACCCAGAGTCTCTGCGAAGGTAACACCCGCCTTGGGTCTTCCTGGGAGCCTCAAGCAGCTGGATAGTGCCATAGCCTGGATTCACAGCCTACATGACTGCCTGGACAGTGGCAGCCCAGCAGCCATATGCTGCAGACAGGAACAGGCAGGCTTGAAAACTCCCTGCCTCTATTAAGCTTCTTCTTCTTTCCCTCCCCAAGTCCTCTTGCAAGAGCAAGGCCTCAGGAGTCAGGATGGCTTTCTCCCACCTCAGCCAGACCCTACCTGTCCTGCCTCTTAGAAAGTCTCACAAACCCCCAGACTAGGAGTAGAAATGACCGTACCCAGCCTCTATAGACAGCCCAGAAGAGCCTGGAGAGATACTCTGAAACAAACTCAAAGGAGCCAAAATTTTATGCACCCTAAGAAGTTCCACTTTTTTTTTAATTCTCCTTTTCAGGTGTTTTAACTAATCCACACTGGAATACAGTACAGCTTACAACTATAATTTTAGTCTTGGCTATAATTGTATTCATCTTTGTGTGCATGGGCATATATTTTTGGAGGAGAAGAAAAGGTAAGTTTTCCTTCTGCTTTCTTCTATCATCTGTTAGACTGCGGTTATTTAGAGTCTGGAGCCTCTGGTTGGCAAGAGTCAAGGGAGGACGGACACAACCACTGACTAAATTAGCTCATTGGAATGAACCCTGGTGTGTGGCCAAGCATCTGTTAATATTTCAAGGGAAGTGTCCTACTGAGAAAAACAGGACCCAGCCTCAGAATCCACTTGCTCACCTGCCCTTCATTTGGGACCTGTTGCCTGCATCCTTGGAAAGATGCCTGGTGGAGAGGGATGGAGGAAATATTCTCTCACTGGACTCATGCATTCCACCTTCCTGCTTTCATTTCCCAGGTTCTCTTCCTTTGACTACCCAACATCCAGGTGAGCACACAACCTTTTAACTACAAAATGTAAAGCAGACAGGAAGAGGTAAATGAACGAGAAGAGGGGCTGGCCAGAGAGATAAACAGTGACCATCACTATTCAGCTGGACCCTGTGGTATCAGAAAGGCTGGCTTGTAACAACGAGACCTATACAATTTCTCCCAAGCATGTGAGGGGTATCACACTTTTCTATAGCAAGGTCATGATCGCTAACTTCCTTTCTGATGGAAAACACAAGTCCTGGAGAAAAGGGTCCATGGACCATACATGAACTGTCACTTTGAGCATGAACCACTCAAAACTAGGCTCTGTGACTATACTACTGAGACTCAGCCAAGGCTGAAACAGTGGATAGACATTGTGAGAAGAGATGTGAATGCAGGCTCATTTTCTGAATCTTGTCCCATGGGTGATAGTTTCAAGGTACCATTGTTGAAGAGAGGGCGTGAGGTCAGAGATCTGAAGACTTGCATTCCAGCTCCTTTCCGTCTGCTACCTAAGCAACTCTGTACAAGTCCACTAAGCACCCTTGAGCCCAAAATTCCTCATCTCTAAAATTGTCAAAACTGTCAGACGGAGCTGTGCAAACTGTCTCCAGAGATCTCACAGACTGTGGCATTTAGTCCTTCAAGTGTGTTGACATGAGGGAGTCACTGAGACTCTGAATCATAAGAATACCACCCACACCCTCACCCAAGAAATGAGGTTAGAAATAGACCGTATGATAGCTCTCATTTAGCGCTGAACTCCAAAGATCGGAAGGTGGAGAAGAGAGTCCTTAAAGGGGGGGTCAAGCTTGAAACAACTGCATTGGGAGGGGGGTGCTCTAGAGACCAGAAAGATGCAAGGTCTTGTGCAGAGTTGACCAGCCCTTCCACTGACAGCTGTACCTTTTGTGTGTGTGTGTGTGTGTGTGTGTGTGTGTGTGTGTGTGTGTGTGTGTGTGTGTTAACCATAGATTCCTCCCAGAACACAAATACTCCAGGCTCTCCAGGGAACACCGTATATGCACAAGTCACTCGTCCAGTGCAGGTAAGTCCTCTCAGCTCTGTTCTCTGTTGTTGTTGTTGTTGTTGTTGTTGTTGTTGTTATGATTCCTCCCAAGCATGTCACTATAATCATCAGCCTTCACTATTGGAGAAGGCAACCGCAGGGCTGTCTACCCAGTCTCTGCCCCCGTGGCCTCTAAGTTAATGCTTACCCTCATTCGCTTCCCAGTGTTCTCTGTCTGCTTAATGCATCAATCAGTAGGTCTTTGTACTTCAGGGTAGCCGTAGCATGCTTGAAAATACAAATTAGATCCTCCACAGCTAACCTATGACAATGTATCTGAATAGGTTTTGCTACCAAATTACCTATTTGTTGTTTCACAAAGTTAGTCAGCCTATTTAAGGCCCTGGGACCAAAAGAAATAAGCAAAAATAACCCAATTAATGGTCCCAAGATGGAAGGAAGTAGGGTTGACAACCATAAAGAGGTTAAAAACCAATTCTTGTACCAACTCTCATCTTTCTCTTTCTGTTTTTTCTCAAGGCCTTCTCTGACCTTATTCATGCTTTCTTTAACCATCCCTGTCTTGTCTATGTAAACACAACATTCTTCTTTAAGGGCTGTACACAGTCTAGAGCTGTACTCAGTCTTCTCTATTGTAAAAGGGTAAATCAAGTCCAATAAAGTCCTTTGCAATTTTTGGAGATCACTTCAGACAGCGAAATGAGGGATTTCTTCAGATTAGTGATGTCAGTTTCTAGTTGTTTGATGTCATTGTCAATGGCCCATCGAAGGTCTGAGTAGTATAAGTCTGGAGGCCAGCATCAGGATTAGAACTTCCAACAGCAAACACCACTGGTGACTCATTATTACCTGGAAAGGAAAAAGAAGGGAATCCTCAGGGAGATTTCTCTTCCCTGGATGTCAATTGTTATTCATCTTATTTATTATAATCGGGCCTGGCTTTGTGGGGTATCTATTTATTTCATTAATCTTTTTGGCAGCCATTTAGCTGTGCCTTCTGTGGTATCAAACAGGCATATCAATCCTCAGCCCCATTCCATTTAAGAGTAAGAGGGTTCTTCCACATACCTGTGGCATAGTTTTTATTGGTCTCAGCGATGCTAGAGGCAGACAGCAGCCAATTTGCCATGAGCTTTCAGATTTAAAAAATTAAAAGTGAACAAGGCATGATGGAGAGTATTTCTGCGAGACTCCTTCTGGTGGTAGTTCCCCAGTTCCCCCTCTTTTGTTTTTAAAGCAAATTTTTCAGAGTTCTTGTAAAATCAGGGCAGAACTGCCAGCAGCCACTCCTTCCACCCTCAGAGAGAGTCATGAAGACACTATTTAAAGAAATATAAATCTATGTTAATAATCTCTTTTATCAAAGGACTGTTATAAAACAGCTAACAACTAATCAATCTATATGATATATCAATTAATAATAGCTTCTTCTACTTTTTGTAAAATTATTCCTCTTTTGTCAATTAATTGTTGAGGGAAATTAGGATTTGCATCTCTCTTGAGAATATTAAACAGAGACTTAAATTCTTTTGTGGAGAGCTTAAAATAAGATCTTAGCCAATTAACATCTCCCAGAGACTCAAGATGAGGTTGTCACTCTATCCAGGGTGTTCCCAAAACCCATCTCCACCCAACCTAAAAGAGGGGACGTCCACCCCTAGAAGCAGAAAGGGGCTACCCAGAACCCCCTCTAACTGGTGATCTGAATTCTTGCTTAGGCTGCAATGCTAAGCACTGCAAGGGAATATAAGTCAAAAATATCTTTTTGGGTTCCCTGAGGGACAAGCCTGTCTGCATAGGGGTTGATGTCAAAAGTATCCCCTCTCCAGGAGAAAGACATCAGGATGGGTATGGCCCTCATGCCTCACTGGACAACAACAGGAGGACCAGAGCCATTACAAGGTCCCCTTTAATTATTAGAGGTCAGGCCTCTATCGTTGCCTTCACAAGATTAGAATTGCCACAGCCCTTTTAAACTTGTAGAAGGGAGGAGATGTCAGGGGCAGCCCTGCTTATACACTGAAGGCCTAAAATCAACCATAGGCCTAAAATCAGCAATAGGCCTGACATACATGCCTGCTAACACAAAGTCTAGGGTCTCTGTGGAAAAACACTGACACAGATGGCTATGAGTTATTGTAAACAGGCAGCTTTGGTGGAAATTTACCACCCTGAGTAGTCATAGACCTTGTAGATAGGTAGCCTTGGCAGATAGTACCAACTTAGATAAGAACAAGTGAATCATAGGCAGAGTCATATGACCTGTCCCCTGAACCTTCACCCAGCCAATACCCTGTTCTGGAAGATATCTGTACTCCCCTTGAACACCTACACTCCTGTGTCATCTCCTTTCCCACATCCTGCCTTTTTGTGTTTATAACCTCTGTGTGAAAGGGGTTCTATGAGAGCTTAGAGTAGTATCTCAAGAGAGAAGGGGCAAGTATCACAACCCCTCCACAATAAAGGGGATGAACTACAGAAGACAACTTCTACATAGTAGGATGGCCTTGGTCAAGCACCAGGGTCCTCACTACCCATGAATGAGACAATTGTGGGGGCAAACATCTCTGGCCCAGCCGTCACAGGCTTTGTGGAGTAAGTTCCTAACAGAGAGGACACTGAGGGGCATTCACACTTTTTGCCCATTTACCTTTCCCAACTCCTGCTGGGAGCATGCTCACCAACAATTCAAAACAGAGATCACCAGCCCATTTGTCAGCCTATGGAGTCTAAATTATTCTCTAAATATTCCTTCATTCATCTTAAGTATCAAAATGTATGTACAGATTCATCTAGGACCTGGGGATTTCTGTTGTTACTACTACTTTGTGTATCCAGAGAGCCATTCATTTTGTTTGTTTTTCTTTCCTTTTGTTCATTATTTATTTCATTAATTAATTATTTTACATCCTAATCACAGCTTCCCCTTCCTCCTCTCCTCCCAGTCCCACCCTCTCACTCTAACCCCCAACCCCCTCCCTTTCTATCAGAAAAGGAGAGGCCTCCCATGGATATCAACCAGCCTTGGCATATCAAGTTGCAGTAGAGCTAGGTGCATCTTCTCCTATTGTGGCTAGACACAGCAGCCCAGTTAGGGGAAAGGGATCCAAAGAGAGATAAAGTCAGAGACTGCCCCTGCTCCTGCTGTTAGGGGTCCCATATGAAGACCAAGCTGCACATCTGTTACATATATGTATGAGGCCCAGATCCTAGATGCATGCTCTCTGGTTGGTGGTTCAGGAGAGAGCCATTCTTAAAACTGAGAGTTCCTATATACTTCTGGTTTCTCACTAAACACAGTGACTAGGCCATTAGAATAACAGGGATAAATGGAGCAGGCAAAGTAGGTGGCTCCAGTTATAGCTAGTAAAGACTAAGACACAAGACAAGAACATTTTTAATTTCTCCACACAACTCTGCCTTTCTGTTGTTCTCTGGCTGGGACCTTTCTTTGCATTGCTGGGACGTTGATATTCTATTTAGGTTGCTTTTCTGTTTCTTGGAGAATGTTACTAAAACATCACAGGTTTGCACTGGTAGAGATTGGTCCCCAGCTCCTCTTGGCATGGCTCTTTCTTCCCTTCTTTCTTCCCTTCTTTTTTCTTTCTTTCTTTCTTTCTTTCTTTTTCTTTTCTTTTCTTTTTTTTTTTTTTTTGTCACACTGCCTTTTCCCAAATATTTGCATGCACAGACCTCTTTGTCTCTGTGAGCCAAATGCATATGACTTGTTTGTTTGTTTGTTTACAGGAAGTGAAAATCCTAAAACCTATAAAAAATGACTCCATGACAATTTACTCCATAGTTAATCACTCCAGAGAGGTAAATGCATGACTGCTTTATCTTCTTTTATTTTGTATGTCTGCACATATGTGTGTAATGTATGTGTGTGTGGTTTGTGCTCATGTGTGTATGGATGGGAACAATCCCATCCAGTGCCCTGCTCTACCATTCTCCACTTACTCCCACAAAACAGTACCTCTTATCAAAACTAAAGCTAAGCTTGTGGCCAAACATTCCTCCTGCTTTGGGCCCCAGGAGTGCTGGCATTACAAGCACACACACACACACACACACACACACACACACACACACACACAGAGAGAGAGAGAGAGAGAGAGAGAGAGAGAGAGAGAGAGAGAAATAACTAAATAGAGAACATTTTAACTTATCTTGTATTGGGACCACCTATTATAATTAACCTACTTATTTGTTTAATATAACCTGGCCTCATGCCATCAATAGCCCTACCATCTACATCAGGACTCTCATGTCCTCTCTGCAGCCATAGAGGGAAGGGTATGGCTCTGATCTCTACTAATCTACATCATTTCTCTCCTCATAAAATAAGCCTGTTTCTCCTAGGCTGAATACTGTTAAGGACATCAAGTTGTTGAGAGACTTTAAAGAAATCCAAGAGGAACACATCTACTGATCCCTTGGAAGAGAACAGAAAAGAAGCCTGATTTTCAACTGGCAATGGAATCCGGATATCTGGGGTTATCACTTCAGAACTGGTCCTTCATACAAACGTC
Source organism: Rhabdomys pumilio (assembly GCA_030674055.1). NCBI lineage: Eukaryota > Metazoa > Chordata > Mammalia > Rodentia > Muridae > Rhabdomys > Rhabdomys pumilio. The sequence goes on from JANHMN010000015.1 coordinate 59,370,133, forward strand.
AGATGCTTCAGGAGTAGCAAGATCTGTAGTAACCCCCAAACTACTTTCCAATCAAATCTAAGACGAATCCTGCTTTGGATAACACACCTACATGCTGCTTTCTCTCTGACAACAGAGTTTTGATGGGCAGATTATGATTCAGCAAGTAATCATTGCTCCTTCTAGAAGGCAGCAGGATGTGATTGGCTGTAGGGAGAGCATGGTGTTTGGTTAAATGTGTCACGTCTGGCATTGAATTTACCCACACTCATGCCCTGACAAATCATTTACTTAGGCAGGCCTCCTGGGATGTTTCCTATGTTCTTGGACCTTTAATGTCATAGCCAAAAATAAGAGGAAGATAGGAATACATTGGTTCCATTGCTCACGACAGGAATCTGAGCCATCCGTGACTACAGTTTATCACCAAGCCCTTCAGACTCTACCTCCAAGATATATTAAACAGACCTCTCTCTTTTCAACTTGTAGAGCATCATCATATCTCCATTCCTCCCGTCTGGAACCTGGGGTACTCCAAACACCTCTAAACATCTCTTCTGATTTTGCTCTTGTCTCCCCATAACTCATGGTCTACAAGACAACCAGAACAACGTCCTTAGTATAGATCCGCTTTTTTTATTGACTGCTGGTACCCTTGCAGACTCCTCATTACACCCAGAGTCCATGGCCCTGGATGGTCTGGCACATCCCCAGACTTCGCTAACTTCACTCTCCCCATTCTCTGTTTGACCTCTGTGAACTTTTAGCTCTTCCATCAGAGACTTACACCTCCCCCAAGGCCCTTCTTCTGCTTGTTGTGTTCTTCCTATTCTTTAGGTCTCAGCTTAAACACATCAGCTTCTATAAAACACCTTCCCAGTACACTCTTCCTAAAGTAGAGTCTCTTAAACTTTCCATGTTGTTTATCACGTCTTTGAATATTTATTTTTAATATTTGTTTCCATGGAATCAATAATTATTGGAGACAATAATTATTTTTATTGCTGTAATCATTAATATGTAGAACATTGTAAGTGTTCAAACAATACCTTTAATAAATAAATGTATACATAATGAATTGATGTGGGAATTAAATGAAACAATACAATTGGCTTTGCAACTGTGGGTCTACTTCTGTGTATTCTATCAACTGCAAACTAAAATATTTGAGAAAGAATTGTATCTATACTAAGTACATACATACTTTTTTCTTATTATTCTCTTGAGGTAGACATAGGTTCTATACTACACCCCACCCTTTTATATGAGGAATTGGCATCTAGGGGATAGCCTAGAACCATCTTCCAGGAACACCAAGGGATGACTATAAACCTGAACCCCTTAGCCTAGTGCCTAACACATTAAGAAAGCTCGAGAAATGTATGCATAACTTAGTTTTGCCTGGTGCCATGTGGCAAGGCACTCCTAGAATTCTAATGCTTGGGAGATGGAGGCAGGAAGAGTCAATGTTTTCCTCAGTTATACAAAAAGTTCAAGGCCAACCTAGGCTACAGAAAACCTTGTCTCAAAAAAAAATTGATCTTATTGCTGATGTTATTATCATTATTAAAATTTATTCTCCTGAATCACAAAATCTTCATAGATGCCTTCACCACCTAAGAAGCCTAAGTTTAAGGCTAGCCTGGGCTACATAGGAAGTTCTGTGACAGTCTAAGCTACACAAGAAGACTGTCACAAAAAGTAAGATAAATGAGAAGAGAGAAAGCACACTATTTGTCTACATTCATGCCATTTCTTACCTTTACTCAAGTTTCAAATCCGATTAGTTTACCCCACGTGAAATGAATGCTCCTCTGTCCTTAAGAAACATTTTTGGAGGGAGGAGAAGGATTGTTGTTATTTCTTTTAGTATGTTTTATTTTTCTCAAAAAATAACACATATGTTTACTGAGAATAATTCACATAGTCTAAAACAAAATGTCTCTACAATAGTCAAGATAACAACCATTAATAATCCTATATTAAAGTAGGACTATTTTTACCAATATAAAATATTTTCATAACCTTTTCTTGGCTTTAATTTATTTTTGGTTTTGTTTTCATTTGTTTTAAGTTGTTTTGGTTTTGTTTAACAGTATCCCTTAAATAACTTTCTGAAGTTATAATGTTAGCACTGAAGTCAGAATATATAACCATACTAATCATCTTTGCTCCTTTTTTTTTCCAATCTTATGTACTAATAGTTGAAAATCAAGCAATGCTTTGAAATGCATATGTATCAGAGACAGCCCGTACTAAAAACATATCCCGAGATGCTGAGATGCACAAATGGTGGACTCACAATCGACAAGAAGTAATGCAATGGCTGTGAACAACAGAAGGAGAAAACAAAATTTATCAAAGTTAGATCTTTTTTATTTTGGTTTTTAGATCATTTGAGACAGAGTCTCCTGACGCCCAGAATAGCCTTAAGCTCACTGAATGGATTCCTGATCCTTCTGCCTCCACCAGCCCAGTGCTAACATTATAAATTCATTTTGAATTCTGGCTACCAATAACAGTGTCAGCTAACTAAATAGGGTGAATAGAGAGAAGTTCATCAGGTGGAAAGGGAAACTTCAGAAATAGTCATGGAGGCTTCAAAGAAGGGACAAGGAAGATCACCTGTAAGTCCTCACAAGGTGCCCTAAAGCTTGGAGGAAGACTCACTACACAGATGTGAAGGTGCCTCCTTTATTTTTTTGACATTTATGTGTGCGCACGTGTACTTATGGGACATGTGGAGTCAGAAGATATCTTAGTTAGAGTTTCTATTTCTGTAACAAAACACCATGACCAAAAAGCAAGTTGGGGAGGAAAGGGTTTATTTGGCTTATACTTTTATATCAGTGTTCATTACTAAAGGAAGTCAGAACAGGAACTCAAACAGGCAGGAACCTTGAAGCAGGAGCTTTTGTAGAGGTCAGGCCATGGAGGGGTGCTGCTCACTGGCTTGTTCCTCATGACTTGTTCAGCCTGCTTTCTAATAGAACCCAGGACCACCAGCCCAGGGATGGCACCACCCTCAATAGGCTGATCCCTACCCTGCTGTGAATTTGGTTTAGTGCTTATATTATGTTAATTGGGTTCCCAAATTATACAGGAATTCTCAGGTCTGTACATAAGACTCCCTGGGTTCCTGCCCCCAATTGGTTCTAATTGGTCAATAAACTTTCCAAGTGGCAGAGAGACAGAGGCAGGACTTTAGATTTCCTGGACAAGGGAACCCAGGGAAGAAGAAAGATTTAGAATCGCCATGCTGAGGAAGCAGGAGGATCAACCGTAGGAGCTGCAGGAGAAAAAGCATACAGCCATGTAAGAATCGAAGAAGAGCAGCCCTAGGGGTCTCTCCCCCATTGGGTCTGGGGTAGCAAAGATGGAATGTAGATTTTAGTAAGTAATAATTCATGAGTATCAGAGGGGAGGTGTTAGTAAAGTGGAAGTTTGGGAATGGCCCAGCCATTGAGTTGCTTAGGGCATATTAAAAATAAGGCTGCATGTATGTGTCTTTCATTAGAAAATCCAGAGCCTGTTGTCGCGTGGCAAGCAACAAGCACCGATTTGAGTAGCGTACATAATTAATACAACAGATGGCATCCAACCTGTAGGCTCAAACTCACTATTAAAACGTAATTGGAGATTCTCGAAGGGAAAACACGACACAAGATTAGGAGGTGGAGAGAATTAGAAGAGCTTCTGGTTTTGCCTGAGCCACACAGTTCCTCCGCAAGCTGCACAGGTTTGGAACTAGAACCAAAGGCATGCTAATTGGCGCACAGAATTCTGGGGTTCTGTGGATGATACATACCCAGGCCGACCCAGACGAAGCTGGTGGCAGGGATTTACCAGATTAATACAACACTCCCCCATCAATCTCTAATTAGGAAAATGCCTCATAGGATTGCCTATAACCCTATCTTATAGAGACATTTTCTTAACTGAGGTTCCCTTCTCTCAGATGACTTCAGCTTGTGTCAAGTAGACATAGAACTGTCCAGAACAGAGGACAACTCTACGGAGTTGCTTCTCTCCTTCCACCATGTGGATCCCAGAGACTGAACTCAGGTTGCCAGGATTGATTGCAAGTGCTTTAACCTGCTAGTCTTCCCACCAGCCCCTGAAATGTTTCCACTTATCAAGCAATTAAAAAATAATAATAAGTAAGTAAGACATCCAGCAACTCTCCCAGAGGGAGAAATCTATAAATTTAGGAAAGATAGAGAAATACATTCCACTGTTAGAATACCCAAACCAGCAACAGACTTAGCCCTATGTCTTGGAAAGGACCATCTATTCATCTAGAACAGAAAATCTACCAAATGCTACCCCAAAGTCTAGACTGCACCAGCAACTGAAAAAAAATTAAGAACATCTCTACAATTATAAAAAGGCAAGGAAACTGTGTGAGAAAAACTGAGCTTTGTTTCCAGTTGTCCATATAATAAAACGAGACTTCCTGACTCCAGCATTTCTTTTCTTCTTACAAACCTTTGTCCACTCATCCATGCCTCTCCTGTTAGACTCCACAATGCTGCGCTTTCCAGGCATTCCTCCTTCCTTTCCAGCTGTTTCTCAGTCTCCTCACTGAGACACCTCTTCTGCCTCTTCAGTTGCAGAACTCACAAAGATAGTTTAGACTGAGTCTCAGACTTAAGAGGTTCCCTTCACCTCTATCTTCCTGTCCTTTTCTAATGTCACCGTTCCCATCATCTTAACTCCACTTTATATGCTAATGGGTCACAAACTAATGTCCTTATTCCCAGCTTATATCAACTGTGTTAGCATTCTGTCTAAACTCCACCCCCACAGTTACCTGGCAACAGCCAGGTATTCTCCTTCCCACAGTTACCTGGCAATAGCCAGGTAGGCCTGGTCCACTATAAAAGGGGCTGCTTACCCCCTCCTCTCTCTCTTACTATCTTACTCTCTTACCCTCTTGCCTCTCTGTTCCCTCCCCCTCTTCCCTTCCTCTTTCTTCACGTGGTCATGGCCGACCTCTACTTCTCTACTCCTCTGCTTCTCTACTTCTCTCTCTCTCTCCCTCCCTCTCTCTCTCTCTCTCTCTCTCTCTCTCTCTCTCTGCCTCTACTACCCTCCTGGCTCCCCTCCCTGTGCCCTCAATAAACTCTATTCTATACTACACTGGTGTGTGACTGGACCCTCACGGGAAGAGATGCCTCTACATGAGCCCGCTGAGACATCCCCTCCCCTACACCTCTCCACACACCCACAGAACATACTCTCTTTATCTCTTCATCTTTTAATAAACACTTCAAACTGTCTTCTTGACATCTCCACTTACAGATCTAGTAATGGGCATCAAAGTATTTCTTAAATAAAACTCTTGATATTTTTTTCTCCAATTCTTTTTTTCTGTTCATCTTCAGATCAGTCAGTGAGACTTGATTAGCTCTCCTTTCTAGGGAACACAGAACTTGGAATATAACTTATCATTTTCTTTTCTTGTAGGAAACAGTGACTTTAACCAACTGTAACTAACCCATTGTCCTGAAAGTAAATGCTCTAAGACCCAGGTGCTGTACCCTCAAAACACAAAGCATGCCTATTGTAAACAGGAAAAATAAATTTGTTGGTCACAAAGATCCTATGAAAAATAATATTTTTAGCCCTTCTTGAACAGCTATTGGCAGTTAAGGTCACAGGGAGGAGGGGAAGGCCTACTGCTCAGTGGTATGGCCATGGGTACATTCACAGATATTCTCAGCCTCTGCTCATGTGGATAATCTTAATTAAATACAGTGAATTACACACACATATACACATATGAACATGCACACGCACACACACTAGCTATGCCCCAGTATACATGACTTGCCACCTCCTGTCCCCACAATACTCACATCCTGCTCCCTCTCCTTTCCTGTTCCTCATTCTTTTCTCTTCTCTCCTTGTCCCCTGGCTCTGAGATGCTATACAATTGTTAGTGAGAAAGAGAGTGACTATGCACACTGTAGCTCGGGTTCCCAAACCCACAAATACACCATCCATCTTCTTTTAAGACAGTGAAGAACAAACACCACCTCAGTGAGAAGATTAATTTACTCTTAAATTACCCTCGTCTACTCTGTATGCAAAAGTGAACGCTCTTTTTCTTCCCAATAGGAAGAGCACTGTAGTGAGTTGAGGAAATGAAACAATGCTGTCACCCCAGCTCTGGCTTAGATTAATGAAATCAGTGTCTCTGGAGATTGAACGCTGCCATTTGCATTTTCAAATGCTTTCTAGGTGCTGTGGTGAGATGCCAGAGGGCTAAGAGCCATTATGGTGAAATCGGAGAGAGGTGACTAGGAATAGTAAGGTAGAAAGTCTGGAGTCAACAAAGTATCATTGAAACAGACAATGAACCAAAAAGAAGTGGAATAAAACTGTGTCACACTGTGTAGTTCTGTGATTTCCTTAGCATGGGGTTTGAAGGGGCCTCCAAGTTGGCACAGACATACCCAGACCCCAGATTCTCAGCACAAAGAAGATTTATTAACCCTGGGGAACAAGCAGATTGGCTGGGGGATGGGGGAAATGCCTCTGGATGGGACAAAGACAGCAGCAGGTGTTTTGGCAGGAGTGGTTTTTAAGGAGAAAGGGGATAGGGAAGTCTATGCTAGAATAAGTTGCTAAATCCTACAGATAAATGCAAGACAGAGCACAGGACGGAGCTACTGGATAGGCCTTTCATCTTGGGTTTGAAGGTGAAAAGAAGAATGGACTGAAAGGTAGTTTCTCTAATATAAATAAAGCAAGTGTGGCCTCTGCCCTTCTTCTTCCCCGAGACTAGCCAAAGATGCTCTCTAATAAAAAGGGAGGAGAACGCGTCATTGACATGTTCTAACTAACAGATCACTGGAGTGAGTGACAATGGCCAATGCTTTCTTATCGCTTATTGAAGTTGCACTCTGCAGATACATGAGTGTTGAGGCTTGCTCTGCTGCTATGCATTATAAAGCTAAATTCTGTACAGGAAGATCTAGGTACCTAAGAGTGAATTCTCACAGTTACCAGCTTTTGTTGTGCAAACTTTGTTCCTTAAGTAAAAATGATACAGACAGTTACTGGAGGGATCAGAGCTAGGTGAGTTTTGAGTTAACCTGGTTGTGGGTTAGGAAGGGAAAGAGGGACACAGGAGAGAGGAGATGGACCATGAGCACATGGCCAGGAGAAACAATAAGTATTTGGGATTACACTGCTGGGGAAGTAGTCAGTTCAGCAGTTAGAAAAGTAGATTAGGGGTTACTCCCCAGTGGTTGCCAAAGCCAAATAAAATAACCACAGTCAGAGTCTCTTTCATTTGCAAGCTAGACAGGGATAAGTTAAAATTGATTCAACTCCACATGGGCTTTTCCTTTGCATGCCTGTATCTCTGCAGCATTTAAATGGCAAAACCCTACAATATTAATGTTTCCTCCTAGGTTTCATTTAATCACATTTCTTTTTTCTGGTCTTCTGCCTTCTTCTTACCTTTCCCCAGCTAGTCTTCCTTTATAATTCCTGACTTGTTTCCCTAGGTTCTGCTGACAGACTCCTTCCTGGATAGCTCATTATCAGCCTGAACTTTGTTTTTCTCTCTCCTGTGTTCATTTCTGTGCACAAATATAAATGAGTCTCTCTTGGTTTTTGAGACAGGGTCTCATTATGTAGCACTAGCTTTTCTGGAACCCACTATGTAGACCAGGTTGGCCTCAAACTCACAGAGACATGCCTGTCTCTGCCTCCTGTATGCTGGGACTAAAGGCTCGAGCTTCCACACCTGGCCCATGAATAAGATCTTAATAAGACAGTCAAAGATGAATGTCTATGTCAAAATGCATCTCAGGATCTTTCAACAATACAAACCACAGGGAGAATTAAAAGAAAATAATCAGAACATGTAACTTCTTGAGATAGAGATTTTCACGAGAGAAAGGATCCTACCAATAGTGTAGAGAAAAATGTGCAATTTGACAGGACATAGACAAAGGGTTTGTGCATACCAGTGGATTTCACTGTGACAGTCCCACGAATGTGTTAGCAATCAGGCATTTCCAGGGGCCTATCCTCAGGGGCCTATCCTCAGGGGCCTATCCTCAGGG
>JANHMN010000015.1:59378205-59392737 GCA_030674055.1 Rhabdomys pumilio
CTATCCTCAGGGGCCTATCCTCAGGGACCTATCCTCAGGGGCCTATCGTCAGGGGCCTATCCTCAGGGACCTATCCTCAGGGACCTATCCTCAGGGGCCTATCCTCAGGGGCCTATCCTCAAGGACCTAGTGGCAGCTTATGTCATCACCTGAAGCCAAGTTTGACAAGCGCCACAGGTGTGGTACATAAAAGCACCCTCCCCCAGATCTCTCCCTTGGTCCTTATCTGTCTTATTCTCTTTCTCCCATTCCCTCATTGTCTCACTCATTTTATCTCATTCCCTGTCTTGTTCTTTGTCTCTCTGCCTGTTTGTCTCCATAAACCTCTAACCCTAGATATGTTGTGTGGTCTACTTTCTTAGCAGCACTCCTTGGCATGGCCGTCAAAGGTACCCCAATATTTGATATCTATTCTATCAGTATGAATATTAGGTTTTGGTCATATTCAAATATTTCCTTTCCCTTGCCTTTTCCGTATCCTTCCTAAATTGTCCCTCTACTACTATGTTTAAGAGTATTATCTTTTTTTTATCTTTATAAAACATAAATGACCTGAGTATAATCACATATAACTGTAATCTCGAAATGTGGGAGACAAAGTCGAGAAGATCAAAAATTCAAGGCCAGCCTTGGTTATGTAGAAAGTTCAAGCCTAGCCATTACAGATTAATGTGTAAGAATTGCCCAGGTGGTACTGGTTTTGAAGGCATGAAGGGGTCATGAAGAGCAACTGAGGCTTGGCACTGTGAGAGGCCAGGGAAGGCCACTGGTGAAGGTATAGCTTCAATTGCAGTTGACAGCCCAGTACTGAAGGGGTCATGAAAAGAAGCCGAGTCTTGGCACCATGAAGAAAACCTATGAGAAGCTATTGGTGAAGCCTAGTTGCAGTGGAAGATGCCAGATAATTGGAGATGCCAGCACTGTGGAATGACCACCAAGAACAGCAGCAGCAGTGGGGTGGAGTCAACCAGAGCCTAGAGTGCTACAGAGGGCAGAGCTGGAGACATGGCCCGAGCCCTTTGAAAGAGCCCAGAAGATCATGTGTGGATCTCAGACATTGGAACAAGAAGCTGTAAACTTGTAGGTGCCTTGGATACACCACAATGTTAGAGCGATCAGAGCCATGGGATACCTGCTAGCAAAGAAAGCTGCTAGCAGGGAGTGGAACCAGAGGATGAAGTTTGTTGTCACTGAATGCCAGATCTGCCAAAAAAATTTGGTCTTGCTTTGGTTCAGTATTTCCTCTCTATGACATTTTGAAACACGAATGTATATCCTGTGCCATGATATGTTGGAAGTATAGGATCTGCTTTTTGATTTTGATTTTGATTTTTTTGTTTTGTTTTTTTTTGTTGTTGTTGTTTTTTCAAGACAGGGTTTCTCTGTGTAGTCCTGGCTGTCCTGGAACTCACTCTGTAGACCAGGCTGGCCTCGAACTCAGAAATCCGCCTGCCTCTGCCTCCCAAGTGCTGAGATTAAAGGCGTGCGCCACCATTACTGTTAAGAGATTGCATCAATTTCAGGAAAGACTTTGAACTTTGGTCTTTTAAACATCAATGAGACTATTACAGACTAGGAAGCAAGGTTGAAGTTGGACTAAATATATTTTGCATTATGCTATGGCTAGGTATGACCCCCACAGATTCATGTGTTTGAATAAGCCTATGGGGACTAAGGAAAGGAATGTGGTGGTTTGAATATGCTTGGCCCATGGGGAGTGGTACTATTAGGTGTGGTCTTTTTGGAAGAATTCCTCCTAAATGCCTGAGAACACTAGTCTCTTCTGGTTGTCTTTAAATCAAGATGTAGAACTCTCAGCTCCTTCTCCAGCAACATGTCTGTCTGCATGCTGCTATGCTTCCTGGTATGATGATAATGGACTAAACCTCTGAAAATTGTAAGCCAGCCCCAATTAAATGTTTGTCTTTATAAGAGTCGCCTTAGTCATGGTGTCTCTTCATAGCAATAGAAACCCCAACTAAGACAACTAGTATGGAATACCTCTAAACAGGTAAACAAAAGTAAACAGATAATCACCCTATGATAAGTCCTTTGAATACTTCAATGATGCTAATAATGTCTTTGCACATGCCCAGGTTGTATTACCTCAGAGCATTCATGCTTGCTGCTCTTGTGTTATGGCAAGCTTTCTTTCATTGTACCCACACTAAAAATAAATCACCCTCATAAAAAGGCTATGGTATATCAACTTAAATGATTCCTTTCCTTCTCCACTCTATTCATTCATGGTTTGTTTGTTTTTTTTCACAGCACTGACTACTACTGGAAAATACATTTTGTTTCTTTTTTCCCTCTAAGGATGTAAATTTCATGTATGCAGTTGACATAGTTTAGAGGATGCAGACCAGATTTCCGTCATGCTGGGCAAGTACTGTGCCGCAGAGCTACAGCCCCAGTCACACTGTTCATTCTACACAGTGTCTTACCTGTTTCCTCCATTTCGATGGTTAATCTTGATTGTCAACTCGATGGAATCTAAAATCACCATGGAAACAAATCTCTGGGCATGACTGTGATGAGCTTATCTACATGGGGGTCATTGAGGTGAGGAGACTACCTCAAAATATGTGTGGTATCACTCAAAGGGCTGGAGTCCCTGACTGATGAAGAGGAGAAGGCAAACCAAGCTCAAGCATTTGTTACCCTGTTTCCTGACTGCAGTGAGGAGCCAGCCCCCTATTCCTGCTACCATGGCTTCCCACCAAGATAGAATGTCCTCCCTCAAATTGTAAACCAAGATAAACTGCTCTTTCCTTAAACCCCTTCTTGTCAGATTTTGTTACAGTAACAGGATAAGTAACTGACACACCAACGTTTCTCTAAAGTTAAGAAAAACATGCATTTTTTTTTGTTTTGCAGAAAAACTGCAGCAGCCTGAGAACACAGAACATATGATTTAACACAGATATCTCAATATCTATAAACTAATAAAGGCATGATTAATACTATGAAGGAGGCCATGGGGATGGAGTTGCTTTTCTGAGGTGATGACTTCTTAATTGTTTCCATTCTTTATTACAATGATAAACTATAACTAAAACCTTTTATCTCATTTGGGTTCATAGAGTGATTTTTAAACTACAACATACCCTCTTTTAGGGAGCCATATATCTGAATCATAGATTATAGTGGGTTGATGTTCAATGTCTATCTAATATTCTATGTACCTATCTTTATCTTTTCTTACATCTTATGAGACAGGGTCATGTTATAAAGTTCAAGTTAGCCTTAATTCAACATCTTCCTGTCTCAGCTTCCCAAGTGGGCCACCATGCCTAATTTCATTGTGCTACTGGAATTAAGGTAGAAGAAACTGTATTTCCTAGCTTTCTGTGAAGTGTAGGTAAAATTGCTGGAGAACTGCAGGGTTCCTCACGCCAGGCTGTGGGTAGTTGGCTGGCAACACTCTGGGTTCCTCCAGCTGGAAGTTAGGCCCGGCAGCTCACTAAAAGCCTCTCCGCAGCTCCTCACAGTGCAGCCCCAAACATGAGAAAGTCTTTGGGTTTCCAAAACCGATTTATTGGCATGACAGATGGTGGATGGATCTGGATGCACTCCCCCCCTCCTCAAAACCAGGGCAGACCTGAGTTAAATAGGGAGGGAAAGAGTGGGGAAGGGCTGGGGAGGAATGCTTATTTGGCTCCACCCTCTGGTCTTCAGGTACCTCATTAGTATGTAATTCTCTCTAGGGCCTGAGGCCTGTTTATCACGCCCTCCACCTGTGTCCTATGTGACTGAAGGGTGCAGGTTGAATGGAGATTAGACCTTGTGTCAGAAGCCTGGGTTCTGGGGGCGTGGCTGAACCCACAACCCAAGAACCAGGATACCCTTCCACGGTCAGACAGTGAAGCTAAATACCTCCCCGTCTTTTTTGACTTAACAGGGGAAAGGGTTAGATTCAATGAGTGTTGGCATTTCAGAAATAGAATTCATATTTCTCAAGTGTAACCCACCATGCTGGGGAAATTGCTTAGTTGGTAAAGCACTTACGACATAAGCATAAAGACCTGATTTTAAATCCCCAGAACCCAAGGAAAAGCCAGGATCAGGAATTCACATTTGCCACCCCGGGATCCTCCAGGAATGAGGGGGAAAGGCAGAAAAATTAAGAGAAGTTTGTGGGCCAGCTGGCCTGATGAATGAAACAGCTAGCAAGACCCTATCTAGATTTTATTTCAAGTGTGTGTGTGTGTGTGTGTGTGTGTGTGTGTGTGTGTGTGTGTATACATATGTACGGGAGTGCCTGTGCAGGCCAGAAAAGGGCACAAGGTGTCCTAGAGCTGGAGTGATAGGTAGTTGTCTTAGTTTGGGTTTTACTGCTATGGACTATGAACAGACAACACTATGACCAAGGCAACTCTTATAAGGACAACATTTAATTGGGGCTGGCTTACAGGTTCAGAGGTTCAATCCATTATCATCAAGGCAGGAAACATGGCAACATCCAGGCAGGCATGACACAGGAGGAGGTGAGAGTTGTGAGTTGCCCGATATAGGGACCAAACTTGGATCTTCTGAAGAGCAAAAAGCACTCTTAATCACGGGGCCATCTCTCCACCCTGCCTAAAACAAGGTGGAAGACAAGGACCAACACCAAAGGTTGTCTTCTATTACACACTTACACACACACACACACACACACACTCAACATGGCAAGCATGTGCCTAAACTCACACATACAAACACATTCACACACAAAGGGGAAAAATAGAATTCATATAAATTACTGGCTGAGTATATATGGGAGATGAGGAAGAGAAATAGACTATGATAAGCCAAAATATCTTTGTGGCTGACTGAAATTTTAAAATGTAAAGAAGGAACATGGAGACCATAACTCAGACCCAGTAACTCAGATGCCAGATGGACAGCTTACAGCTATTCACTGAGCACTCAGAAATACATTGCTAGAACAATGGAGCTCAGATGATGCTAGAGATAAGGATTTGGGGGTCATATGCATTGGTCAGCAACTGAAGTCATGAGATTGGTAAAAAAATCACCCAGGAAGTACACACAGTGAGAAGAGAGAACATGTGGGGAACACTGGGTAACCCCACTGAGGAGAGAAGTTCCCAAGATGGACAAAAACAAGGAATTGACCCACAAGGTAAGAAAATGAACAGATCCCAGGACTGTAACGTTTCAAGAAAATATAAATAACTAAAGGTGAAGGTGCTACCATGGATTAGTCACACACCCATACAACCTACAATCCCAGCACTCACTGAGGTAGGACTGTAAGTTCAAGGCCAGCCTGGGAAACACAGCAAGCAAGATCTTATCTTTACAGTTTTTTCAATACAAAATTAATAAGGAGGAAGGGTGAAAGCAAAGAATAAAAGAAAGAACAAAAAAGAGAAAGAGTAAGAGAAAAGGGGAAGTAGAGATGAGTTCTGAAGAAAACATCAGATAAAATTTTAGTCAGAAGGAAATCATGCATGGCCGTAAAGTGAATGGTTTTAGACCGCCCCACCCTATTCTTCCTGCTGTAGTCACTACTCCCACTCGGGTGAATAGTTTAGGCCCCCCAGCCAACTCTCAGTATTTCTCTTGGTCATTGGCCTCCCCTCCAATCACCCTGTCTTCCATTCTGTAAAAGTAACCTTTTTGAGGGTGAAGTTCTTCTCCCCTTTGTTCCCAGGTAACAAGGTGTTTCTATGCCTGCTCCAGTCCATTTTAGATCCTGAATAAAGACACAGAAACCTAGTATTTTTATTTTTAAGCTGGGGCAGCTTCTGAACTATTCTAACCCTACTAAGCTGCTAATATCCATCAAAAAGGCCCGTATTTACCATTTGAGTCTTGCCTTGGCTGGCTCTCCCATCACGACCTCATGGTGAATCCTCCTGTTCTCCCTACAGTGGTTTCTCTCTGAGATCAGCAGTCCTGCCTTATTCCCTTCTGCCCAGCTAACTGGCTGGTCAGCTCTTTCTTAACTAATCAGGGATGATGGAAATTGATTTTTACATAACATTGAGAGCAGAGATGCTTGACCAAGCCATCCTCAACTATTGCTGAAATCAGCATGTGAATACACAAAGCACAAACCACCCCCCTAACACATTCATTTAGCCTTTCACACATTCAGTTCACTCTTCGATCATCTTCATTTCCAGCATCACACTGTCTCTAATCAACACCTTCTCAATCATTTTCATGCTTTCATACACCCGAACTCCAACAGTCCTTTAACCTCCTTGGGAATCCTTTTTTTTTTTAAATCCAATCACTTTCTACTCTCCTTATGCCCCTCATGCTATCATTTTTCTCTTACACTCTTCTTTATCCAACTGCCTCATGACCTCTACACTTAAATCTCTTTAATGTATTGACTAATTTAATCAGACTCTCCTGATCTTACCACAACTTGTTTTTGCCACAGTGTTCCCCCATCTCAGTAATCTGTGTTTGGTTTTATACTGCAGGTCAAGGGACTGAGGTGCATATTTTACGAACCAAAGCAGACCTGGCCTCCAGGTTCTCGCAGCATCCTTCAGTCCTTACCTGGCATACCCTGCCCCCAACCTTGAACTTTCTATCCAAGGGGCTGGGCTGCCATTTCCCAGAGGCTCCTCCCTATATAATCCAAGCATTTTGCTCCTTCCACTCAATCCCTCCCTTGCTCTTGCTGTGCTTGCTCTCTCTCTCTCTCTCTCTCTCTCTCTCTCTCTCTCTCTCTCCCTCCCTCCCAACTTCCCTCCTAACTTCCTTGTCCTCAGTCCTTGGTGCCAGTGAACTCACTCAAGAGAAGCTTCCCAATAAACCTGCCTTTAATATAATCTAATCTGAATTAAATCGGCTCATTTCACTGCCTGTGGTGAAATAATCCATCAAATTGCAAGTCTTTTCAGCTGCTTCAACAAAAACACTGGAGTCGAGACCCGCGCCCAGTCCGCTCCTGTGTGGACGCTGGACTCCTCCCGAGACATCCTAGAAGGTCCACTGAACTCAGAGTGGTAGGTAAGAAGACTCAAACACTGCCCTACACCCATAGCTGGGTGTGGGGAGTGCTCAGATTCCAGCAGAAACCCAAACCCCGCCCCTGTGAAATAGCACTCCCTTTCTGCCCCTCTCCTGGATCTGAGGCCTGGCACAGACCCCCACCTGGTCTGCTCCTATGTGGACACCTGATTCCTCCCAAGACATTCTAGAGGGTCCACTGAATGCAGACCGGCAGAGGACCACTGAACTCAGAGCAACAGACAACATATCCCGAGACATCCTAGAGGAACCACTGCACTCAGAGCAGTGGACACCTTATCCTGAGACATCCTAGAGGAGACACTGCACCCAGAACAGCAGACACCTAGCTGGTCTGCTACCTTGGAGACACCATATCCTGAAGCATCCTAGAGGTACCACTGTACTCAGAGCAGCTGGAGAAGATCACAGAGACATCTGGACCCCGAGGAGATCAGACACAAGCAAAATAACTGGAAAGGCAGGCTTCAGTCAGAGACAGAGAGTACAGGTAGCACTAGAGTTAACCAGATGGCGAAGGGCAAGTGCAAGAATGTAAGCAACAGAATCCAAAGTTACATGGCATCATCAGAACCCAGTTCCCCCACCATAGCAAGCCCTGAATACCCATCACACTGGAAAAGCAGGATTCAGAATTAAAATCACTTATCATGACTGATGATAGAGGACTTTAAGAAGGACATAAATAACACTCTCAAAGAATTTAAGGAGAACACTGGTAGACAGATAGAAGCCCTTAAAGAGGAAACACAAAAATCCTTTAGTGAATTGCAAGAAAACACAACCAAACAGGTGAAGGAATTAAACAAAACCATCCAAGATCTAAAAATGGAAGTAGAAACAATAAAAAAATCACAAGGGGAGACTACCCTGGAGATAGAAAACCTAAAAAAAAGATCAGAAGTCATAGACACAAGTATCAACAACAGAATACAAGAGATAGAAGAGAGAATCACATGTGCAGAAGATACCATGGAAAACATTGACACAGCTGTCAAAGAAAATGCAAAATACAAAAAGCTACTAACCCAAAACATACAGGAAATCCAGGACACAATGAGAAGGCCAAACCTAAGGATAATAGGTATAGATGAGGGTGAAGACTCCCAACTTAAAGGACCAGTAAATATCTTCAACAAAATTATAGAGGAAAACTTTCCTAACCTAAAGAAAGAGATGTCCATAAATATACAAGAAGCCCACAGAACTCCAAATAGTTTAGACCAGAAAAGAAATACCTCCTGCCACATAATAATCAAAACATCAAATGTACAAAACAAAGAAAAAATACTAAAAGTAGTAAGGGAAAAAGGTAAAGTAACATATAAAGGCAGACCTATAAGAATTACACCAGACTTCTCACCAGAGACTATAAAAGCCAGAAGATCCTGAACTGATATCATTCAGACCCTAAGAGAACACAAATGCCAGCCCAGACTACTATACCCAGCAAAACTCTCAATCAATATTGATGGAGAAACCAAAATATTTCATAACAAAACCAAATTTACACAATATCTTACCACAAAACCAGCACTTCAAAGGATAATTGTTGGAAAACTCCAACACAAGTAGGGAAACTACAACCTAGAAAAAGCAAAAAAGTAATCTTCCAACAACCCTAAAAGAAGGTAACTATACAAACATAACTCTGCTGCCAATAACAAAAATAACAGGAAACAACATTCATTATTCCTTAATATCTCTTAATATCAATGGACTCAATAAAAAGACATAGACTATCAGACTGGATACATAAACAGGACCCAGCATTTTACTGCATACAGGAAACGCACCTTTGTGCATGAAAAAGACAGACACTACCTCAGAGTAAACGGTTGGAAAACAATCTTCCAAGCAAATGGTCCCAAGAAACAAGCTGGAGTGGCGATTCTAATATCAAATTAAATCAATTTTCAACCAATAGTAATAAAAAAAGACAAAGAAGGTCACTTGATATTCATCAAAGGAAAAATGTACCAAGAGGAACTTGCAATTTTGAACATCTATGCCCCAAATGCAAGGGCACCAACATACATAAAAGAAACTTTACTAAAGCTTAAAGCATACATTGCACCTCACACAATAATAGTGGGAGATTTCAACACCCCAGTCTCAGCAATGAACAGATCATGGAAACAAAAACTAAACCAAGACACAATGAAACTAACAGAAGTTATGAACCAATTGGACTTAACTGACATCTATAGAAAATTTCATCCTAAAACAAAAGAATATACCTTTTTCTCAGCACCTCATGGTACCTTCTCCAAAATAGATCATATAATTGGTCACAAAACAGGCCTCAACAGATACAAAAAGATTGAAATAATTCCTTGTACCCTATCAGACCACCATGGAATAAGACTCGTCTTTAATATGGACAAAAACAACGGAAAGCCCACATACACGTGGAAACTGAACAATGCTCTACTCAATTATAACTTGGTCAAGGAAGAAATAAAGAAAGAAATTAAAGACTTTTTAGAATTTAATGAAAATGAGGACACATCATATCAAAACTTGTGGGACTCCCTGAAAGCAGTACTAAGAGGAAAACTCATAGCTCTAAGTGCCCACAAAAAGAAACTGAAAAGAGCGTACATTAACAACTTGACAGCACACCTGAAAGGGTTAGAACAAAAAGAAGCTAATATACCCAAGAGGAGTAGACGGCAGGAAATAATCAAACTCAAGGCCGAAATCAACCAAGTTGAAACAGAAAGAACTATACAAAATATCAACAAAACCAGGAGCTGGTTCTTTGAGAAAATCAACAAGATAGACGAACCCTTAGCCAGACTAACCAAAGGGTGCAGAGACAGTACTCAAATTGATAAAATCAGAACTGAAAAGGGAGACATAACAACAGAAACAGAAGAAATTTTAAAAAATCGTCAGATCTTACTACAAAGACCTATACTCAACAAAATTGGAAAATCTGGATGAAATGGACAATTTTCTAGATAGATACCAGGTACCAAAGTTAAACAAGGAGCAGATAAACCATCTAAACAGCCCCATAACCCCTAAAGAAATAGAAGCAATCATTAAAAGTCTCCCCACCAAATAAAGTTTGGGGCCAGATGGTTTTAGTGCAGAATTCATTCAGACCTTCCAGGAAGACCTAATACCAATTCTCTTCAAACTATTCCACAGAATAGAAACAGAAGAAACAATACCCAATTCATTCTATGAAGCTACAATTATGCTTATACCTAAGTCTCACAAAGACCCAACAAAGAAAGAGAACTACAGAGCAATCTCTCTTATAAATATTGATGCAAAAATACTCAATAAAATTCTCACAAACTGAATCCAAGAACACATCAAAGCAATCATCCATCATGATCAAGTAGGCTTTATCCCAGGAATGCAGGGATGGTTCAACATTCGAAAATCCATCAATGTAATCCACTACATAAATAAACTCAAAGAAAAAAAGCACAAGATCATCTCACTAGATGCTAAGAAAGTATTTGACAAAATCTAACACCCTTTCATGATAAAAGTCCTGGATAAATCAGGAATCCAAGGCTCATACCTAAACATAGTAAAAGCAATATACAGCAAGCCAGTAGCCAACATCAAACTAAATGGAGAGAAACTTGAAGCAATCCCACTAAGATCAGGGACTAGACAAGGCTGCCCACTCTCACTCTACCTATTCAATATAGTACTGGAAGTCCTAGATAGAGTGATTAGACAACAAAAGGAAGTCAAAGGAATACAAATAGGAAAGGAAGAAGTCAAAATGTCACTATTTGCAGATGATATGATAATATACTTAAGTGACCCTAAAACTTCCACCAGAGAACTCCTAAACCTAATAAACAACTTCAGCAAAGTGGCTGGATACAAAATCAACTCAAAGAAATCAGTAGCCTTTCTATACTCAAAAGATAAACAGGCTGAGAAAGAAATTAGGGAAATGACACCCTTCACAATAGTTACAAACAATATAAAATATCTTGGAGTGAATCTAACCAAACAAGTGAAAGATCTGTATGACAAGAACTTTAAGTCTCTGAAGAAAGAAATAGAAGCAGATCTCAGAAAATGGAAAGACCTCCCATGCTCCTGGATTAGCAGAATTAACTTAGTAAAAATGGCATCTTGCCAAAAGCAATCTATAGATTCAATGCAATCCCCATCAAAATTCCAAATCAATTCTTCATAGAAATAGAAAGAGCAATTTGCAAATTTATTTGGAACAACAAAAAACCCAGGATAGCGAGAACTATTCTCAACAATAAAAGAACTTCTGGGGGAATCACTGTCCCTGACCTCAAACTGTACTACAGGGCAATAGTAATAAAAACTTCATGGTATTGGTTCAGAGACAGGCAGGAAGATCAATGGAATAGAATTGAAGATCCAGAAATGAACCCACACACCTATGGTCACTTGATCTTTGACAAAGGAGCTAAAGCCATCCAATGGGAAAAGGACAGCATTTTCAACAAATGGTGCTGAATCAAGTGGAGGTCAGCATGTAGAAGAATGCAAATCAATCCATTCTTATCCCCTTGTACAAAGCTCAAGTCCATGTGGATAAAGGACCTTCACATAAAACCAGATACACTGAAACTAATAGAAGAGAAGGTGGGGAAGACCCTCAAATACTTAGGCACAGGGGGAAAGTTCCTGAACAGAACACTAATGGCTTATGCTCTAAGATCAAGAATTGACAAATGAGACCTCATAAAATTGCAAAGCTTCTGTAAGGCAAAGGACACTGTCAATAGGACAAAATGGCAACCAACAGATTGGGAAAAGACCTTAACCAATCCAATATTCGATAGAGGGCT
Source organism: Rhabdomys pumilio (assembly GCA_030674055.1). Taxonomy (NCBI): domain Eukaryota; kingdom Metazoa; phylum Chordata; class Mammalia; order Rodentia; family Muridae; genus Rhabdomys; species Rhabdomys pumilio. The sequence goes on from JANHMN010000015.1 coordinate 59,390,022, forward strand.
AATATCCAAGATATACAAAGAGCTCAAGAAATTATACTCCAGACAACCAAATAACCCTATTAAAAACAGGGTACAGAGCTAAACAAAGAATTTTCAACAGAGGAAACTGGAAAGAGGAAACTGGCCGAGAAGCACCTTAAGAAATGCTCAACATCCTTAGTCATCAGGGAAATGCAAATCAAAACAACCCTGAGATACCACCTCACACCAGTCAGAATGGCTAAGATCAAAAACTCAGGTGATACAGTAGATGCTGGCGAGGATGTGGAGAAAGAGTAACACTCTTCCATTGTTGGTGGGGTTGTAAGCTGGTACAACCACTCTGGAAATCAGTCTGGCTGTTCCTCAGAAAATTGGACATAGCATTACCTGAGGACCCAGCTATACCACTCCTGGGCATATACCCAGAAGATGCTCCAACATACAACAAGGACATATGCTCCACTACGTTCATAGCAGTCTTATTTATAATAGCCAGAAGGTGGAAAGAACCCAGGTGTCCTTCAACAGAGGAGTGGATACAAAAAAATGTGGTACATTTACACAATGGAGTATTACTCAGTTATTAAAAATAATGAATTAGAGAAAGTCTTAGGTAAATGGATGGAAGTAGAAATTATCATCCTGAGTGAGTTAACCCAATCACAAAAGAACACACATGGTATTTACTCACTGATAAGCGGATGTTAACCCAAGAGCTTGAAATAGTGAAGACTCAACTCACAGACCACATGAAGCTCATGAAGAAGGAAGACCAAGTGGGGATGCCTCAGTTCTACTCAGAATGAGTAACAAAAATACTCAAGGGAGCAAATATGGAAACAAAACGTAGGACAGAAACTGAAGGAGGGGCCATCTGGAGACCATTCCACCTGGGTATCCATCCCATGTGCAGTCACCAAAGGTAGATGCTGATGTGGGTGTCAGGAAGTGCATGCTGACAGGAGCCTGATATAGCTGTGTCCTTAGAGGTCTGCCAGAGTCTGACATATCCAGAGGCAGATGCTCACAGCTAACCATTGATCTGATCAAGGGGTTCTCAATGGAGGAGTTAGAAGACTGAAGGAGCTGAAAGGGTTTGTGGCCCCATGAGGAGAGCAACAGTGCCAACCAATCAGAGCTCCCCAGGGTCTAAACCACCAGCCTGGGAGCACATAAGGAGGGACCCACGACTCCAGCTGTATATGTAGGGGAGGATGGCCTTGTCAGGCATAGGTGGGAGAGGAGATTCTTGGTCCCATGAAAAACGAACACAAAGTGGGGGGGGGGGGGGGGGAGGTGAGGGTAGGGAGGGGATAGTAGGGGAATGGGGTAGGTGGGGGCACAGCCTCATAGAAGCATGAGGTGGGGGGATGGGATAGGAGGTTTCTGGGTGTTGGGGGAAAGTGGAGTAAGGGGATAAATTCTGAAATGTAAATATAATACCCAATAAAAAATTTTTAAAAATAAAATAAAATAATTAAAAAGTTCTAATTAAAAAAAAAAAAAAAAAAACACTGGAGTCCTCCTTTCCCTCATGCTCTTCCCACCCAATCTGTGGTCATACACTATTGGTTCTCCCTTTAAAACGGATCTGTAATCAGCTTCTCTCCTGCCGGACCCCTGGTCCAGAACACTGTCAACACCAGAACCAACATCAACAGACTGTCAGTGTCCTGCTGGGTCACTCTGGTTCTTGTTTTATTCTTTACAAGTTATTCTCAACAGAACACAACACTACTCCATCCCTCCAGGTACTTCTCATCTCAGTAAAAGCTAGAGTCATTAAAATAGTCCATAGCCCTACGACTTGATGGCTCATAATGGTCTGTAAGCCTAAGACTTCACCTTTCTGAATTGCTTATCTGTCTTCATTTGCTACTTTCCTCCCCAACTTCAACTCCATCCTCACAGACCCCCTTGTCATTCTTTGTACACTTTTACCTCTGTGGCCCCCAGTTCTACTCCCTAGATGGTCTTCCGGATATACACATGATCTGCTTTTCCCTTCACCTCACACACTTGGGAACCATTTTCATTTGAGTGGAAGCTGGAGCCAGTATACTGATGAGACTGTGCAAATACCATGCAGTGTGGGGAAAGATAATCACAAAAGAGCCTTGGGTAAGAGCATTAGTGACAGGAATCCCAACAGAAGGTGAAACAGGAATTGACAGAAGTTAGGGGAACCAGAAGAACCTAGCCTCACAGAATTCAAGGAAGGGGAGAGTTGCAAGAAACAAGAAATGTGTCAGTAAATTCTCCAGAAAACTTAAGTAATATATGAGTCTGGTGAGAAAGGAGGAAGTCGGCAGCGAGCATCCACTCTCACTAAAACTGGAAAGCAAGAACTTGAGAAAGACAGGAAGAGATGGAAGTAAAAACTGAAACTGGAGACCATTTTCTCAGAAGCTGAGTTCAGCAGAAAACACACTCCTGTCTTTCTCTAGGAAAGAGCAAATGTTAGCAATGGGGAGATGCAAACACACACATGAAGAAGAGGGTTGGTGGGGGGATTTCTGTTTTTTGTAGTATCAACTCAAAACACAAATTTGAGGAATCTTGAGTAACAGTTTGGTGGACCCGTGTATGATTCCAGCACATTGGACAGTTCAAATCCACTGCAACTTCAGCTTCAGGGGATCCAACACCTTCCGGCTTCTGCAGGTACCCATACACATGGTATACAGTCTCTCTCTCTCTCTCTCTCTCTCTCTCTCTCTCTCTCTCTCTCTCT
>JANHMN010000015.1:59392747-59426377 GCA_030674055.1 Rhabdomys pumilio
TCTCTCTCTCTCTCTCTCTCTCTCTCTCTCTCTCTCTCTCTCTCTCTTTCTCTCTCTCCCTCTGTCCCTCCCTTCCTCTCTGTGTGTGTCTTTCCTTCTTTTTCTCTCCCTCACTTCCTCACTCCCCTCTTCTTTCTCTCTCATCCACACGTACACAAGTAAAATCAAATCTTAAGGTACAAAGTTGAAGGTGGACAAGATAGCTCAACAAGTGAAGGTGGTTGTTGCCAAGCCTGAACACCTATGTTTGATCTCCAGGACCTCTCACTGTAGAGAGAACCAACTTCTGCAAGTTGTCCTCTGACCTCTACATGCACATACATACATACATACATACATACATACATACATATATACATACATACATACACACACATACACACAAACATACATACAAATAAGTAAACAAACAATTATAAATAGATATTTGAAAAATATAAACTAAAAATTGAAGGTGCAGGGAAAATATTTAGAAGAAGGAATAATTGATGTGGCTAAGTCCTGCAAAGAGATTCCCATAAATGTCCAGCTAATACTTACAGTGTGCCTACTACCACATGATGCCAAATGTTAGGGTACAAAGAGCAAAATCAACCACTCTGGTCTCCAGCTTATCTTTCTTGGAAGCTTGTGGAACTTTAAAAGGTAGAGTTTCACTAGAGGAAGTAGGTCCTGGGCACGGGAGATGACCTAGTCACAGCCTACTTCTTGTTCACTTTCTGCCCCAGCTTTCTGAGTGCTGAGGCAATGTGACCAGTCACCTCATGTACCCAGGACTGTACCTTCCCTGCCATGATGGACTGAATTTCATTACCTATAAGCCAAAATAAACCTTTCTTCCCTTAAGTTGCTTCTAGTATTTGGTCACAGAAACAAGAAGGTAACTAATACAATGGTTGTCTTAGTGGGGGTTTCTATTTCTACACTAAATATCATGACCAAGAGGCAAGTTGGGGAGGAAAGGGTTTATTCAGCTTACACTTCCACATTGCTGTTCATCACCAAAAGAAATCAAGACTGGAACTCACACAGGATAGAAACTTGGAGGCAGGAGCTGACGCAGGAGCCATGGAGGGATTCTGCTTACTGGCTTGCTTCCCCTGGCTTGCTCAGCTTGCTTTCTTATAGAACCCAGGACTACCACCACAGGGATAGCACCACCCACAATGGGCCCTCCCAGCCTTGATCGCTAATTGAGAAAATGCCTTATAGCTCGATCTCATGGAGGCATTTCCTCAAGAGGGGCTCCTTTCTCTGTGATAAATCCAGCTTGTGTCAACTTGACACACAAAACCAGCCAGTATAACAGTGTAATGAAAAAGGGGGAGTGAAGGAGTTATTGGCTTATATAGCTTGAAAAATCTAAGCTAGAAGTGGCTTTCAGCCCAGCAAGATCCACAATTCAAATGATATAATAAGAATTTTGTCTCACTTCATCTCCTAAGTTCTATTTGTCTCTGCTTAACTCCAGTCTCCAAACCTCTCCAATTATGTCAAGGCATTCTCTATTCTTGCATGTTCCTTAGAGCTCATGACCCTTGGGCTGACTTGGAAGTTTTCTCTCATATCTAACCTCAATAATGATTGCTTGGCCAATCTGGGTCAGGAGCCCACACCCAGGTTTTGAAACTTAATATACATTTGCAAAAAAGAAATGAAATGTCAAAACCTTTTCATCTCTGTCAAAGTCCAGAGATGAAACAGAAAACCACCCAATAAAGTTAGCATCAACCCTGCATGATTTGGTAGATTAAATAATCCTGAATTAGGAGATAGCTCTGAGGCTTCTCTGTCTGGGTCGAGGAAACAAACTCTTGTCTAAGAACCTGAGAATTCAAAAACCAGATGTCTCTATCTTCTGTTAGGTTTAGGGTTCAAATTCATATCACTCAGTCCTGGAACTTCCTCAGTTCAGGGCACTGGCACCAAAGTTGGCCTTGGTTTGCCATATCCACCCTTTCTCACTCACTCACATGTGCTCCATAGGCTTAGAAAAGAGAATCTCTAAACTGAGGCCACCGGAGATTCTCACAAGAAAACAAAACAAATCAAAACAAAAGCACACAAAATGGTCATGCGTAAAGGCATACCAATAAAAGGAAAACTAAAGCCCCCAAGCACTTGTGCTTATGATAACACAAGCACTTATGATAACATAAGAGGTTATCAACCATTTTTATTTCATGTATTTATATTGCACTAGAATAGAAAACATTTTTAAAATATTTAAGAAGTGGAATATTTATATTTGACTTAAATATAGAACAGTTGTGTTAAAATTATTTTAAATATGTTGGGTATGGTGGTACACATCTATAATCCCAGAACTTAGAAAGCTGAGTCAAGAGGACTACGAGTTCAAAGCCAGCCTAGGGTACATAGATAGGGCCTATGTAAAAGAGTGAGAGAAAGAGACAGAGAGTAGTTGTGAGGGTTAAAGAAGCTCCATCTAATGCGTCCATCTTGGTCCCCACTAGCCATTTGTCTATCTCCAGCCCCTGGACGATAGATTCCTGTTGGGGACCAGAGGCCCCTAGGCTGCCAGGGTCAGCCAAAGGACAGAGGCTTTCCAGAAAAGACTCAACCTTCACAGTTCCAGCAATGTCACAGCCCAACCTCAGAACTTCCTCAGAACGTGAACGTTCAGACGATGAAGATAAGCAACAGCCTGGAGCCATAGATAACCGGACTAAGGACACTGGGCGGGGATGGGTGTTTTTACTTCCCTGTTTTAATTTTGCTTATATACTGCAAGCCTTGCCTCTAGTAAATGAGACCTTGACTGACTCTGTGGTTCTTCGCCGCTTGGTCTCTCTCCCACCCGTGTCTCTTTCAGGTGGTGGCTACTCAGGGACCCTGTAATAACTTTGCCCGCTGGACGGGACACATTCCCAGTAGCTCTGACTTGGTGACCCCCCACCCAAAAGTGAGCATCCATGACCCTCTGCTTAGTTATGATATGACTAACTGGCTTTTTTCTCCTGTAACCTGCTTATGCAGACATTCGAAGACGCTCTGAACTACCTAATCTTGGCAGAGTAGAGCTCTTGGCTTGCTTGTGCACATATTCAAGGTCCTTTTGCGGTTTTGTCTTTAAAAATCTTCCCTTCACTCCCCTTCAAGCAGTAATCTCACGTTTGGCTTAGAGATTGTTGTCCTGCTGGCAGCTTTAGCACATTTAACTATAATTCAAATTGAGTGTGTGGTCTTTCCCCAGGGATCTCAAACTCCGTAACACTGCAAGATGATGCAGTGGCTTAAGGCCCTTGTTACCAGTCTAAGAACCTGGGCTCCATTCCCAGAACCTACATAGTAGGAGAAACTCCTGTAAGTTGTCCTCTGACTTCCACACACACACACTGTGGCACATACACACCCACACATACACACACGCAAAAAAAAAAAAAAAATGACCCGTAATAAAAAATTTAAATAAAAATAAAACAAGAAGCAAGTTTACAAATATATATCCATGAATGAACATGTGACCATTGAAATTAGAAAATCAGTATATATTCAGCCCTTAATAAATGGAATTTTGTTCACATGCTACAATACAGATGATATTTTGAGTTGAGTGGGCTATCACAGGCACAAAAAGACAAATAGCTAGCTGTGTTCATGTATGCCTATGATTGCCTAACTTAGTCTGAGGCAAGAGGGTTGTGAATTTAAAGTCATGTGAATCTTAAAGCTGGGCTCTGTGACTTCTAAGCCAGCTGAGGCTACATACTGATACATTGTTTATACGTGTGTGTGTGTGTGTGTGTGTGTGTGTGTGTGTGTGTGTGTGTCATGTTTAAGTTAGATGTCTATAGAACTCAAAACCCAAAAAGCAAATTAGGCAGTCGCCAAGGTTTAGGAGAGGAACAAGAAAAGAAAACACAAAGGGCAGAATATCCAACGAACTCAGTGTGACTTAAAGACTGCATGAGAACAGGAAGGCTTTTGAAGTTTAATACAAGACATCTCACTTGAGAACTGTGATTAAAACAGCAGAGGCTCAGCATTATGAACAGGAAGTAGACTTCAGAGAAACGGTGTTTTTGTTGTAAATAAATTGAGGCCAAGATAAGAAGAGAGCATGAGACGGAAACTATAGCTGAGACGTAACACAGAGACATTTTTAGTTTACAACAAATATAATAATATATAGAACATGGGAAACCAGGAGAGTGGTTCCGGACTGTTTTAGAGCTCAGATGGAAAAGCGCTTTGATACGATGCCGTAAGCAGCTACGTGACTGACTCATCCATTGTTACTCAGAACCTCTTCAAGCGACTTCTTTCTGTAGTAAACATTTCATGAGATCCTTCAATGGCCCACCATTTCACCATGTCCTGGTGAATCATGTTTGTTTCCGGGGCTATTAATTACACTACTTTATCTGGCTTCTCTATAAGATCCTGCCCTATCAAGAGAATACTAATTACTTATTTTATAAGAACCTCTCATAACCCCAGTGCCCTCGAACACAGCCATTTCATTTTTGCTGTGTTCTAAGAACACTATTGCCCCTGGTTCCCTGTGAACAGAGCAGACGAGCAGGAACCTCTCCTGCAGAGCTTCAGGATAAACATGGTGGAAGCCTTTTTAGTAGCTATGCTCTTCTTAACATTTCTCTAAGTCTGAAGATGTCTATGCAATAATTTTATTGCCATAGCTTTTGTGTGTACTTTCCATATACACACTCCATGCCATCCCTACAGTCCAGAAAAGAAGCAGAATGGAAAAGTGACATTTGTGTACATATAAATTTCCAAATTAGCATAAGTTTCACTTATCTAATGATGACTGGACAGGTAAGGTGGCTCAAAAGGTAAAGCCACCTTCCACCAAGCTGGATGGCCTGAGTCCCATTCCTAGAACCCACGTGGTGGAAAGAGAGAACCAATCCCTAATACCCAATGACCACAATGAGCCAAATCTTTCTTTGTGTCATACTTGTCTGTTTAAGCCACTTTGATATAAATATTTCTTAAATATATAAACGAAATGCTTCCCTGTCCTTTGCCTTTTGAGGTCATCCATTTCATGTCACATCTAAACAAAATATCTCCAGGCCTTGAGTAGTTCACTGAGAATCTGCATCTCTGAAGCTTTGCAGCTTGGGAAGAGGTGGGGCTTATGTTCACCTTGTGTCCTCCCCATGTTTCTCTGCATGCAGAATTTCCCATCCCTGTTGCCATCTCACCTCCTCCAGGTATTCTCGCCGCGTTGTTTCATCTCCAACACAGACTCTGTCCCTCCAAGGACCACCAATACAAGTCTGAGACAAGGGCAGGACTCTAAAGCACCACACAGAACAGGGAGCACAGGGCTGGGGAGAATACCCAGCTGGTAGAATGCCTGCCAGACAAGGACTCGAGCCCCAGCATCCAGGCATGATAGAACACGTGTGTCTGTGACTCTAGTGCTGTAGAGAGGAATGACAGACAGATACCCAGAGCTTGCTGGCTAGTCAGTCTAGTCAATTAATGAGCCCTAGACTCAGAGATCAACTCCATCTTTAAAAAGAAAAGAAAAGAAAGAAAGAAAGAAAGAAAGAAAGAAAGAAAGAAAATGAAAAAGGAAAACTCTCAACACCAATGTATGGGCCTTCATACACATATAAAAATATATTTTTAAAATAATAGATGACATTAAAATTATGTGCTTCGAGTCACGACATTCTGAATTCCTTGGTTATTCCTGCACAGGGATATTCTTACTATCACCTTCCCAGGCCCCTGAAAGCATTCTTCCTTGAAGCCTAATGTTGGTATTGAAGTTATTTTATATCTACTTGCCTTACAATGAAATACTATATCCACTAGACATGTTTTCCCAGTAACTTGGTACAAATGCTTCCACGGAAATTGACAACTGCTATGAAACCAAAGTCTTTGTCTTTTTTTTTTTTTTTTTTTTTTTCCTCTCTTTAAAACTAGCACAATACCTCTCCACCTTTCCCATCTTGGAAAACTGAAACATACTCTGTAATTCACATCCATTTCAACGCTTTACTAAATAATTGTTCCCATTTCAGAACAGGCTTCAGAGCCTACACACCCACTGAGATTTTCGTAAGACCAAGAGCCTTTCATTTCTCAGAGTTTAGTAAGTGTTGATCAGTTTCTAAATGACCTGCGAACACATCATCGGCTCGCCCACTGTTTTCGTCAATAACAATAAGTACCGAACATAACATTGAGAATGAAGCCACTCAAGAGGAGTCAAAGGAAATGGAAGTCAGGAAGTGGGTGGTGTCCTTGGAAAAGGTGATGAAGCACCCTCACAGAGGGACTTGGGACTTCAACTTGAGGGAAAACTCTGAAGCAAAGTTAATGGAAATAATCTTCTCGGTGAGGGGGTTAAGGAAAGTGAGAGCGCCATCCCTTTCCCTCCTTTGTGACTCATTTCCTTCTTGGTGCGTCCTTCCTGTGTGCTCTTGGTTGTTCCTGAAGCAATTGTCACACCGACCTCTCACCCTCGCCCCCCCGCCCCCCACGTGATTTTCACAGCTCAAGTGTTGAGTGAGTCTACCCAGGCCTCCTAAAACCTTTGATGTTGAAAACTGTTAGGAAGCCAGAAGTTACTTCTGAATTTGCAAACTTTCCAGTCATCATGAGCCTTTCTAGATTAAACAGGTAGATGCAAGCTCCAGACCCAGTCCTGCTCGTGTGCGCATGCTCTCCTCATCCCAACTCCTTCCCTGCTCCCTTTCTCCACTTCCTTATCCATCTTTCCTCCCCTCTTCATGGCCTTTTTTCTTTCTTACTTGAGCGTTGTTTTGTGGATTTGAAGGCGCTAAGCAAAGGGACAAGGGACGCTATCTCAAAAACAGGAAGTAAAGGTTTTTTTCGTTTGTTTTGTTTTGAGACAGGATCTCTTTATAAGCGCCGGCCATCCTAGAACTACCTCTGTCTCTGCCTCCTACCTCTGGCAGGAATTAAAGCTTTGAGCAAAAGATTTTGAAGCTTCTAATTGAACTCCAAGTTGGCATAAGAAATAAAGATTTTTTTTTTCAAAGAGAAAAACCAGAGGTCTTTTGAAAGAATAACCGTGGGGAAATGGAGCACCAACACAGTGGTTAAGAGCACTGACTGCTCTTCCAAGGGGACCCAGGTTCAATTCTCAGCATCCACATGTTGGCTCATAAGCGTCTCTAATTCCAGTTCAAGAGGGTCCAGTGTCCTCTCCTGACTTTCAAGGGCACCAGGCCCACACATGATACGCAGACATACATGCAGGCAAAACACTTAGACCTGTAAAATAAAAAGGAAGAAAGAAGGGAGGGGGAAGGAAGGGAAGGAGGGTCACCATAGAGAGAAAACTTCTTAGATTTGTTTCTCCTTGTCCAAGTGATGTCAGCACAGCACTGACAATGATAGCTGGCCTTTATGTGGCTACTTTTTCTAACGTGGTCACGTAATCAGAAGAGGGCAGACTCAGTCTCATGTGATGATTCTAAGAGTAAATGCTGGCCTTCCTCACAGACCCACCTTGGGTAAGGCACTTGGCCTATCCCAGCTGTCTTGATCAGCACAGCTCTACCGTTAGGACACTTAGTAGCTAGTGTCATCCTAGTTGTCTCATGACTATGTTGTAGAGCTACATAAATTACTAACTCTGAATTAATTAAGTATTATATGCAAATAACCTATCACAGAACTTGCCCAGCACATAATGGAAGATGTTCAATAAATGTTAGCTCTTCTTCTAATTTTTTTCCTACCCACCCATTCACAAACCTCATCATCAATGCAGTTCTCTGGGGAATGGGTTTGTTTTTTTAAAGTATTTGTCTAATGTTCCACAGCTTACAAAAAGGAAAACTTAGACACAGAGGTGAATAAATAAAAACATAATACTTTGTCAGAGGCTCCAGTCTGACTGTTTGTGCCAGTTCAGAACATGAACCCAAAATTCCAGATCCAGGACTCCATAGGAAACAATTTATGGTTATCAAGAGAAAAAGCTCAAACTTTGAAATCTGAGGAACCTGGATTCAAGCTCTGTTTCTGCCAGTTACTATCCGTGTGATCTCAAACCAGCCACTTGACCTCTGTTGTTGAGGTCTGGGCTATTGCTATGTGTTGGAATGCTAAATTCTCTACCTGAAGGTTTAGACCTACGAGTGACTTCTCATGTTTACAAGTTTTTGTTATGCAAGCCTTGTTCTTTGATTTAAAACTGTTAGTTAAATAAAATTGGCTATAGCCAATTACTGGAGGGATTAGAAGGTAGGTGGGTTTGGAGTGACCTGGTTGGAGGAGGAGAGATCAGGGGAGAAAGAAGAGAGAAGAAGCCGCCATGGTGGGAGATGGATGGTGAGCACATGGCCAGGAGAAACAGCAAGGGTCTGGGGTACATCACTTGGAAGGTAGCCAGGCCAGCAGTTAGAAGAGTAGATTAGGGGTTACCTCCAGTAATTGTCAAAGCCAAATAAAATAATCATAGTCTGAGTCTCTGTAAGCTAGTCAGGGATAAGCTTAAATTGATTGTACTACATTCTATAAGTCTCAGTGTCCCTGTGTGCAGAATGACACTACCATACCTCAATGACTAAGTGAAATAGTCCATGCACAAAAGAAATTTTAAATGAGATTCTTTCTCATTTAGTTTGATTGTTTTTCAAAAAATCCAGAATCTAAACAATAAGTTTTCCCTGTATTACAAAGCTTGGGCATTCATTTGAGGGTTTACAAAGGATTCAACCAAAACTGGTGTTGTGACTGTCCGCACATCACCTAGGTCAGGAATTGAAGTGGAAGAGAAGCAGGGGAAGGGAGTTGTTTTGGGCAAGATATGTTGGAATGTTGTGTTGTATTCCCCTTCCCTATGGGGAAAAGAATCTCCCCTCATCTCAAGTCAATCAGCGGGCTTCAGTGGGAGAAATGAGTGGGCCACTCAGGGAGTATAGGCAGTAGGAGAGAAGCTGTGGCCACTAGGAGAGCTGTCCCAGCTGTGCTTGAGAGCACAGAGCAAAGAAAGAGAGTGACCATCTACTTGCAGAGGTACACAATAGTGTTTTTTACAGATTACCATAAGCATCCGAAGGTGGAGTCAGTTTGAAGGTTCACCACTCCTGGAAGTCCATGATGACTAGGAACAGTCTAATCCAGAGAGCAACAGTTAAAACACAGCCAGCCAGGTAACAGGCATCACCAACAATATCAGAGCTAAAAGTCCCCAGCAGGGGAGTCTTTGAAGAACCTAAAGTATATTCCATAGGAAAAATAGCTTCCCTCTTCATATTTGTTGCATTTCAGGTCATAGTCAGATATAAGATGTAGTCTAGCTGTTACCAAAGTCCTAGGCTATAAATGGCCTGATGTTGGTTAGTCCCAACAAATTAGGTCCGCCAGTTACTCCAGAGATCAAAAAGAAAAAGGAATAGTACGCGCGTGGGTGAGCGTGGGCGTGGGTTATTTGCTAGAGCGTGGTTGTTTCCATGCACGTGGGTGAGCATGAGCGTGGGCGTGGGTTATTTGCTAGAGCATGGTTGTTTCCATGCGCGTGGGTGAGCATGAGCGTGGGCGTGGGTTATTTGCTAGAGCGTGGGCAGCTGACCAGTAGCTTCACCATTGAAAAAAATTGCTTCTTCCTTAACTGCCTTTAATAACTGCCAAAAGCTCCTAATCTATAGGTATAAACACAAATATTTAAGAGACGTTTTGATGATACATCCATTTTGCAAAGCCTCAGTAGTAAGTCTCCCTCCGGGGCCATGGCCTCCTCACCCTGGACTTCTGGCCAGGTTTACAGTAGCAATCATGGACTCCCTTTGTAAGGCAGTCTCTAATCTAAACAGAAAGCAGTTGATTATCTCCAGAAGTCCTGCAGTAGCACACCAGCAGGCACATCTTGCCTGTAGATTGGCGTTATAGTTCAAAGGGCTCACTGCTAGGTAAGGTTGTTGATGTTTTTCCCCCAGCAGCCTGCATAGCACCTTCCAGCACCATAAAAGCCAAGCTTCCAGCTCAGTTCCTGTTTGACTTTTCCTGTCCTACAACCAAAGTGTGTGGTATCTTAGCAACAGGGTCTATTGGGGACGAAGCTCCTGATGGTGTTGCTAGGGTAGTGAGAAATGGAGCCTAGTTGGAGGAAGCGATAGGGAAATGTCTTTGAAGGGTTCCTCCTCTGCAGCAACCACACACACACACACACATACACACACACACACACACACACACACACACGCACGCACGCACGCACGCACGCACGCACGCACACACACATGCACACGCACGCACGAACACATGTACTCACTCACCGGGACTGCTGCCCATCTATCAGGAGGTAAGCATTTCCACTCTGCCACATCTTCCTCAACAAGAAGTTCCATCTTGTCTCAGGATTACAGTGTAGAGCCAACTACCCTTTGAGCTACTGAAACCTTTAGAATAATGATCTGAAGAAAAAAACAAAAACAAAAATACTTTCCTGTTTTAAGTTGTCTTTCTGTGAACTATTTGCCACAATTACAAAAACAAACAAACAAACAAACAAAAAAAAAGTAACAAATACAGTGGGTTGTTTTTTTGTTTTTTCGGCTTTGTTTTGTTTTGTTTCAAAATCAGCCTTTGAGTCCTTGTTACACAGCTACCAGTCTAGCCAGTATGGTATTCCAATGTCTTCTTCCAGGGCAAAGGTCATGGTCACTCCATCTCTAAATTCCTACTTTAGTTTACAAAGCATTAGTAATCTACTTCACTGTGTCTTCCTACCTAGGCCAAACTAGTTATTTTACAATAAACCTTATCCTCTAATGATTTTATTCCTTTACTTTTATCTTCAGTCTTGTTTCTTCCTAAGATCAAAACTAGATTTCTTCCTTTTCTTATGCAAAAAAATCCACCCACTTCTATTCCCCACGCCCAGCCCCACCCCCACCCCCACCCAGGGCTAGAGAGCTGACTCAGAAGAGCTCTGGCTGCTCTTTCAGAGGACCTGAGTTTGATTCCCAGCACCCATGTGGCAACACACAACTGTGTAAATCCAGTTCCAGGGGATCAGACGCCCTTTTCTGGTCTCTACAGGCACTGCACACACATGGTACACAGACATATATACAGACAAAACACCCATGCACAAAATAATTTTTAAAAAAATTTCCCCTGACTATGTGGCTCCTAAAGTCTTTGTCTTCAGGTCACGTCTTTCATCATGAGTGTTTTATTGAAATATTTTCTTGAAGGCAGTTCAATAGTTCAAAACGAGAAAAATGTCTTGTATTGTGTGGTTATACACACCTTCAATCATAGCATTTGGGAAGTAGAAACAACAGGATTAGGGGTTCAGGGTCAGCAGCCTGTACATAGTGAGAGAGGTTACATAGCAAGTTAGAGGACTATGTGAGCTCTTGTTAGAAGGAGTGTAGGGCAAGCGGCGTGTGCTACCCGGCAGGCAGAACTGTTGAAGTGAAAGGTGCTCAAGCCCCAGAAGTCTCAGAGATTTGAGAACAGCAGCAGTAAAGCCGCTCCCTCCCTGTCTCTGTGCCTGCTCTGGAACATGGAATTACTACATTCAATTTCCTCAGAGTGCGGGCTACTGACATAGCTGCTGACACCATCACCACAACGCTGCAGGACCCTGGACCCCAGCTCCCTGCCCCTCGAAGGCTGCCCAAATCTCTTTATTCCCTTTAAGAGCTGTAACAGAAACGCTATAACACAAAGGCAGAAGATGAAGCAGTGATGGCCCACACCTTTAATCCCAGCACTCAAGAGGCAGAGTCAGGGGAATCTCCTAGTTCAAGGTCAGCCTGGTCTACCCAGCAGGTTCCAGGACAGCCAGGGCTACACATAGAAACCCTGTGTCAAAAAAAGAAGGGGTGGGGGGAAGCTAGAATATAGCTGAGTGATAGAAAGCTTATCCAGCATATTTTAGGTTCGGAATCAACTCTGTAGAGAGGAAATTGGGGGGTTTGAGACAGGCGTTGCTACTTCAAGAGATAATTTAAACTAGGAGGATTTCCTACAATACATTTCTGGATAATTGGTCAGGTAAATTGATTTTCTTCATCCATAGACTTCTGTAGAAGAGCTAGCCTGGCCTCTTTAATAAGCTTAGAGAAGCCACGTGGATTGCCTAACTTTAGAAAGAGGTTAGTAATGATATAACGATTAGGATTCTGCATTTTTACGGAGATCCTTAGGTTTCCCTGAAACAAACAAACAAAGGCTTTATGACTTGTCTATTGACAAAATATAGGTTGTTTTAGATTTGAAAATTCAGTTCAAAAGGGACTCCTGGCCTGAAGGGAAATGGAGCCGGTAAAAGAATTACTATGACAGTATAGTCAGGAGATAGTAGCATTATCAAAATTTAAACAGGGACATAAGAAGAGGAATGGGGGAGAAGATCAGGTGTGGGAGGAGTTAACCAAGACTAAGGATGGAGGAAGGAGTCTCGTGGGAATGTGCTACTTTGTAAGTTAGTGTTAGAACATAATTTTTTAAAAAGACTTGGAGTAGAGATGGCATGCATGGTAGATGATGCCAATTCCACAAACCATGGGTTATTAAACTAAAATCTCAATGCTGGGTATAGGCCACCTCCCCCAAGAGTTGCTGGCCTGAAGGCTCCAGCGGCCCCCCAAACTATCTAGGTTATAAACATTGCCCTTCTTTGCTGTCTTAGTTAGGGTTTTACTGCTGTGAGCAGACACCATGACCAAAGCAAGTCTTATAAAGGACAACATTTAATTGGGGCTGGCTTATAGGTTCAGAGGTTCGTTCATTATCAAGGCAGGAACGTGGCAGCATCCAGGCAGGCATGGTGCAGGAGGAGCTGAGAGTTCTACATCTTCATCTGAAGGCTGCTAGCAGAATACTGGCTTCCAGGCAGCTACAATGAGGGTTTCAAAGCCCACCACCACAGTGACACACCTACTCCAACCAGGCCACACCTCCTAATAGTGCCACTCCATGGGCTGAGCATGTACAAACCATCACAGTTGCCTACTAGAACTGAATTAGCCACTGGGCCAGAAGGAGAATTAACAAAAAGACATGAAATGAGGTGGGGACTTGGAACATTTGGGGAAATGGTGTGAAAGCATGATAAGAGAGGGCCAGGATGCGTGTGACCAGAATACATTATGTGTGAGTGAAACTGTCAAAGAATAAATTAATTTAAAAGGACCTCAAGCTTAAGACAATGACAAATAGACCAACAGTCCTCCACCACCCTGGAAACCCTTCTTCTGACTGTAACTAAAATAATGACAATAATAAGTAAGCTAATTCAGGTCCTCCAAGAAGCAAATGCCAAAGACAGTGTGTGAAGCTGCCTGTGAGGGAAAACCCAGCAAAGGCTAGAGAAAGCAGGGAGACCAAGAGGAAAGGATTAGATTAGCTGGGCCCCACACTGCCTGCCATTCTAAGAAGTTTTTGCCAGGCCACAGGGGAGCCGGTGAGGCAGAGTCGCCCATCAAAGGGGTCTGTATCTTGCAGGCAAAGAAAGGCCTGCATTAATATTCATGCCACATTCAACCACTGGCTAGGAAAGCCCATTTAAAAATGCAAACACAATGGAGAATTCAGAGAACAGCTGTTAAGTCATCCATCACTTAGACTTTCTCAAAACAAAGGATTTGAGTAGTGTCCATTCTGGCTGCCTCAATAAAAAGATTTTTAAAAGCAGAAGTCACTTTTGGAGATATATTGTAAGGGTCCATGATTTGCCAAAGAATGATACCCTGGACTCAAATCGTATGTAAACCCAAAGATTGTTTTATTGTGCAGAAGTCCAGCATGCTGGGGTCTCCCATTACCAAGACAAGTGAGTGTGTTTGATGGCCTGATTTAAAGCACATTAGGGCACTCTAGGGCAGGTGACCCACATCTTACTCCATCGCTAGAGACATTTCATTGCTGGGGCATGGGGGCTGGAAAGTGTTGCTAGGGAGGTCTGAAAACTGTTACTGAGGAAGTAGCTGAGAAAGTCTGGAAACTGCTGCTCACCCATTGTCCTTGCTTCAGGCCAGGTGGTAGGGCAGTTTCTGAGGCCTGGACTTGCCTGGAATTGCCAGTTCTTGGAAACACAGATTTAGGCCTAGTCTCCTGAACTATCAATTTAAAGCCTGTTATGGAATCAGCCTAGCCATATATACATTTACACATACACATATACATACACATATACATACACATATACATATAAATGTTCCTATATCTCTCCTCATTGTGTTCAAACTAAGCTGAAAAATACAATATCCAAAATAAGATTCACTAGCTAGGGTTAACTGGTTTCGAATATGAACAGTAAACTCAATGGCATTCAATACAAATATTCTAAATTGTGAATAAAGAAAAAACTTCACCAGTGAAATAAAGCACTGTTAACCAATATACTATAAATGAAATCAGTCCTCCCCCCAAAGAAAGAGGGAGGAACAAAAAATTGTAAGTATTAATAGCTTTAAAATATTCCAAATTTGAAAAAGCACCAAACACAGAGATCTAGAGCACCCAAATATGAGACCACATCAAAAAGAACGGTTTTAAAAAGAAAGTCTTAAAAATGACCCAAGTAGAAAGTAAACAGGGAAAACACAAGGGATGGGGCACGGGGCATTGCTGCAAAATTCTAGTAAAACATTATGGCAATATAAAAGACAATGTCTTTAAAGTTTTGAAAAGAAGGAAAAAGTAAAAACACTAAGTCTAAAGTTCTGTGCAAGAAAAAAATATGTCAGGAAAGCCAGTAAAACTTGACATAGAAATCAAAAGAATTCATGGTTAAAATATATGCATTACATGAAATGTTAAAGGAAGTTCTTAAGGCCACAATTAAAGGATTCTGGGCATAACTTCAGACATATACAAAAGAATTAAGAGCTCTGAGTCTAATCCCATCCAACATAGCTTAAAAACAAATCTCAAAATGGTAAACAACTTTCCTGTAAACTAGCTGTACACACAGCACTCAAAATTATTTAAAGGGCTGCAAAAAATTCAAGTCTAAAATTTGCTATTGTCACAATATCTGACACCCAATAAAGAATTATCAAATATGTGAGGTTGGAGAGGTGGCTCAGTGGTTAGGAGCACATACTGCTCTCCCAGTGTGCTCTAGTTCATTTCCCAGCATCCACACTAGGCAGCTCAGAATGGCCTGTAATCCCAGCTCCAGGGGATCCAGCGCTCTCTTCTGGACTCCACAGGCACTGCATCCACATGTGAATATGCCTGTGCACCCACCCCACACACATGTACATATAATTAAAAGTAAAATAAACTAGTGCCAAAAAGAAAAATGTCTAGTGATCAGAGGGGGAATAAAACATAGAAGTTCAAATATGAAGGAAGAATGACAAAGACAAGCTTGACAATTGACTCCTCAGTAGAAGCAGGTCAGGCCAGTAGACTGTGAAGCAACAGTGATCTGCAACAGCCATCAACCTAGAAGTCGAGACTCTGAAGATACCTTCCAAAAACAGCTTTTCCATGCACACAAAACCAGAAAGAACTCATCATTTAGCAAGGAATGTTACTGGAAACTTCAGAATGAAGACAGTCATCAGGGGTGATCAAGGTCTCAGCCTTCTTATGTTCTCTCCAAGTACCCCAGATAGTCCCTGCGATTTGAATGAAATGTCCCCCATAGGCTCATGTATTTGAATACTTGGTCCCCAGATGGTGGCGCTGTTTGGGGATTTTTTTATGAGATGCAGCAATGTTGGAGGAAGTGTGTCACTAGAGATGGACTTTGAGAATGTAAAGACGCCTACCATTTTAGTTGCTGGCTCCACTTCATGCTCACAGTTCAAGTTATGAGCGCTCAGCTTCCTGCTAGAGCTGTCACGCCTCCCCTCCATGACAGATTCCTATGCCTCTGGAGCCGTAGGCCTAAAAGATCTTCTGTAAATTGTTTCTGGTCATGGCTTTTTATCACAGCAATCAAAAAGTAGCTAGGGCGATGGGAGTTATGGTTTTATGATGCAAATATTAACAATAACCTATGAGATAATCATACAAAACTATTCTTTTTCTAGTACTCATGGTATATACCAAGTATTGTTAAAATCATTAGTAATTTAGGGATCTGGTGATGGAAGCAGAAGTGGGCAGAGTGTTTGCTAGAACTCAGGTGGAGAAAAAAGATGATAAAAATCTCAGCACTAGTAGTCAAAAACATAATGAAGCTGACCCTTTGAAAAGAGTACGAGGGTATTCCCCTTCGTTGCCAGTAATGTAAATTCACTCTTCTCTTCTGAATCTCAGTTTCTTTATTATGTATAGCTAGGGTGATGACTGACTCTGAGAGCTTGTGATTCTATGAACCCGATGAAGTTAGACTAATTAAGTCTTCTGACCACTTCATACCCATTTCAGTCTGACTAGGTAACAAAAAAAAAAAAAAAAAAAAAAATCCCCAAATAGCTATCACGTGTGTAATTGAAAAATTAAAATTCATATCTTGCATTTGAAAATCTTTTCAAGACCAAGCATGGTGGTGCATGACTTTTAATGCCAGCACTTGGGAGGCAGAGGCTGGAGAATCTTTGTGAGTTCAAGGCCAACTTGGTCTATATAACAACTAGAACTAAACAGAGAGACCCTGTTTCAAAAGAAGGAGGAGGAAGAGAAGGACGATGGTGAAGAGGAGGAGGATGAAGAGGAAAAGGAGATGAAAAAGAGGAGGATGAAAAAAAGAAAGGAAAGGGAAGGAAGGAAGGAAGGAAGGAAGGAAGGAAGGAAGGAAGGAAGGAAAGATTTCTCAAGAGATGTGAAGCCAAGGAAGCCGTGAGCGAGTGTGTATTGTTGACAGGAGTACAGTCATGTGAAGAACCTGAAGCCTCAGACTCGTGGAAATGGCAAAGACTTACCACAAGTGTGATTCTCAGAGGTACGGCAGAGCCTTCCTCTGGGCCAAGTGTGAATGTTGACAGTGTGTGCAAGTATGAGTATTTACAAATGATTGACCAGTGTATACAAAAAGTAGCAACTTGCAGGTTCCTTGTGCCAGATGTTTATAGCCTGAAATTGCTGCCTACAGAAACCTCCTCCCCAAACTAGCTAACTCCTCCCTCCGTGCTGCTATACATAATAAAAGTGCTGAAGCTAGTTACAGGTTGATGGGTGGTGCCACTCCATTGGCATGTGCATGTCCCACCTGACCCCAGCTTTTCTGTATGTGTCTATGTGTCTGTCCTTTAATCATCCCCTCACCACCCCTAGCCAGGGGCTCAAGCCACACAGGAGGCAGTAGCCAGCAAAATGACTCAATGAGTAAAAGCACTTGTCATATAAGCCCGACAACCTGAGTTTGATGTCTGGAACACACAGTAGAAAGGTGAATTATCAACTCTACAAAGATGTGTTCTGACTTCCACGCATGAATGCACATGGCACATGTGTCCTCTCTCTCTCTCTCTCTCTCTCTCTCTCTCTCTCTCTCTCTCACACACACACACACACACACACACACACACACACACACACACACGATACTAAAAGAAAAAAGACCATATTTTCAAGATGTACTTATAATTCATTATCCTAGAACACACAAAATTGTAGTCTGAGAATTGATTAGGGTTTAAGGATGGGAGAAAGGGTTAACTACAAATCTATGGCATGGAAACCTTTTTATCTTTTTTTGGTATATTTTCTTTATTTACATTTTAAATGTTATCCCCTTTCCCGCCCCCTCAGAAACCCCCATCCCTTACCCCTCCCCTGCTTCTATGAGGGTGATCTCCCCCTACCCACCCACTCCCACCTACCTGCCCTGGCATTCCCCTACACTGAAGCATCCAGTCTTCACAGGACCAAGGGCTTCTCCTCCCACTGATGCCCGACAAGGACATTCTCTGCTACATATGTTGCTCCCTCCATGTATACTCCTTGCTTGATGGTTTAGTCCCTGGGAACTTGGAGGGGGAGGGGGGAGTGTCTGGTTGGTTGATAATATTGTTCTTCCTATGGAGTTGCAAACTCCTTCAGCTCCTTCAGTCCTTTCTCTAACTCCTCCGTTGGGGACCCTGTGCTCAGTTCGATGGTTGGCTGAAGCATCTACATCTGTATTTGTCAGGCTCTAGCAGAGCCTCTCAGGAGACAGCTATATCAGGCTCCCGTCAGCATGCACTTCTTGGTATCCACAGTAGTGTCTGGGTTTGGTGACTGTATATGGAATGGATCCCCAGGTTAGGGCAGTCCCTTATCTTTTTTTTTTTGTTGTTGTTGTTTTGTTTTGTTTTGTTTTGTTTTGTTTTTCGAGACAGGGTTTCTCTGTGTAGCCCTGGCTGCCCTAGCACTCACTCTGTAGACCAGGCTGGTCTCTTATCTTTTTTAAGACAAGTTCTCACTCACCATATAACCTGAGCTGACCTCAAACTCACTCCCCCTGCCTACCCCCTGAGTACTGGGTTTCCAGGTGTGTACCATCATGTCAGGCCCACATGGGAACTTTTTAGTGTGACAGAGTTGTTCTGTATCTTGATTGTATGAGTGGTTTTATGTCTGTATTCCTTTGCGGAGACCCACAAAACTACAAACTTAAGCATGGATCTTAATGTGTTGAAATTTAAAACCAAAAGTATTTCTAAATGAATAGAGCAACAGTGTCAGTAATATTTCATGTTGATTTTTTTTCTTAAGTTTACATCATTTTAATACACCCTAGATGACTTTCCAGGTAAGTCTCTGTTGAAGTAAATATTTAAAATGTTCGCTGGTCAAGCCCACTAAGCTGCTGCGGCTCTACCTAGCTCAGCCATCATGTTCCACGGCCAGAGGCCACGTGAGCGCTGCAGCTAGAAACAGCCAGCCAGAAACATCAGCCCTGCCGGCCAGCGAGGGAGATGGCTCTGCCAGTCTTCCATGCTGTCTCCGCAAGGCTGGGCATTGCCCAGACCATCCCACCACCCTCTCAGGCACAATAGGAAAATGAGACTCTAATGCTTAAATATTAATCAAAGGCTTTATATGTTTGGTAATGCTCAATAACAATATGCCTATACAATTAGAGTTGTTTCCCAATTAGCTAACCTAAATATAAGTTGTTACTCGAGACTGCTCTCCATACCTGCATGGCTCTTTCTCCTCTTACATCTCTGCCCTCTCTAACTCCTCCTCTTCCTTTTCCTCTTCCTCTCCTTGCTCCTCCCACCTTAGCTCCTCCTACAAGTTTCCACAAGTAAGTTTTTTTTAAAGAATTATTTATTTTATGTATATGGGTATACCATAGCTCTCTTTAGACTCACAATCCAGAAAGAGCATCAGACTCCATTCGAGATGGTTGTGAGCCACCAGATGGTTGCTGGGATTTGAACTCAGGTCCTCTGGAAGAGCAGTCAGTGCACTTAAGTGCTGAGCTATCTCTTCAGTCCCACAAGTAAGTTTAATTTCTGCTTTGAACATTTAGTCTCTTAAGAGAATCTCAATTACTTTAAACATAAAAATATATACTGTAAAATAAACAGACTACTTTTAAAGTACTATTGTTGCCGGGCAGTGGTGGCGCACGCCTTTGATCCCAGCACTTGGGAGGCAGAGGCAGGCGGATTTCTGAGTTCGAGGCCAGCCTGGTCTACAGAGTGAGTTCCAGGACAGCCAGGGCTACACAGAGAAACCCTGTCTCGGAAAAAAAAATTATTGTTATGGTTTAAGAAGCATTCTGGAGCTAGGGAGATGGCTTGGCATTTGTTAGCACTGAATGTTCTTCCAGAGGACCCAGCTTTGATACCCAGCATTCATATAACAGCTTACAACCATCTGTAAATCCAGCTCTAGGGGATTCAATGCCCTCTTCTGGTCTCTGCAGCCTCCATGCACACATGATGTACAAAGACATACACATATGGCAAACATTTGTACACAAAAAATAAAAATAAATGCCTTTAAAAATTATTATTAAAAGCATCTATTGAGGTATAATTTACATACCTCGTAATTTGCCATAAAGAGTTAAATGGGGTTTTTTTGTTTGTTTATTTTTGTTTTGGGAGGGTTGTTTTTGAGTAGAGTTGTACTATCATCATCTCAATTTAATCCTTGATCCCTTCATCACCCCATAAGATCCTCATGCCCATCTTCAATTTAACAGATTTTCAAAAAAGGGAAAGGCAAGCAGATAACCCGATGACAAGCTTGCTACCAGAGAAGGGC
The DNA here is from genome assembly GCA_030674055.1 of Rhabdomys pumilio. Lineage (NCBI taxonomy): Eukaryota > Metazoa > Chordata > Mammalia > Rodentia > Muridae > Rhabdomys > Rhabdomys pumilio. The sequence goes on from JANHMN010000015.1 coordinate 59,412,851, forward strand.
CCAGTTCTAGGCCCAGAAGATCCTAGGCAGCCAGGCTCATGCTTCTGCACCATATTTGATAGGGATCACCACACGTAGCTGACCAACAGTCAGTGATAACAGTCAGTTATCCAACAGTCAGTTAAGTCACTATCTTACTTAACCGCTCATTTCATCCTTGTCCAGGTCTACACATCACACAATTAGTTATTCTTCACCTTGAAACCCTGATTCAAGGTTCCACGGGTTCCATGGGCCTCCATATGCCCAACCTGCAAAAGGTCCCAACTCCAGCATTCTTAAGATCTTGTAAAACTCAAAAGTAGCTCTGTTGTGGAGGAGTGGAGGGTGCCGACGACAATGTCTAGAACTGAAGGTCACACTAGCAAACAAAGAAAACAATGCTTGAGAAAGCTACAAGCATTAAAGCAGCAGAGAGAGCAGAGAGGACAAAGAATGGAGCATCGCCTTCAAGACAAGGGGGTGGGGTGCGGCTGGAGTATGGCCAGGAGCATGTCTGGGTAGAAAGCAAAGGACAACAGAATAAGAAGTTAGATGACATTGATGGAAATGTCCAGGAGACCGCTTAGGACCACTTGAGATACCACTTGCTGCTCTTACTCTGACTGGCTGGCTCACACAGCCAGTTCTTAGGATCCCTTATCCCATGGCCTTTTCCTCTGCTCTCCTCTCTCATTTCCTCCTCCTTGTGGTCCCTGCCCCCAGACCTCAAGCCCTGGGAACTGAAGCCCCATCTACCTCTCTTTTGCTCAGCTATAGGTTGTAGGCATCTTTATGCAACCAATCGTTTTAAATTAAGAAGCAAGGTTACATAGCTTTAGCATTACAATACATAGCAACACACCAGACCTCAACAAACCAAAGCCACTGCTGTGTAATTAAAAAGGAATCTAAAACTGGGATTGCTTACATAATCCCATTGGATGGATGCCACCCTTTGTACTGAGTGGCTAATAACTTGCATGGCTGGCTCTTATGTGAGTGAAAAGGCCAGGGTAAGTTCATTAATTCCATAAGCCACCAAAGGCTTCAAGGAAAGCAGATAAAAGATACACTGGCTGTCAGAAGACTGTCATCTGGAAACCAAATTGTTAGGTCTGGAATCACAGGTTTGTGACGTATCCCATGGACTCTGATGTCAGTCATCTGTGTGTTACTTACTCTATTCATTTTGGCAGGGTCTTAATTCCACGTTCTGGGCTGGCTCTAAATCCCTGCACTCACACAATTCTGCGCCTCAGCCTTTTATTTACACTGACCAAAGTCTGAAGCTCTTAACAATGTTTTAGCAAAGGGGTGTTTTCATGTTGGCAGTAAATGGGCAAACCCATTCATACTGGGGACTCAGAGAGAGGACGGTAGCAATGGCCACACATCACCCTTGTACAGCCTCATTGGATTTGAAAGTCCTTTCACACACTTCTCATTTGACCCTTACGATTCACATATTGAAGAAAAGAAAGGACATTAGGAACTGGTTTATCTTTCCCATGTTTCTGAGTTTGTTTCTTAGCTGCCATGACAAAAACATGTAGCCAAAAGCAATTTGAGGAAGGGAAGGATTTATTTGACTTACCGGTTACAGGTTACATCAAGGGAAGCCAAGGCAGAAACTCAAGGCAAGAACTGAAGTAGAGGCCATGGAGGAGTGCTACTTACTGCCTTGCTCTGCATGGCTTGCTCAGCCTGCTTTTTAATACAACTCAAGACCTAGGGACAGTACTGCCCACAGTCCGTTGGATCCTGCCAAATCAAGTATCCACCAAGAAAATTCCCCACAAGCCAATCTGATGGCGGTAATTCCTTAGTTGAGGAATTCAACTCCCTCAATTTCCAGGTGACTCTAGATTGTGTCGAGTTGACAAAAACAAACCAACTCACAATGTTTCATTTTACCAACACAAAAGCTCCTGTTTGAAGAAACCAAGGAAGCAGGCTTCTTGCTTCTACTCTAGTGTTTCACTGGCCACAGCAGACTATCTCTAGGAAAGTTAAGAACCAACCATAAGCTGCTTGAGGCTGATATCACATGTTATATGGTATAGTATGACCAGAATAGGTACCAAATGAGTGTCTATAAAATTGCTTCTACTGGGCTGGAGAGATGGCTCAGTGGTTAAGAGAACTTGCCGCTCTTCCAGAGGTCCTTAGTTCAATTCCCAGCAACCACATGGTGGCTCACAACCATCTTTAATGGGATCCTATACACTCTTCTGGTGTGTGTCTGAAGACAGCTACAGTGTACTCATATAAATAAAAATAAGTAAATAATATATTTTTTAAAGTTACTTCTACTTTTTAAATACTCTTTTGGGGGAGGCAGGCTGAGAAGTGGGGAGTAATAGTGATGGATATTAAACCCAGGGCCTCACACTGCTGGGCAAGCACTCTTCCACTGTACTACTCCAGTAGCCACTGAGCTACTCCAGCACAGCTACTCTACCACTGAGCTACTCCAGCACAGCTACTCTACCACTGAGCTACTCCAGCACAGCTACTCTACCACTGAGCTACTCCAGCACAGCTACTCTCTCTATCACTGAGCTACTCCAGCACAGTACTTTACCATTTGGATATCTATTACCTCATTTGCATTTCCCAACAACCTCATATAATAAACAAAATTGCTATTTTGCTATCTTTATTTGCATGTGAAAGAAACACGTTTGCAGAAGTCCTTGTCTTGGCCTCCTGCTTCAGTGACTCCCAGAGCAGACCACACAGACCTTCATCCTTGCTTCTCAACCCTCCATTCTCCCAAAGTAGAAGGCTTTCTTTCCTGTGTCTCTGTAGGTGCATTGGACAATTCTCCCCAAAGTAGAAAGAAAGTAAATGTGTTTTGAGCACTCAATCTGAACAGGTGTTATGAGAGAATCCAGAGCAATGGGAAAAAAAACCAAAGGATGCTTAGACGCCTACATGCACACAGAAAGACGGCAGTAGAGCCCTGTTGTATGTTAGAATTCAGAGAGACATTGTTCATGTAGTCCAACACTTAAACAAAACTGAGTCTCTCTCTCTCTTTCTCTCTCTCTCTCTCTCTCTCTCTCTCTCTCTCTCACACACACACACACACACACACACACACACACACACACACACACACAAACACATACCAGTTGGAAAAAAAAAGACCCAGATTTTCATGCCTCGACGACCAATACTCAACTTCAACAGACACTACTCACATTGGTTTGCTGTCACAAGTCTCTGCTTGGCGACTTACATTATCCCTTACACTCCTCACAATATCACAAAGCAGGTGACCCTCATTTGTTTGACTTGGTGTCAGTTTGGCAGACAGTATGAAGGGGAACTTGAGGCCTCGTGATCATAGTGACTTACTTCCAGCTACCTAAAGGGAGTTAAGAACCACTCCGTTCGGAGTGTGTTGAAGAGCCTTCACCAAGCCAGAACTGTAAAATGACCATGTGGAAACAATGAACGGGGAAGGAGAAAGAACAGACACTCCGACTTAATCATTCCTTTACTCTCACTTTTGTGGGGAGGGGAAGGTTGCGGGGGAGAGGACCCCTGATGAGTCAGACTGAAAAAATCAACAGGAAACAGGTAAATATCAGAGGTGGTAGGAAACCAGTAAATAACAGAGGTGCCAGCAGCAGGGAAGGGATTGTGTTTCTGCTTTGTTTTGTTTAATAAATTACATTTTAAAAATGGGGTCTCACTCTATGCTTCTTGCCACCACACATAACCCTGAATTCCAGGAATGCTGACATCAGAATGGTCTGGAAAGACACTGTATGATCTTAAAGGAGCCACAGAATATCTTCATGACTTTGGCTTAAGAAGCTATTTCTTTAAAAGATATTTTAAGAAGAAATGCTAACCATTCATTCATTCATTCATTCATTCAATTTTTTCCAAACCTGTTCACCTAACAAAAACATAAAGAAAGTGAATAGCCAAGCTACAAACTGGGAGGCAATGTTAACAGCATAAATGATTGATGAAGGGCCAACATCCAGAAACATATAATAAATTGAGAGAGAAAGAATAAAACAGAGGTGAACAGTCATTTCCCAAAGCACAAAGGGGAAATCCAGCCAATCAATCAAGACATGAAAAATGCTCAACTCCTCTAACAATCTAGAAATGCAAATCAAAACCACTGAGATGCCATCATTTACCTCTCAAATAACAAAAGCACTGCACTTAGTAAAGATAATATCGAATATAAGAGCATATGAAGTCCCAGTACTTCTGCAAGAGAACCCCAAAAAGCACATGAGCTAGCAAGCCAGCCTTACACAGGAGCAAACAACAAAGAACTCCTGTCCCAGACAAGGAGGAAAGAAGGACTGGCATCCAGAGTTGTCATCTGTTCTCCACATAACGGTTATGGCATGCATATGTCACTGAAAGGTGAGCATAGTGGTGGAGGTCTGTAATTCTAGCTCTTAGCTGGGAAGATGTGGAGTGCACAACCAGTTTTGGACATGACCTAAAATCCTGCCAAAAAAGGAATGGGAGAGGATGAGGAGAAGGGGGACGAGTGGGAAAGAGAGTAAGATGGGAGAGGGTGGGAAGGGAAAAAAAGAAAAGAAGGGAAGAGAAGAGAGAAAAGATGTCTCGTTCAAATCAGCCAACGCAACCTCACACATTCACAGATAAAGGCAAGCTGTGGTCAGACAAGACTTCCAGGGCACCAGGAGCAGCAGCTAGGCTTCTGCGAGGTCCCTTTCCTGACACCTGCAGGCTGCTTTCTGCTTTGGATGATTCTACCTCACCCGGGCTATCAAATGGCTTGGTTGTTCTACTCCAAAACAATTTAAAAAACCGAACAACAGCAACAAAAACCAACTCAACGTTTTTCAAACTATTTTCATAACACATAGGAAGTAGGAGTTTCCTGCTCTAAACAGGATGGACTGTGACAGCAGTCCCCACCACACCCACAAACTACTCCACCCCACTACATCAGCAAAAGTCATGAAAGGTTGAAAGTGCAGTCTCTATCCAGAAGAATAAGAAAATGTACAAACCCTAGTCTCAACAAGCTTACTCGTAAAACAAAAGGAACAAAATATAAAGTATGTTTGAAAATGTTACATTAAACCCATTACCTTGTATGCTAGCTTTAAAAAAAAAAATTAATAAAAGAGACATGTTGCTGGGCATAGTGGTTCATGTCTTTAATTCTAGCACTGGGGGAGGCAGAGTCTCTACTCTGTTAGGTCCAGATCAGCCAGATTTTTTTGTTTTTGTTTTTGTTTGTTTGTTTGTTTGTTTTTTACCTATTCACTTCACATCCCTCTCACTGTCCCCCTCCCAGCCACTCCTTCCCACAATTCTTCTCTCATCCCCCTTTCTCTTCTCCTTCAACTGGGTGGGGGTCCCCCTGAGTATCTCCCCATCCTGGCACATCAAGTCTCTGCAAGGCAAGGTGAATCTTCTCCCACTGAGTCCAGACAAGGCAGCCAAGTAAAAAACATATCCCACACACAGGCAATAGCTTTTGGGATAGCCCCCACTCCAGTTGTTCAGGAAGACCAAGCTGCACATCTGCTACATATGCTCAAGGAGGCCTAGGTTCAGCCCAAGTATGTTCTTTGGTTGGTGGTTCAGACTCTGAAAGACCCAAGGGTCCAGGTTAGTTGATTCTGTCGGTCTTCCTGTGGAGTTCCTAACCCCTTAGAGCCTCAATCCCTCCTCCTATTCTTCCATAAGAGTCCCCAAGTTCCATCCACTGTTTGGCTGTAGGTGTCTGCATCTGTCTGAGTCACTGTTGGGTGGAGACTCTCAGAAGACAGCCATGCTAGTCCTATCTGTAAACATAACAGAGTCTCATTTATAGTGTCAGGGATTGGTGTTTGTCCATGGGATGGGTCTCAAGTTAGGCTGGTTATTTCTTGGCTATTTCCTCAGTATTTGCTCCATCCTCCTCCCCACCCACTCCCTGCATTTCTTGTAGACAGGATAAATTTGGGGTCAAAAGTTTTGTGGTTGGGTTGGTGTTGTGTCCCTATTACTCCACTGGGGTTCCTTCCTGACTGGCTACAGGAAGTGGCCTCTTCGGGTTCCATATCCCCAGTGAGTCACAGCTAAGGACAACCCCATTGATTCTTGGGTGCTTCCCTTTTCCAGGTCTCTGTCTCGTCCTGGAGATACCCCCTACTTCTCCACCCCATCAGTTGCAGATTTCCATTCATTCTCATGGCCACCTGGCCATCTCTCCTGCCCCTCCCCACGCCTGATTCTAAACACTCCCATTTGCCTCCCTATACCCTCTCCCACCCACATTCCTCCCTCCATCTGCTTCTTGTGACTGTTTTATTCCCCTTTCTAAGTGAGATCCAAGCATCCTTGCTTGTGCCTTCCTTCTTGTTTAGCTTCTTTGGGTCTGTGGTGTATAGCATGGGTATCCTATACTTTATGATTAATATCCACTTATAAATGAGTGCATGCCATGCACGTCCTTTTGAGACTGACTTACCTCAGTCAGGATGACATTTTCCAGATCCATTCATTTGCCAACAAAATTCACGATGTCTTTGTTTTAATAGTTGAATAGTATTGTGTAAATGTACCACATTTTCCTTATTCATTCCTCAGTTAAGGGATATCTAGATTATTCCAGATCAGCCAGATGTTTTTTTCTTAATAATAATAATAGAAAGAAGAAGACCATAAGGCAGTGGTTCTCAGCCTGTAAGTCGATACCCCCTTTAGGGAATGAACTACCCTTTAACAAGGGTTACCTAAGACCATCTATATATCAAATATTTGCATTACAAATAATAATGGTGACAAAATTACAGTTATGAACTGGCAACAAACATCACTTTAAGGTTGGACATCATCACAAGAGAAACTGTATTAAAGGGTCACAGCATTAGAAAGATGGAAAACCACTTAGGGCCTAAGCTATAATGCTACAGATATTTAAGTTTAACTTCTGAGTCACTGTTTTGTGAGGTTAACCCTTTATTTGATTGAATATTACCTATGAAAGCTCCCACCATAAATTATGATCAAATATGATTCTTCTTTCTTGAAACTTGTCTTAGTTAGGGTTTTACTGCTTTGAACAGACACCATGACCAAGGCATCTCTTATTGGGACATTTAATTGGGACTGGCTTACATGTTCAGAAGTTCAGTCCATTATCAAGGCAGGAGCATGGCAGCATCCAGGGAGGCATGGTGCAGGAGGAGTTGAGAGTTCTACATCTTCTAGGCTGCTAGAAGACTGGCTTCCAGGCAACTAGGAGGAAGGTCTTAAAGCCTACACCCACAGTGACACACCTACTCCAACAAGGCCACACCCACTCCAACAAGTCCATACCTACTAATAGTGCCACTCCCTGGACCAAGCATATACAAACCATCATAAAACACAAAATTAATAAACTCAGAACAAGATAAAAATAAATACTAAAGGCCAGGAATGGTAATGCATGCCTTTAATCCCAGCATTCAAGAGGCAGAGGTGTAGTGGGTTTGGCCTAAAGCTCCTTGTATTCTAATGTTAGTTTGAGTCCCCAAAATTGTTTGCAGAGTCCACACTGCAGACACTGAGGGACCCTGCCACCCAGTTAATTCTGACTGGTAAATAGAGATGCTGGCAGCCAGTGGCTGGACAGGGCAGACAGAGGTGGGACTTTAGGATTCCTGAACTTGGGGGTGTTGGGGGAGGAACGTCATACCTGAGAAGAGTGCAGGACAGAGAAGCATAGCTGTCACATGAAGGAGCTGGAAGAACACAGCCCAGAGGGGTGCCCAACTGGGTCCAGGCCAGCCAAGATAGAATATAGAATTTAGTAAGTAATAACTCTGGATTATCAGCAAGAGGTGGATTAACCACATGGAGGTTAGTCAATGGCCCAGCTATTGTGCTGACTAAGGCATATTAAAATATAAAGGCTGTGTGTCTTTCATTCAGGAACCTAGACCTATTGGGGCAGGTAGCATAAAACTACCTGCCACTAGGATTTATTTAATATATTATTTCAACACAGAGGCAGACAGATCTCTGTGAGTTCAAGGCCAGCCTCTACATAATAAGTTCTAGGACAGCCAAGACTGTTACACTGAAAGACTCTGTCTCAAAAAACAAAAGAAAAAAAAAAAGAAAGAAAACACAATAAATAAATAAATAAATAAATAAATAAAGCGTGTGCTTACTCTGTTCTCACTTAATTCCGTTTTCATTTATGTAGTAGATCTTTCTTCAAAACATTTGTAGAAAGATTTGTGACTCTGCAATACAGTGGTTTGACTTAGCATGAAGGATTAATGCCTTATGTGGTGATTCAGATAAGAAAGTGTGATCCAGCAAAAAACCTCTTAGAGGTTTATCTACTGTTGGTTAACAGTTATGACCCAGCCACAGACCCAACCTCAGTACCACAGGAAGCCCTTTTTTGAGACAGGAACTCACAGGGTCTTGTGTATCCTAGGCTAACCTGGAATCATTATGTCATCCAAGGACAACCTCAAACTTCTGACACTCCTACTTCTCTACCTCTTGAGTGTCAGATTACAAGCATGTGCCGCCCAGACTGGTTTATAAGGTGCTGGGCATCAAACCCAGAGTCTAAGTGTACTAGCTGATTTTGTGTGTCAACTTGACACAGCTAGAATTATCAGAGAGAAAGGAACCTCAGGTGAGAAACTGTCTCCATGAGATCCAGCTGTAAGGCATTTTCTAAATTAGTGATCAATGGGGGAAGGACCAGCCCATTGTGGGCAGTGCTATCCCTGAGCTAGTGGTCCTGAGTTCTGTAAGAAGGCAGGCTGAACAAGGCAGGGGAAGCAAACCAGGAAGCATCACCCCTCCAATAGCTTCTGCATCAGCTCCTGCCTCCAGGTTCCTGCCCTATGTGTGTTCCTGTCCTGACTTCCCACATTCCCACAGCAATGTGGAAGTATAAGCCAAATAAACCCTTTCCTCCCCAACTTGCTTTTTGGTCACGGTGTTTCATCTCAGCAATAGAAACCCTAACTAAGACACTAGCCAAGCACATTATTTATCTATCAAATCCTAAACTCATTCTTGGATAGTAATAGTGAAGATAAATTTGAGAGACATCACCCCATTAGTCACCTGAGAGGATCTAACTGATGAACTTGGAGTAACAAGTTGTCACTGATGGGAAACCTGGAAGACATTAATGAACACTTTGCTTGGTCCACTTCAGGGGTCCCAGGGATGTTTGCACTATTATTTTAGTCTAATAATTACCCTGCAACAGATGAGGGCCACAGTGGTAATTAAGGTTTTAACACATAACTATTAAATAAAACACCAACCTGCCCAGCCCTCCTGTCTGTGATGCATCGTTCCCCCACGGGCTTATGATGTTGAATCCTTATACGGTGAGCTTACTGAGGTTCCCAGGAAAAACCCTGCCCTTTGGTGCAAGAACAAAGTCTTTCCTGAAGGAAGTCTGAGCCCTGTGCAGAATGAAAGCCTTTTGCATCTCTTCACTGGAAGTTAGCGTCAAGCTCCAGACTCCTGCATTCCTGCTGAAAACACTAACTTCATAAGTGAACCAAAGCATCGTGGCCTGATAGTCACGGGGAAGGTTGCAAGCGTCTCTCCTTAGCATCTGACTCCTTCCACTCGGGCATCAGCACAGAACCATGACGACACCATACTGGCCATAATAACACCTCATCCTAAAGTTCTAACTCTGAGAAATCTTTGAGCCACTTTGTACAGTCCAGGGACTTCATGATCTCTTCTTCGCAACTTCTTGCACAGTTTTGTCAAGGAACAGAAAGGACAAGATCTCTTTGACTGAAGAGGGTGGGGTTTGTTTGTTTGTTTGTTTTTTAACATCTGTCTGTATGTGTGTATATAACTGTGCATACATTCATGTGTATGAGTGTAAGTGTGCTCACACCTGGGAGCACACATGCCATGGCACACATGTGGTCAGAGGACAGTTTCAAGCATCTGTCTTCACCTGCCACATTGACCTGCCATCTTGTTTACCTTGGTTAAGGCAGAGTCTCTTGTTTTTGTTTGAGGGGGCAGTGTTTTGTTGTTTTTTTTTTTTTCTTTAAGTCAGAGTTTCTCTGTGTAGATCTGGCTGTCCTGGAACTTGCTTTGTAGACAAGGCTGTCCTCGAACTCACAGAGATCCACCTGCCTCTGCCTCCCAAATGCTGGGATAAAAGGCATGCGTCATGGCCCAGAAGCAGGCTCTCTTCCTGTTTTCCCACTGTGTATATATAAACAGGCTAGCTGGTCCTGGAGCTCTCGGAGATTCTCCCTGTCTTTGTCTTTACTTTCACTCTATAACTATTTGCAATAAATATAAATATAAATATCAGAGTGTGTCAAAGCATCTTCTCTGGAATTCTCTGAACATAGTAGAACCCCTAAATATCCTTTGTTCTAGCGGGAGTGTTGAGAAGAACTTTCTGGCAGAACTTTCTGCATACAGTATGCAAGCTGCTGCTTTAATTTCTTGCCATTTTTAAAGATTTATTTTTAACTTAAAAGTGTCTGTGTGTGCGTGCATGTGTGCATGTGTGCGTGCGTGCGCGTGTGCGTGTGCGTGTGTGTGTACTTGAATATGTGCATGTCAGTGAGTGCAGTGCCTATGGAAGCCAGAGGAAGGTGTCAGATTCCCCAGGATTGGAGTTACAGATGCTTCTGAACACGTGGATGCTAACAAGCTAGCTCAGGTCCTCTGTAGGAGCAGGGGATTTTCTTGATGAAGTATCAGCATCATGGCTCTCATTTGAATCATTATACCAAGAAATCCACTGCTCTTCCATAAGCTCCACATGTAAGACCATCTCAGAATGTATTATTTAAGTATCACAGAAATTATAAGTTGATGTATATATGCAATTATAATCTGTGCAATTATAGAACATAAGCAACAGTGACGTTACCGAGACATTTATTATAGTCATGGCGTTTACTTATAATCCGATTTGTCTGTTGTTGAGACAGGGTCTTACTATATAGACCAGGCTGGCCTGGAAGACATATACAGTGATCCTCCTGCCTCAGCCTCTAGAGCACTGAGATTACAAGTGTGCACTACAACACACAGCAAACAATTTTGATCTTTTGCATCAAAATTTTTTGTTTTCAAAATAGGGTAACGCTGAGTACTGAATGCATAAAGGGCACCCACAACAAGTTGGAAGGAAGCAAGGAATTCCCCAAGGGGAAGTTTCTTTTGTTTTTGTTTTTGTCTTTGTTTTTGTTTTGGTTTTCAAGACAGGATTTCACTGTGTAGCCTTGGCCGGGAACTCACTCTGTAGACAAGGCTGGCCTCGAACTCACAGAGATCCAACTGCCTCTGCCTCCTGAGTGCTGGGTTTAAAAGCATGCACCATCACTGCCCGATTTAAGTATTACTTCTTATTAAGGCATGTTTTGACCCCTTAACCTTCATGGGTATACAAGCTTTCTCTTAGGGCCTTGCTACTCCAAGCAGCCTAAGAGTATCAGCAACTCCTAGTGCTGTAAACTGAATTATGTTCTCAGAATTCAGATGCTGAAGCCTCCCCTAATTCCATGGTTTTTTGCGGAGAAATTAGTGTAATATGGGGGCATGAGAGGGGAGTCTCATCATGGCATTATTTACCTGGTTAGAGATCAGAAACCTGGTATCTCTCTCACTCTCCACTCCCAATGTGATGCCACCATAAGAAGGAAGCTGCCTCCAACCCAAGAGTCTTCCCCAGATCCCAGCCACATAAACCTTGGGTTTTACTTCCCAGAGACATAAAATAAAGAAGTTCTGTTAAGTCATCCAATCTGTGGTACTTTGTCATGGCAGCCCAAGCCACTAAGACACCAGACCCTCAGGATGTATACTCTCAACCTGACAGTGGTGACATACTCCTTTAATCCCAAAGGCAGAGACAGGTAGATCACTGAGTTCAAGGCCAGCCTGGTCTACAGAGCAAGTTCCAGGACAGCCAGGGCTACACAGAAAAACCCAGGGCCTATGCCAGACCTGCTGGATCAGAAGCTGCATTCTAGCAGGTGCTTGCACGGTCTGCACATTTGTCATAGACACAGTGACAGCTGAACAGCTCTATTTGGGGGGAACTGTTTCAAGATAGAATAAAACCACCAGAACATTTTACTCTAAGAAAGGAAGATCCCTGGTGTCCCATTATTTGATATGCTCCAAATCAAGAGGCATCGGATCTCGTAGCAGCCCTGGCAAACAAACTCTACAGGGTAAGTTGTATCTGTGTTCTCTCCAGTTCCACCCCATCTTTGTCTGGGGAGGGATTGGGTTAGGAGATAAGAGCAGAGCCAGAAGCTAACAATCCCTCGAGTGGAGTTAATCTAGACCTTAAAAACTCTTCCAGTCTACTCTACCCTAAAATTACATGCTAGGGCATCAGTGGGAACTAACATTAAGAGGAGCAAAACCCACCCTAACCTGAGTCCTGGCACAGTCCACCCCTAACCTGTCTCCTGGCAATGAAGCTCATGCAAATTTTTGGCATCTGTGGTAGCACAAGAGGCCCTCCCTTTCCTCTCAGATGTTTTGTGTCACAGCTCCACTTTTAGCTGAAGTCTTAACAACTACACTAGTGCTTTTATTGTTCAGTGTCTAAACCCACATATGGCTGTACTTGGGTTTTACTTAGGGTTTTGTTTGTTTCATATATACAGACTTGATTTTTCTAAGTGTTGTGTTTTCTAAAGAAAGTAGAGTCTAATGCAGAGATTTTCCATAAACTCCCTGTCCCCTCACCTGCACAGCCTCCCCCACTATCAGCACCCTGCGTGGAGTGAGACAACGGTCACGACTGGTAACTCTGCAATAACACTCATTATCAAAGTCTATAATTGACGTTACGCTTCAGTCTTGGTAAGCTACATGGTGGAGTTGAACAAATTATAATAGGAACGTGTATAGATGCACTGCTCTAAAAGCCTGCCTTTCCAGTTTAAAGCACACATTTGCCCGGTTAAGCCACAAGTGGCACAGGCTAGTTGTGTCCTAAAGCGAGAACAAATAAAGCATTAACCATATTCAATTTGTTTTTCCAACCACAGATTCTCTTATAGGATATCAGGGTAGAGGTAGCCTTCTGAGCAGTGGCTTCCACACGGTTTACACACCACTGCTTGCTTCCGTCTGTCTCTTGCCTATCCCGTGGGTCTCCTCTAGGGGAGATTATTTACTTAGGTGTCAACAGTAGGAGACAAGGCAGGCATAACAGTGTTTCTCATTTGTGCTAGCAAAAGCCCCAAGAGCTCCTAGGAAATGGAGTGATGGGTTACGTGCCTTTGCATCCCAATGTCCAGTATAAAGAAGCGTCTTCCTAAAACTTATTAAGGTAAGAGAAACCTATGACTTGCCCATGTTTCCTAAACCATCTAAACCAGTACCATTCCCCACTACTCCACTTAAATGTGATATTTGCTGTTCTGAGCTCCTTCTGAATCATGCCTGTCCTGCCCTTCTTTGTACTGTGTACTGTGTGCCCTCAAGCACCTCTCTCTCTCTCTCTCTCTCTCTTCTTCTTCTCCTTCTCCTTCTCCTTCTCCTTCTCCTTCTCCTTCTCCTTCT
>JANHMN010000015.1:59426387-59470336 GCA_030674055.1 Rhabdomys pumilio
TCCTTCTCCTTCTCCTTCTCCTTCTCCTTCTCCTTCTCCTTCTCCTTTTCTCCTTCTCCTTCTCCTTCTCCTTCTCCTTCTTCTTCCTACCACTTGACCATGCACTAAGGCAACAGTTTTCCAGAAGCTGACTTTCCCCCTCACCCAATTTTCCCAGCAGCTGGAAGAGCCTTCCCATCACCTGCTTAGACTAATAAAGAAAAGCAGGAGCTATTTTATGCAGTTGGCTTTCGGTTCTGTAGATTGAATTGTTTACAATTCAAAAAAAAAAAAAAACAACTAATAACAAATGACTAAGAACTGAGTGTAACACTATGTCATGTCACCAAGAACCACAGTCAGTTTTGCTTTGTTTTCAGCAACATTGCAAAGCCAAAGGCTAGACAAACCCATTTGAGCAGTCGCATCATGACAACGCACTGAGCCAGGTCTCTGTCTTCTTCAGTGATAGCTGAAGTCTGTCCAAGTTGTACCTTCTCAGCTAAAGGTTACAAATACCCTTTGCTACACGACAAATGACTGAAAACGTGACTTTCCTTTCTGGCAAACTCCGGAAGAAAATAAGGTCTTGTTGACAAGCATTGGGATCTGGTCTGGGGAGGATTGGCTCCCAGACTGGCTTTTTGTTTGATTGGTTGGTTTGGGGTTTTTGGATTTTTCAAGACAGGGTTTCTTTGTGTAGCTCTGGCTATCCTGGAGCTCACTCTATAGACCAGGCTGGCCTCAAACTCACACATTCACCTGCCTCCTCTGCCTTCGGGGTGCTGGGATTAAAGGTGTACCCCACCATACACAGCCTGGACCGGCTTTTAAGGGAAGAGGTTCACGATGTTAAATAGATCCACAAAGGTCCACAAAGGTCCACAAAGGTCCACAAAGGTCAGTTCAATGAGAGCAGCATCGTAGCCACTATCTTTACAGCCAAAGTAAAGGACTTTAGCACCAGGCTGGGAACATCAAGACCCTGAACCAAAACTGAGTATACTAAGAGGCCTTTATTCTGTATTTCAATCACTCAAAAGTTTGACATAGAAATTCAGTCACAGTAAATCAAAACCTGACTATGAGGTGAGCAGGTAGAAGTAATCTTCCACGGGCCTAACTACAAAGGACAGGGGTGCTGTCTCAAGAGAAGTATTTTTGTGCCCATGTAAGAAAGAAGCTTTAAAAAAAAAAAAAAAGAAACAAGGGACTGGGGTAAAGCTCAACTCATAGATGACTGTCGAGCATCCAAAAAGCCCTGAGTTCAATCCCCAACACCGCCTAAATTGAAAATGGTTGTGTAGGCCTATAAACCCAGAACTCACCCAGAACTCAAAGGTTAAAGGTCATTTCTTGGACAGTCTGGGGTATATGAGACCCTATCTCAAAACAAACCAACAAAAGCTAAAGGTCTTTTGTGTGTTCGTGTGTGTGTGTGTGTGTGTGTGTGTGTGTGTGTGTGTGTGTGTGTGTTCCTGTGTGTGTGTGTGTGTGTGTGTATGTGTGTGTGTGTTGAATTTGTATGGGCATGTGCACACATGTATGCATGTGGAAGTGGTGTCTTCCTTGATTTCTCTCTGCCTTATTTTTTGAGACAGAGTGAAGCTAAGCTGGCTGGCCAATGAGCTCCAGGGATCTCTATTTCCCTTCCTTCCCAGCAAAACCACTGTTGCTACTCAGCTTTTTGTATGAGGGCAGGGGATTTTAACTCAGATCTTCATGCTTGTGTGGCAGGCACTTTACTGACTGAGCCATCTTTCTAGTCCTTATCATGTTAATCTAACACATTATTCATTTAGCAGTATTTTTAACTACTGTTTTTCTAGAGGGACTTAAAAATACACATGGGATTTTTGCCTGTATGGATGTCTCTAAATCACATGAGTGTCTGGTGTCCTCAGAGGCTGGGATAGGGTTTCGCATCCCCCGAAGTTACTGGAGTTACAGGTAGTTGTGAGCTGCCCTGTGGTTGCTAGGAGTCAAAGCTGGGTCCTCTAGAAAAACATACATCACTCTTAACTTCTGAACCATCTCATCTGCCTCATAAACAATATTTTTTGTTACATACCAGCACTTTGTGAGGAGTTGGGAGAGAGTCTAGTAATGCTTAGAGAAATACAACCTTATCTCCAGGGGGTACTCTTTGGAGTCTTAAACCCCCTCCTCTACCACTCACCTTCTTAGGACCAGAATCTCCACACTGAACACTGACTGGGCCTCTCATTTAGGTTCTCTGATCTGGCATCTCCAATAGATTGGATCTTACATTCACACCACAACACCTGAAAGGGCCATGGGGGCAGAGAAAGAGGGACATTATCTAGTAAGTACATCATCTCCACAGAGGAGAGCTTAGGTGTGGTTTAAACCTTAGAAGACTAGGAACCCAGCCTGGAACACACCTGTAATACCAGTTAGTACTCAGAGCGGATGACAGGAAGACAGCAAGCATGAGGCCAGCCCAGTTACATAGCAGAGAGGGTAAGATGGGGAGAGAAGAGAAATGGGCAAGAACACAGGTATTCAGAGCCTACTGTTGAGGTACACTTTGGGGGGTTGTTTGTTTCCAGAACCTACACAGGGTTTCTGTGTGGCCCTGGCTGTTCTAGAACTCACTCTATAAACCAGGCTGACTGGCCTCAAACTCAGATTCACCTGCCTCTGCCTCCTGAGTGCTGGGATTAAAGGTTGCACCACCACAAACCCATGAACTTTCACTGTTTTAACCCATCATTCTGGAAGTTGAGGGAGAAGAATTGCTGGAACCCAGGAATTCAAAGCCAGCTTGGGTTCCACAGTAAGACCTACTCCTTCTCTTAAGATTAGCTTTTGAACATTTCTCAGCCATTTGAGATTCCTCTATTGTGAATTCTGTTTAAATCTATACCATTTTTCAATTGGATTCTTTGGCTTATTGAGACCTAACGTCTTGAGTTCCTTATATATTGGAGAGCAGCCCTCTATCAGACGTAGAGTTGGTAAAAAATCTTTTCCCATTCTGTGGGCTGATGTTCTATCCTATTGACTGTGTTCTTTGCCTTATAGTAGCTTTTCGGTTTCATGAGATCCCATGCCTGTGCCATTGGTGTTCTGTTCAGCAAGTAGTCTCCTGTGCCAGTGAGTTCAAGGTTATGCCTACTTTCTCTTCTATCAGGTTCAATGCATTTGGCTTTAGGTTGAAGTCTTTAATCCACTTGGACTTGAGTTTTGTGCAGGGTAATAAGTACAGATCTATTTGCATTCTTCTACATGCAGGGGGACCAGCACCACTTGTTGAAGATGCTCTCTTTTTTCCAGTATGTATTTCTGGCTTCTTTAACAAAACTCAGATAGATAGGTAGGTAGGTAGGTAGGTAGATAGATAGATAGATAGATAGATAGATAGATAGATAGATAGATAGCGCTAGAGGCCAGAAGAGGGCACCAGATTGCCTGGAGCTGGAGTTACAGGTAGTTATGAGCCACACTGCCAGTGTAGGTGCTGGGAACTGAACTGGGGTCCTCTGTAAGAGCCACAAGTCCTCTTAACACTGAGCCATCTTTCCAGTCCCAAGATCTCATCTTTTAAAAATAAATAAAAGCAGAGGTAACGTTGGGAGATTTTTATAAATGAAACATGAGGAGCCGTCACTTCAGCACTGTCTGCTTTAGACAGCCCACTCCTGACTTTCACCTGGAGGCCATGCAAATACTGGCTGACATTCACCCTGCGTACCACCCCCAGATGACTCACTATCACAGCTCTCCTGCCTCAGAATCAGAGTTAGCAGTAAAAAGTTTCTCATTTTCTCTCATTCGCCACACTGCCTGGAGCAGGTGGCATGACAAGGCCCACACTGCCCCCTACCGCCCGCACTCCTCCTTGACCTCCTTTAGCTCCCATTTGAAAAAAGAAAACCAACAGAATACCCCCACCAAAGTCAAATGTCTTTATTTTATATAAAAAAATTTTTTGTACAGTTTTAGTTCCTATGTTTAAGAAAAAAAAACCTAAAATTGCCATAATGTTTAATCCACTGCAAATGTAAAAACAAGCTTTTTATATATTAAAAAAAATTTACATTTTACAATTTTCTACATGCATGCACAAGGTCTCAGCTCTGGAACCAAAAAAAAAAAAAGGCCCAAAAAATTAAAAAAAAAAAAAAGAAGAAAAAGAAAAGGGAGAAGAAAGGGGAATAAAAAAATCTAGATCCAACAATGGAAAATTCTACATTTACAATCTCACTTGGAAGAGACTCAAGAAGCCCCTTCCTTTTGCGCACAGAAGAACGAATTACAACAATCACACAATCAGAACAGAATCCATCAGCAGGTGCTGCCCCACGGGGAGAACAGAGGAAAGAAAAGAGACTGACAGACCAGGAAAGGACAAGGCAGAGCTAGGCCCAACCAACAGGGGGAGCAGGAACCCTGGGAAACGGCAGACATTCAGAGTGAGATCTCCCAAGAATCCTGCCTCCTTGCCTTTATTAAATCAGGGTTCACAATGGGAATGCAAAAGCGTAAGGGCAGGAAATGACAGACCAACAGAGAGAACAAAGACATACATTTAAGGAGAAACCGGAAAGGGACCAATGGGGAGGGTGATGGTGGTGAGGTAGGTGATGGACGGAGGCACGGTGTTCCGGTGTGAAGGGAAGAGGGCTAAGCACGTGCTGAGGTCATGGAAACAAAGGCCAAGTTGTGCAGTGGGGTGAGCCAGGATGCCACATAGCCAAGAGCAACGAGTGCACTGGAGTAGCCCAGCCCAGCATCCCCTATGGAGACAGCATCGGGCTGGCTAGCCACATGCCCACAGTGGAAGCATAAGAAACCAAGTGAGCGGTAGGACAGCATTGGTTGAGGAAACTGCTCAGAGAGACTGAGTCAGCTGCCCACCCATAGCAGTTCACAGCATGAAGACAACTTCCCATTCTGGAGAAGCAAAAGACACACACACACACACACACACACACACACACACACACACACACACCCCTCTCTCTCACACATACATACACACACACACACACAGCCATACATTTGACAATTCATCCTGACACTTAAAAAAATAATAACCAAAGTAGACGAAGATACCACAGTTCCGACACAAAGGACCAAAACGCTACCATTCTTAAGTTACAGCCCTTAGTGCTTAGACAGGGAGTCAGCTTCCTCTCTTTGTTTTAGGAAAAAGGAATGGAAATATCACAGTGATTAAAAAACATGGCAGGTTCTTAAAACAAACACTCCTGTGTCCCTAACCTAGGGCATCAACTAAGATCCCAAATCTTTTCCTTTGGCCCATCCCACCCACCCACTGCTCAAAGCAACACCAAAACCCACTCTTGCCCACAAAGGCAATGACCCCAATCACCATCCAGGCCCTGCTTTCCAGGATAGTGAGGTATTTACGTGACTCAAAAGATTCTCCTCTGAACCTGATTTTTTTTTTTTTTAAGAAAAGATACCTTCCCATTACTGAAGAACATATTTCACTGGAGTTTATTCAGGCACCTCGACCACAGCCCTAAGCTAACCTTGAGGCCCTGTGTAAGTCGGCTCCAAAGACCATGCCGATGAGAACAAAGTAACCCCTAATGGACAAGCCCTTTAGGCTCCCACTTTGGATCTCACAGCCTCACAGTGAGATCAAAGTACCCCATCTCAGGGTGTGCTTTGCACAGCAAATACCAGCCAAATTTTCAGGGAAGTGAAGGGCCTTTGCAGGGTCTTTAAGAGTTCTTTAGAGACATGTCATGGGGGCATTTCTCTATTGCAGTCATCAGAATAGTCATCCGCCTGGATCCCAGAAGGAAGGGTGTGGGTATTCCTTATTTCTAGTCCTTGTGGTAAAAAATAATTTAAAGGTGTCTGATTTAAAGGCTCAAGTTTACTCTGAAAATACCCATTAGAGGATTTGTAAATCCTGCTCAAAGTGAGCTTTAAATTACTGAGATTCAGATTTGCTGCAAAGGCTATGTTAGTTAAAATGGGGTGAGGCGCTAATACCCACAAAAGGCAGTAATCCTGGTCCCTCACCCTGATATAGAGCCCAGAAAGCAAGGCGGGGAGAGGAGAGGATGGGACCCTGGAAGGCCATGGAAAAGAGACCCCTGAGGCAAAGAACTGGATTTAAGGCAGGGGATGAGAAGGAGCTGCTGGCCCCTCCCCCTAAAAAGAGATGAGGCCACAGGTCTCTGGAGCTGGAATTCAGCAGGACTGGGGCAGCTGGTGCAAAAAAAAAAAAAAAAAAAAAGTCTTCGACCCCAGGGTTGGTCAGGGTCTGCATGCCATGGAGTCCTTAAGAAGTCAACATGCATCCTTCGTGGGTAAGGGTGGGGAAGAACAGCTCAGGATAGGAGTTAGTGAGTTCAAAGGGATGGGGTCGGTGACAAGGGTCTCTGCAACCTCAGGGGTCGGTCCTGCCCTTCCTCTCAGGAGTTGTCTATGAAGACACATCATACCTTCCCCACAGCCCTGGTAAAGTGGTCAGGGATGTTTCTCCTCCATTTGCCTATGATCAGGTGACCATACAGGTCAGAAACAGCAGTAAAGACTCCTGGGTAGAAGAACTTCCCCTTGTTCTGTGTGTTTGTGTGTGTGTGTGTCTTTGTGTCTGCGTGTCTGTAAGTTGCTGTATGTCTGTGTGTGTTTCTGTGTGTCTGTGTGTACTCAGAAGTACAGCTGTAACACTGGAGAGCAAGACTTCAGTGAGAATTCTAACTCTGGAACTATGTAACAGATACATCCTTGCCCAGGGACTTGGGGCTAAGGGTGGGGACAGGGGATAGGGTTAGCTGCTGTCCCATAGGAGTCTGGCACCATGGTTCTCTGGGGTCAGAGCTATGCACCCAAAAGAAACCCTACCAGGGGCCACTAGAGAGTGCAGCTCTAAGAACATACATTTGTAAGCTGGAGCTCAGGAGGCAAAGGATACAATCAGGAACACTTTTGGAAGGGACTTCTATCCAGGGAACGTTTGGGGGAAAGAATGGAGATGAGGGAAGTTATGAGGCACTGTTTCCTGCAGGGCCTGGAGTGATGCAAAATTGGGGGGCAGGGTGGTTCCCAGGCGTTGTTAAAGCAAGGTGTTCTCTCCAGATTTCCAGATGGGAAAAACTGAAGAAGAAGGGAGGAGACTGAATACAGGATAAGTTACTTCAAGTAAAAAAACAAAAAACAAAAACGAACAAGAGCAAGAGGAAGTAGGGTGGCAGAAATGTGTCAGGGCCAGAGAACCAAGCCTCTCCCATTCCGCAGGAACCCCCACATCCCTCCTCCTCCACTGCTGCAAAGTCACACAGAGGTCTCCGATTGCAGCCGCATGACGAACTTATGTGACTTGGGATCCACAAATTCCTCAGAGAGTTTGAAGAAGGGCACCTTCTTGGTGCTCACCACCAAGCTGAAGTCCTGGCGCTTTAAGAGGAACACGATGCCATCTTTAAGCCCATTGGTCACTGGCTCCTCGCTCACCAATGTCCACTGTTTGGCCAGCCAACGTTCCTTGTGGTACTGAATGGTGGGTCCAGCGGCCAAATATCGCTCCAGGAAGGCCTGAGGAAGGGAGAAGATACTATTCTGGCATCTCTTCCACCCACCCACCCTTCATCCTCTGAGACACAGCTTTCTAAGATAGTAAAAATGTTTCTGAGCTCATTCTATACCCATGAATTGGTATCTTCAAATGTGAACGCAGAAGAATGCTGGAAAAATGCTTAATGTATTGCTGGGGACCATGACATGCACAGAGTGATACAGTTCCAGTCAGGACCAGAATTTACCCCCATTCTTCACCCTGTTCCTTGCACCAGGCTGTGCCCAGGGCAACTTGAACCTTATTCTTCCTCCTTCCCTCCCTTCCATACCATTGATATGACTAGAACCATGTAGGTCTACACTATGAGAAAAATGGGCCAAGCAAAGATTCAAGTATCACACTGTGTGTGTGTGGGGGGGGGGGGGGGGCTGTATTTTCTGGTAAATGAAATCAAGAACTCAGGCCTGATATACCACCACGTTACATTCCCATCCTCTTTATCACCCACTCAGCAAGGAAGGCTCTGAGAGAGCCATTCTACAGAGGCAAAAGCTTCCTTAGGATGAAGGGGTCAGCAAGGTAAAGGTGTAAGACTTAAAATGTAGAAATCTAGGGCCTTATAAAAATGAAAACAGGCCTCTGAAATCCCCCAAATAGTTCTGAAGTCTACCCTTGCCTCCTCCACTCCACAAACAAGATAAATGGAATGGGAACAGGAAAAAAAGATTCTCAAGAAAAAGTAAAGATATGGCAAAGAACAGGAAGGAGAAACAGCCATGAACAAAAGAGACTAGAAGCTGGACACAGGAAGGTCTGGAAGCAGCAGGCCTACCTTGGGCGTCATGTCGTGGGTGATGCAGAACTCCAGGTGCTGAAGGATGCTCTCCATGGTATGGTAAGGCTGCTGCTTCGTGGTGCGAAGGTACTTCTGCATGGCCCGGGCCATGGATGCAAAGATGGCTTGGGCTGCCTCCCGGGGGTCCATCACCTCCCTGGGGTTCTTCTGCTCCTCTTCCTGCAGCCGCTTAATGTGTGTGAAGGCCTCCTCCACAGCCACCACGAGCCTGGGGGACAGGTACTATCTGGACCAGGTGCCCACTGCTCATCCTACCCTCTACCCACTGGCTCTGACTGCTGCAGCCAGAGTGAGGTCAGGCCTCTGTACTCTCCCTGAAGTAACAGAAGTCCTTGTGGAGCCAAATGCTAAGAGATGGAGGGGGTGCTTTCCTCACGAACAGCAAGAAGCAGTCATACTCAGTGGGATCAGACTAGGGACTTAAATCCACAGTCAAATCCAGCATCGAATCCAGAATGACACTTAGGAACTAAGCTGCAGCAAAGGCCAAGTATCCCGTCAGAAAAGGCTCCACACCACAGTGCACTATGCAAACACTAATACATGTGACTAAAGGGAAGGACACTAGCAGGAGTGGTGGTAGTAGTGTGTTATTTATGTGGGTGGGAGCATGCACATGCCTTCTGTGGGGCTGAGAGGAGTTCTTTCTCCCTTTCCAACATATGGATTCTGGGGATTGAACTCAGGTCCTCAGACTTGGCAGGGCAGGCCCTGGAAATGGCATTTCTATTCAGTCACAACAGCACAGGCGGTGCTGATGTCTGACTGGAGTGGAAGGATATATACAGCAGTTTGAGACCAGGCTGCTCTACATAGTAAGTTCCAGGCCAGCCAAGGCTAAATAGTAAAACCCCATCTCAAAAAAAAAAAAAAAAAAAAAAAAAAAAACCTCCAAGTATAATGGCCTGTACTTTTAATCCCAGCACTGGGGAAGCAGAGGCAGGCACATCTCTAGGACTTGGAGGCCAGCCAGCTTAGTGTGGCCTACTTGGTAAGCTCCAGAGCAATGAAGATACTATCTCAAAAAGTAAAATGGATGACACCTGAGGAACAACAACTAAGGCTGGCCTCTGGCCTGCACACAAATAATTATTATCCTGCTGGGCCTGAAAACCAGGCTTCTCTGTAGATGGCAAAAGTCAGAAAGAGCTGGCTCCTGTTGGAAAAAGCCAACTACCATGCTGAAAACTGTAGAGAAGCATGAGATGCAAGCGATTCCATCAAAAGTCATTGAGCCTGGAAGAGAAGCCCAGGCTCACATGAGAGGGGCACAGAGATCCAAGCAGGCGGTCCAGCATGCCTGAACCTGACTCACAGAACCAAGCAATAATAAATGTGTTGTTTTACAGCTGCTGAGTCCCTGGTTATCAATCACGGAAGCACTAGGAAATGAATATACAAACCCTGTATCATCACTGTCCTGTTTCCAGCAGGCATGGGGCCTCCTGGGCTTCGTCGCCCCAGTTCATCCCACAGGTACCGCTCTATTGGCTTTTCCCTCCCTCGGGTGTCCGCTCCGCCCTGGACTCACACAGCAGCACCCACCTGGCCCTGCGCTTGCGCACTCTGCGCTCATGCTCGGCTTCTTCATAATAGTACTCGTTGTGGCTGTTGTCACGCCTTCGCGCCGCGGCTGCAATCACGGCCCTTGACTGGCCAGTAGAGTTATTGGTGCTGTTTTCTGTACAAGATCAGGATAGAGGAGATGGTCAGGAAAAAGTGTAGCCTCTGCACTCTGAAAACAGGCCTGACACAGTCAGAGGATGTGTCCTGTGTCCCCACCACTCAACAATGCCCCCCCCAGCCCAGCCCTCCTGGCCACCTCTGGGAGAAACTGCAGAAAAGCAACCAGAAAAGGAGGAAAAGGGAGTAATTCTGCATATATATACTCACACTCACACACACACACACACACACACACACACACACACACACATGCCTCCTGATGCAGGAGATTTTGCAGCTAGGGGCCAAAGGGTAGAGACCAGGGCTATGAGCAGACACAGGATCTAAACCAGGAGATACACCATAACATAAGAAGGATAGCAGCTATGACCAGCTACCAGAAGTCAAGGGGAATGACAGAACAGAGGGAGCTGGGACACGGGCCAGAGAAAGGAAAAGGCAAGGGAAGTAGCTTGGAGTCCTGCTTAGGAAGAGGCCGGGAGGGGTGGAGGAGCAGGGCCGCTCACCCTCTCCGAGAGAATACACCTTGAAGCCAGACACTTTCTTGGCCAGGACGGACTTGGGCAGGTTGAGGAGGGCGGGGTTGTAGACAGGGAAGTCATGGTAATACTTCTCCAGGATCCACACTGCCACTCGCTGGATGCTGTGGGGGAGACGGCAGGAGGGGGAGGGGGAAGGGACACATCAGGGCAGGTCAGCAGGGCTGGAGAGGACACATGACAGGGACAAGCTGCATCCAGGAAGCCTGGCTCAAGCCTGAGGTCTATACTTACCAGGCCCCTAACCCTTCCCAAAGCTGGGTCTGCTGCTCATTTCCTGCCATGCTGAAGCCAGGGGGTAAATAAACCCCAGCCAAGGGGCTCCTCCCACTCCAACATTTCCCCCAAGGTTTCTGACAGGACCTAGGAGGTGCCACTGATGCTCTGCATAGCCTGGGGGACGGAGGAGGACATCCTGCCCACAAGCCTGGTGGGAGCTGACTTTTTCTCTCTCCCTCTGGCTGGCTCATCTCAATAGCATTTACCAACTACTCACAAAAACAAAACAAAACCACGCCTCCAAGAAAAAGCTTCCTTCTGTTTATGCCTCTTACCTCTCTTCCTCTTGGCCCACCCTCCTCTAAGGTCCTGATTTCGAATTGCCTATCATGGGCAGTTCACAACTCCCACTGACATCTTGCCCACAATCCTACATATGACCTTGTTGCTAGGCTTAAAATACCACTGAACTTTTACTGTGACTCCCTTCCGCCCAGCCCCTCTAGTTCATCACTTATTGCCCCCGCCCCGCCCCCGCCCCCAACCTTTTCAGGTCTCATCTTTGTCCTATGCAAGTCCCACTTCACTGCGGGGCACCCATACCTGAGATGGCCGACGTTGTAGAAGCGGCTGGCCCCATCTGTGGAACGCACGACCTTGAGTGTGAACTGGGGCTGGAGCTGCCGCAGCTCCAGCAGAACCACAGCCAGATAGTGCACGAAGAGCAAGGCATCCACTAGTGAGACGGCGAACTGAACCACGCCCTGGTAGCTGCGCTCCCGGGCATCCAGGATGCGCACGCCATAGAAGAGCCAGTAGGAGATGACGAGCAGGAACACAAGCACCATGAGCAGAGCTCGCAACACGAAGACTCGCGGCAGTGAGGCCTTGGGTCGGCGGAAGAACAGAGCCCAGCTGCCCAACAGCAGGATGAGCAGCTTGAAGGCCACGGAGATGAAGAGGCCCTCACAGGCGGTCCCGCACGGCTCCAGCTCCTCCCGCCACAGCAGTGGGGGTAGCAGCAGGAAAGCCAGCGGGGTGAGGAACGAGAGCAGTGCCAGAATGGCCCCTGCCGCCACGCCCAGGTGGCGGGAACAATCCAGCGGGACACTGTCCTCCATGTCCTTGGCGATGCGTGTGAGGTCATCATGGGAGATACTGTGCTCAGAAGTGCCTGTGACCACTGTTGTTGTTTCTCCCCAGTTGTCATCCTACAGTCAGGAAGGGGATGGAGAGGAAAAGACAGGCAGAGAAGACAGATGTCCAAGTGGGAAAGCGGATGGGAGTGAAGTCAACACATACACAATCATCACAAGTTACTGAGCTATATGTGTGCCTGTTTTGTCCCTGCAGAAACTGCCATCTAAAACCCAAGTCCCTGGAGAGCTTCACTGAGGTCAGGGGGGAAGATACCACATGTGCAGTGATGACCCTGGAAGCGGAGCACAGGACAACTGCCAAGGGAGCTGCTAGGGCAGTGACAGTGACCCAAGAGCAGGCTTGCCAGGCAAAAGAGACAGCTTCCAGAGAGTGATAGGACCCGAGCTGACCCCTAGCATCGGGTGACATGTAAGAAGCTCATCTGAATTAGTGGCTCCTAATCCCAGCTGCACACAGTAGAATCACCGAGGGAGCGTGGAAAACATACCAATTATGCAAAGTGAGATCTGCTTGTCAACCTTTTTTTTTTTAAAAGCCCCCAAGATGATTATAATGTTCAGCCAAGATTGGGAACTCTGAGCTAAATGATCTCTAGGGGCTCTTAGTCAGAATGCACTCTGCAAACCAGCAGTGTGGAAATCACCTGGGAGCGTGTGAGAAAGGCAGACCCACAGGCCCATCCCCTATTTACTAAGCCACAATCTGCACTTAAAAGATGCCCATGAAGTGTTCCCACATTCACGTTCTACACGGGCTCTCCTAAGTTTCTTCCAGATTTTGCAGAAGTCAGGGAAGAGATTCATGAACCAAGGCACCCTGAGGAAAGAGAGAACTGGGGATCCATGTGTAGGAGCAGAGAGCAGAGTGGCTAGGAAGGAGAAGTGAAAGCCACTTGGGCAGCCAGGGACAGACATCTATTCCAGCCAAGTGAGGTGATGCATGACTGTGATCTCAGAACACAGGAGGCTAAAGCAGGATTACATGGGCAATCAAAATTAGCCCGGGCCACAGATCAAGACAAGTCTCAAAAAGAAAAAAAAAAATCCAGAGACAGTGGTATATGCCTGTAATCTGTGCATTGGGAGGTGGAGGAAGAAAGGTCAGAGGTTCAAAGCCATCGTCAGTTACATTATTAAGTTCAAGGCTAGCCTGAGCTACAGAAGACCTTGTCTTTAAAAAAAAAAAAAAAAAAAAAAAAACCATCTATCCTCTAACCTCAGGAGCTACTGTAGTTTTCTCATTAAGGGACAACAGGGAACAGGAAGATCAGTGAGTGACCTACATAGAATATAGGAAACACACTGCAGACTCAGGGTCACCCTGAGTGTCTATAAGCTAGCTCTGTGGGGTGACCATCTGAATAACCATGGCACAGGATCTGTGGCTGTAAGGACAGACAGATGGGCTCCCAGGTGCCC
The DNA here is from genome assembly GCA_030674055.1 of Rhabdomys pumilio. Taxonomy (NCBI): domain Eukaryota; kingdom Metazoa; phylum Chordata; class Mammalia; order Rodentia; family Muridae; genus Rhabdomys; species Rhabdomys pumilio. The sequence goes on from JANHMN010000015.1 coordinate 59,439,774, forward strand.
TTCAGAGTGTGGTCAGCTCAAAGCTGTTTCTCTGCAGTGGCTACAGAGCATCCTACAGAAGTCCCAAGTCCACCAAAACTTTCAGTACTCACAATTCACATCCAGCCTGGACATATGGAGTCCTACCCTAAACCTTAGGGGATACAAGCTACAGGACTGAGCTATGCAGTGCAGTGTAGGAGGCAGCCTGGAAGGGCCAAGAGCTAGAGAGCCGAGGAATCTCCTCTCCCCAGGATGAGGGAAGAATCTGATCTGAATATAGAAGGCAGAAGACTGGGACCCCACCCTCACCCAGTGACCCAAGATACACTGCCTGCCCTCTCAAAGATCATGGCAGGGACCCCACCCAATAGGACGTGAGTTTAATCATACTTCAAAGTCACTTCAAAAATCCCTAAGGCCTGATATTACAGAAAGAAAAGAGTTCCCAATGTCAGACAGGCCCCTGCCCCCCAGGAACAAAAAGCTAAGAGTCTCCACTGGCCAAGATACTCCCAAGAAGAAAGAACAGGAAGACCTGGGCAATCTCAGTGTCACCGCAAGTCCTGTCCCTCCTAAATTCCAGGACTGTGTCCTCCCTACTGTCCTCTCTATCCAGGGAGTGCAATGGACCAGAAGTTAGGACAGAAACAGCTGCTCACTCTGTCCTAGAGAATTCTTTTCCAAGGTGCCCCCTCTAACTGCCCAGTCTCTCTTCTGGCGACCTAGCTCCGTTGACTTCCCAAACCCCCTTTACCCTAGGACCTAGATGATGCTGTTCCACAAGCTAACAGCAGAGGGCGACATCTGAGATTCAAGGGAAACCTGTGGCCTACCCACCGCAATGGCTGCCCTCCTACTCCAGCCTGAACCAACCTGACTGGCTGACAGGAGCTTTGGAGCAGCAGGGACATTTCTCCTTACTCAGCTAAACCGCCTCTGCCTCTGGAGATCAGGTAGAAACTAGTACCTCCAAACTCCAAAAGAGTTTCCACTAACATTCAAATTCCCTGAATTCCCTGCAACAAGATCCCACCCTGGAACACGAGACAAAGGATAGGCAATAGTAGCACACCTGTAATCCCTTCATTTGGGACTCAGAGACAGGAAGATTCTGTTTTTAAAATCAGTCTTGGGGCCACGTACAGTGGTGCACACCTTTAAATGCAGCACTCAGCAGGAGCAGGCAGATCTCTGTAAGTTCAATGATAGCTAGGGCTACCCTGTGAGACCCTGTCTCACAACAAAAACAAGCTACATAAGGTGACCCTGTCTTGAAAAATAAACAAAAAGATACCGTTCTTGATCTTGGATTTGTCCTAGATATCTATCAGCCCTGCGCTTGCCTAGGAGACTCCACCTGCCCCAGAGGATCAGAAACTGTCTGATCTAAACCACTTTATCCCCAGTGCTCACCCGTTCGTCCCCCCTCGTGGACTCATTGTCCAGAAGGGGTTCTCCTGGAGCCTGGATCGTCACTGATTTATCTCCACGACTCCCATCCCGGCTCTTAGAGCGGTGTCGGTCCCGGCGGTCCCTGCAGCAGGAAGCCAGAGAAACAGAAACAAAGGTAAGAGGGGACTCAAGGTCCCTCCGCAGCCCCTAGCCCACCACCTTAGCATACACACCTCTACCAGACCAATCCGCTCAAGCTGTACCCACCTGTGCTTTCGGGAGCTGCGGGAGTGGCCCGACTTGTAAGAATAGCCCGAGTACTGGGACTCGGTGTCCATGGCGTCTGAACGCCGTGCCTTGTAGCGCTCCAGGGCCGCGGGCTGGGGCCTCTTGGGGGGTCCCACAGCCACCTCCTTCAGCACAGGCTTCTTCAGGCCAAGAGGCACCTTTAGGAAGTCAACTGTCACCCTGAGGGACTCTATTTTGCTGGACGAGTGGGCTTATCTCAAGAGAAATTCAAGCGACAGCTCCCTGAGAAGATAAAGCAACTGCTTAGAGGTAGCTCAGGCTTCCCATAGGTCAGGACACAAAGGAAAAAACATCTCCAAATACCACCAGAATCTCAGGTAAGCCCAGCCACTCCAGGAGAATACCTTATTCCTGGTTCCTGTTGTGCCCAATAGGCTCAGCTTCTCTGGCTTTGTCAGCTAGAAAGACCCTCCACCCGCAGTGTTCCAGGCTGGGAAAGATGCTAGCACAGGCTCCAAGGGCAAGGAAAACACGCAGAATAATCCAACTTGGGTGGATTATTTGATTCTTTCCCACCGGGAAGAACTTGGGAAAATGACACCTGACCATGTCCAAGAAAGGAAGAAAAAGCCCAAGAAAGGGAAGGAATGACACCACACCAAGGAAGGCCAAGCCAAGCAATGGTTCCATGCAGCTAAGAAACAATACAGCACACAGCTCAGGATGAGAGGCTGGCAGAAGCTGTAGGAGCCACACAAAGAGTTCTGGTTTCATTTGTAGGTTATCAGGAAGCCTATTTAGCTGTGCTGATTTGGATTGGAAAGAAGGAAAAGCAGAAACGGAGCGATCAGTGAGAAGGTCCAACAGCAGGAGGATTCAGCCACTAGAACGAAGAAATAGTTTCTTGTGAAACCATTTGAAGACAAGAAATGGAGTTGCAGAACCAATTAGACCTGAAGAAAAGAGTGGTGGGGGCTGGGGGGGGGTGGACACATCAAAAACACCCAGTCAAGCACACAAAATAAGTACGTAAAATGTAATTTAAATAATAAAAATAAATAAATAACCTACCCCAAGCAAGGGAGAAGACGTTGAGCTCTGGTAAGGCAAAGAACTACATAGAAGAAGCAAGCTTGAAAGAATCAAGTTTATGCAGGAGCATGTGTCAGGAAGAGCAAGCTTGTGGGAGAGGCCTGAGAGTCCGCTGTTCTCCACTCACATTGTGAGGTATGGACAGTCGGGCATCCAAGGAGCTGGAGTCTGAATGGAAGGTATAGTCAGCATGCAGAGACACTGCACTGAGCTCAGAAGAAGATGCAAGATCTCCAAACTGCACGTGCCCAGGAAGACAAGAAGAACAAGCAAAGAGACTGAGAAAGAGACCAAGAGGCCAGCAGAGTGAAGTCTCAAGACAGCCAATAAGACAAGTGGAGTGCCCGGAAGGAATAAACCCAGCCAGGTCCAACGCTGCTGAGACCTTCCGGATGTTAAAGCACTGAAACAGACTTGCTTTGTGGAGACATCTCTTCTCCAGCGACTTTAAATCACCTGGACTTGAAGGATGGATATTTGCATCCATCTCCCCTCCTATGGATACAGTAACTGATACCCACTGAGTAAAATACGCCTGCCTATCTGAATGCCATTGTGGGGAGATAAGAATCGATGTGAAATCTATTCATCTCTCCTCCTGACAGAGTTATGTGGAGACAATCCGTGGGCCAGTGACTTCAATATCCCCACATCAAAGCATCACATACTTGAGGGACAGATATACTTCAACAAACCTCTCTAAAAACAGGGCCACAAACAGGGTCCACCCCATGCTCACCCCCGTCTGCAAATTACATGTTGGCCTCCTCTTCCCTGTCCCCGGGAACCCACTCTACTGGTTCCCTCCTCCAGACGGTTTGCACGTTGCAGCTGCGCCACTTTTGATGTGGTTCCCACCTGGTCCTTCTAGCGCTGCTCTTAAAGACTGAGCTTTGTCAGAAGTCTCTGAAACCAACAGATTACAGAGAGGATGATGAAGACAAAGGACAAAGAAGGGATACGGATTAGACCCAGACAGACACCAGAGCCCTCTCCTTCCTCATCTTCACCCCAAATACCTGCACCCCATCTCAGAGCCGATGTCAAAAAGAGCCTGGGATTTACACAAAGATCCATTACTCCCCATTACTGAGCTGTGAGACAGCGGTCAAGCTACTAACCCTACTGTGCTCATGGGCTGGTGAACCTTTCGGTAAAACAAGAGGTAAAGATACCTCCTTCATGGGGTAGCTGCAAGGAACACAGGGGTGAAAGAAGCGCTTTCACAGACTGTGTAGCTACTAATAGTTAAGCAATTAATAAGCTCTCAAACTCCAGTCCCCAACCACTTCCTCTGAAACTAGGGAAGGCGGCGGTATAAATAAATCGTGGGACTAAATAAAGAACTTTGGAGCGCACACACCCCAGCCCACTACTTCAAACACACCCAGATGTGAGGTGAAGCTACTGTTTCCCCTGCAGATAAATTTCAAGCCACACAGGGTGCCAGTGATCTCTCAACTCTTTGTTCTGAGCTATTTAGCCTGGAGCCCCCTACTTTCCTCCCCAGCCAAAGACAGACCCCACAGCCCTGGCACACAGAGGGCTGCTCAAAATGGAGCAAAACATGCTCCTCCCTCAATCACCAAACAGAGGGGGCCCAAAGGACCGCGACTTCTAAAGCCTTTGCTTGCTGTCCCTCTGGGTACCCAAGGAGCTAATCCCAGCATTGGAAGGGATGAAAGGTAGGCAAAGAGATGGGCAGAACTTCCCCTTGCTTAATCAGTCTCAAGAATCAGGTTTGGAGGGTCTCTTGGGTGAGCAGCGTTCCCAGGAAACAAAGTGGAGGAGGGAATCAGTGGATGAGATCAACAGGTAGAAATGTCAGCGGGGTGAGGAGACAGGAGAGAAGTCTGGACTTGGCACAGGGCTGAGCTGTGCCCAGCTGAGGAGCAGAGGCTGTAAAAAGCCAATATGCTCCACCATTTTTCAACTCACTCCCTACCCCACAAGACACAAACACAGGCACTGAGTCCCCTGCTCAAACCAGCCATGGATTATCTGGGGTTAAAAGGAGGCCAAAGAGAAGGGAGGGAGCAGAGAGAGCCCGGCACAAAAAGGAGACCCTTCTCCCCTCCAAAGGCCTTTCAGAAATAAAATTAATGGAATGTGTCTCAGTAACATCCCAAGGGAATTGGGAGGAGGGTTGAGGGGAATGTGGGGGCTTTTGTCCCGCTGCCCAGCTTCTTGCACATTGATCACCATAGCAACCAAAGCCCCCTGTTGCCTAGGTGATGGCAGCCAGGTCCTGGAACCCATACCCAGCATCCAAAGTGAGAAAGGTTATAGAGCTGGGGGAATGGGACAGAGGGGGAGAGAATGGGGTTTCTACTCTGGCAGCCCCAGCTTTTGTCTGAGCTTGGGATCGGGTTTCTTCATGCAAACAATTGGAGGCCTCGAGAAAATATAAACTGAAAACCTGGCAAGAGGCAGAGAGAACAGGGTCCTGGGATAGAGGGTATGTGGGTAGGAAGGGGTGCAGGGTAAACAAAGACCAAGACCAACTGACTCTTCCTCAGCTGAGTGGATAATCAAGTGTTCTGCATGCGTGCGTGTGCGTGTGCGTGTGCGTGTGTGTGTGTGTGTGTGTGTGTACATGCGCACTCACGGCAGGTGCTGAGGAAAACAACCACGCCTAGGAGCCTGTGGTCACTGTGTCTGTTTGCCACTGCTCTAGGGCCTATAGTGCAGTCCAGGTCCATAGACCTGGGAGGAAGCATGAGGGAGAACACAAGGAGAAAAAGCATCTAGGAAAAAGCAGAAGCCAGGATGACTCAGGCAGAGGCTAGAGGGAGGGAGGAATGGATCACACCTCAGAAGGGGCTAACCCTTCTCCACCAACATGTGACAGGGCTGGAAGTAGGCCTGTGAGGTGGAACTACCTGGGTTTCACGTGAGAGAAGCCTTGGGCCAGAAAAAGATGAGGCTGGAAACGTGGAAAAGAAGCTAAAAGTTCTGCTTTGACAGGGGTCTGTCTCTTGTAGGCCCCATTTCCTCTTCTCAGGCAGGGACCAGGAAGGGTAATCCTGCCTGCGCACAGTTATTCCTTGGAGCTCTCCAGAAGAGGCACTCATCCGTGGGCTCTTGCCTGTTACAACCCTCTCTGATTCCTACATAAGAATCAGGGTCCTACCGAATCTGGCTTGGCCGCCCTTCCACACCTCAACCCGTGGATAGGCAAGTGACTCCTAGGTTGACTCCCAAGCAGTGAGTGCCTACTGTGAGGTGGAGGTAACTTAGCTATCTGCCCAGGAGCAGAGCACCTAGGCATAAGGCTGATTATCAAAAAGCAGAACAAAGGTTCAAAGGTTTGCCTACTTCATACTATTTCCCAAGTTTCAAAGACGAGTCCAACCAGGTGGCCCTGTCAGGCAATAATAGACTCAAGGCTTTTGATTTGAGTAAAAATACAGACACCTAACTTGGAACTCTTGCTTCTGCCCTCTCTCTCCCTCACCGGGGGACAGTGGACTAACCCACCCGGATTCTCAGCAGCTGCAAGCAATAGTTGAATGGTCACTCAGCCATAAAACCAACCAAGTTTTACAGATAATAAAGTAAGGCCCAGAGAAGGGCAGTAAATGGCTGGCCAGTGGTCATTACTTCCACAACAGTCCGTTCTAGCCTCTTACTGGTGGGAAAACCTCGCTAGCAGTTGGGTTTTCGGGAATCTCCTAAAGGGTGAGCAAATTCTTCTGCAAGCCTCCCTCCGGCTCTGGTTCTTTCAACAGACAACACTACAAGAAGCTGAGGAGAGGGGAAGACTTAATGACTCCTGCCCTGCGCCTTCCCACCAGACATGGAGTCAGAGGTCAGGCAGTCCTAAGCCCAATACCAAAGAATCTACCTCCAGAATAAATAGTTTCTGTACCCAATCAGTCACCTCTCCAAAGCACGCCATTTGTTCCTATCCAGCCTTGGACACGGACAAGCCACCCATCCCAAGAAGCTCATGCTAGATCCTTCCTATCACAGAAAGAATCAGGTACAGAATGGGCAAGGACCACAGCCACCCTAAGCCTTAAAATGGACTCCCAGATTCACTCTTATACCCTCAGAAAACACCCAGTGACTCTGGTGAGATCCAAGAAGCCAAAGAAGGCAGGTAGATCCCAGGGGACTCAGTGGGAAGGCTGCAGGATGGGTGCCCCACCCCCATACTGCTAACCTAGCACTCTCCTAGGAGGGCCAGACATGAGCTCACCATCTTTACAGCCCTAGGGTGGGGGCAGGATCCTTCTCCTAGCAGGGGAGGGGCAGAGTAGCAGGGAAGAGTCCACAGATAGGCTCCTGTCAGGGCACCTGAGACTGACTACAAAGGAGGGAGAGAGCAGAGCCCCACCCCTCCCCACCTTCTGTAATTTCCCTCAATGTCAGGCAGGTAGTAGGGAGGGTACCCTCCAAACCCAGACCCTGACACACTGACACACATGCACATGCGCACATACTCTAGTTCCCCTTCTGAAACCTGGAATGGTTCCTGCCTGCCCCACCCAGCTCCACCCACCCTGGCCAGGCAGGTTCTGTAGAGACCTGTTCTGCTCTCTCTGGCACCCCAACCCCATGCAGCTCTCAGAGTCCCTGCCCCCAACCCAGCACTCACACACATGCTCACACAAACACAAGCCCTTCCCACTGCATCCCATCCCCTGGTTTCCCCTAGACCCATCCCTGGTCAATCTTGGGCAGGATGTTGAGGGACAAATATTCCCTTTGGCATCTTTCCCAGGCTGAGGCTACAGGGAGAGAGGACACAGAGGCAACCAGGACTGAAATGCCAGGATGCTCTATTTAATTTCCCACACCCACAGGGGTTTGAGCTGCTGCCTCCCAGGCTGTGGCAAAAGAGGCCCCTCCCCACATACCAGGTGAGGTGTGGAAAAACTAAGCCAGAAAATGGGAGAAGGGCAATAGGAAGTAGGTGGGCTGTGCTGACCCACAGCTCCACTTCCTACACACACAGTCAAACAAAATGCTACCCTATCTTTCAGTCCTAGGTGGGCCTCAACTGCCCCTGGCTCCCAAGAGACCTCAAAGTCTGCTCACCCAGCCCTTGCCTCAAGGCAGGAAGAGTTATTTAGGAAGGGGAAGCCAGCCAGCCCCAGACTGGTACTGTGGACCAGGAGAGCTAAGATGTGGGGAAGGAGTGTGTGCAAGAAAGACATATGGGACGCCGTGGGTGATGTCCCATACGATTGTATGGGGAAGCAGTAGAGTGAGCCTCAGTGTGAGACCCAGTGTGTGTGTGGGGGGGGGGGTGCCAGCCTGGGTTTCTTTGTAAACCCCCTCCACCTACCTCAGCCTAGGGTCACTCATATCAAGGAACACAGAGGCCAAAAGAGTTGCACCCAGCCTCCACTCTCCTGACAACACCCACCTCCCTCACCCAAGCTTCTCACTCTTTCTGAAGATTAGCAACTCCCCCATCTTTCTATGTGCCACTTCCATTCCTGGGGTAGAGCAGATGACAGAGATATGTGTTTCTATTCACACTTGGCTGGTTTCTGAGTTACCACATCAGACCTCAGGCTCAGAGCCTGTTTCTATCCAACCTCCCTCTTACCCCTAAGAAGCCAGATCCCCCAATCACAAACCCCTTCTTGCCTTCTGTCCAGGCTGGGGGGTAGAGGGGTGCCAGGCACTGACAAGAGTAGAACTTGAAGTCCTACGGTTACCACTGTGAGAAGAACCACAGGACAGTGATGGCCGGGTCCCTCTCCACAAAGACTCTAGTGAGCTATGGTGGTGAAGCTTAAGTCTCTTTGCTGAAGGAGGCTCCGACTCCACACACAAAGGAAGAGCTTCAGCCCCAGTAGGGACCCTGCAGTGGCTCAGACAAGGAGGTGCTCCTCCTGGGAAAAGGCTGGGCTCCTCCATAAGACCCCATCAGTTCTCATCCTTAGAAGTCTCTACTGGTCAGGCTATATGGACTTGTGTTAGCTTTCCGGGGAGGAAGAGGGATTAGTCACAGTCAAGATTAAAGCCAACACTGAGCGAGCAGAATGGGGATGGCATCATGGAAAGACCAAGAGACTTTGGGAAAAGGAAGCCCAAAGAGCAAAGAAATCACAGAGACCAAGAACAACAATTTAGGAACTATACCAGCTCTGAAGACTTTCTTGACTTCTCTACGCTTATGTTCCTGTCTGTAAAATGGAAACAATAGTTTTCTATATAATAATGAATCCAGTAAAGCACAGAAGCTGAAATACACAAAGCGCTCAATAAGGCCATGTGTGATGGCCACATGTCTTTGTGAGCCCAGCACTTGAGAGGCAGAGACAAGCAGATCTCTGAGTTTGAGGCCAATCTGGTCTACAAAGGAAGTTTCAGGCCAGTCAAGGCCACACAGTGAGACCCTGCCTTAAAAAAAGAAAGGAAGGAAGGAAGGAAGGAAGGAAGGAAGGAAGGAAGGAAAAAAGAAAGAAAAAAGTAGGTAGGTAAATAGGTAGATGGATAGATTAGAAACTGATTCTTGGGCTGGAGAGATGGCTCAGCGGTTAAGAGCACTGGCTGCTCTTCCAGAGGCCCTGAGTTCAATTCCCAGCACCCACAAGGCAGCTCCTAACTGTCTTTAACTCTTGTTCCAGGGAATCTAACACCCTCACATATACATGCAGGCAAAACACCAATGTACATAAAAAATACAAATTAATAAATTATTAATAGTAAAATGATGGTTTCCCAGCTTTTAGGTACTGCATAGCCACGCCCTCTGCTTCTTTTGCTTATTGCCTCATTATAAAAAGTAGATTTCACTCAGAATAAGGGAGAATCATCTTTGGATGCAAAGACGGCTCCTCCCCAACAAGAGCAAGGGCCAGGAACTGGTCACACACTGATCCATCCCATGTCTCAGGAGCTCTCTGGTCCTCCAGCTTCTCCCTCTTCCTCAGTCAGGCCTAGGCTTCCCACTCTTTTCCAGGCTCTCATCCTAGCTACTCTTCCATGGGCAGGGGAGGGGGCCCCAAGCCTCCTGCCCCACCCCAGCCCTCAGACACTGCCACTCTGCCCTCTCAGGGCCCCACCCTGATTACCAGGATAGCCCCAGCACTGCTGATTCCAAGCTTGCTTTTCCCAAACCCATTCCCAGCTGTCTTGTCTATAATTACCAACCTTGCCAGGGGCATAAGATTGGCACTGAAACAGCTCATTTCCAAAGGGCCCCACCATAGAAGCCTCTGCCTCCCACTCTGTACTAAGTGTGGGGTGGGGGAGATGCAAAGATCCTGCCTGGCACACTGTGGTTCTGGCCAGGTCACAACAGAGGAGGTGACAAAGGGCTGTCAAAGACCAAACAGGACAAAGAGAGTCCATCTGCACATCTGCTCTCAAAATCACATGGAGCACAGGATTACCCACCTGTAGAGGGTGAGAGGTTTCAGGTCAACTCAGAGAGAGAGGAAGTTGATCAGAGCAATGCAGGATGAATCTCACAGGGATAAGACCAGAAGCACACAGGTAGGAGCTGCCAGGAAAGAGGAGGAAAGGGTAGGTTAAAAAAAAAAAAAAAACAAAAAACAAAAAACCTCTGACAATACTATCCCAGCCTCTCCTCTCCCTGATGCCTCCACCTCCACCAACAAACACCACAGGACAGGACAGGAAAGGAAAGGGATCGTTAATTCTGTTTTATAGCTAGGGAAACTGAGGCCAAATGTCCACTCTGTACTTGAAGACCCAGCAGTACCGAACACCCCACAGACGTCCTTGCTCGTGCTCAGCGTCCACCAACAAGCCCCTCAGTTCTCTCCCTGTCTTCCTATCCTTTAAAAATGGTTAAAAATGGCCTGGCGTCATGGAACAGGACTTTAATACCTGCACTCAGGAGCCAGAGAGAAAGGCAGGTCTCTACAAGTTCCAGGCCAATCTAGTCTACATAGCGAGTTCCAGGCCAGCCAAAGATAAAAAGCAAGACCTTGTCTCAAAATAAATAAATACGTGAACAAATAAGCAAATATAAATAAATAATTGGGATCATCTAAGGAATATCTGTGTAGTAGGATATTACTAAGCCATAAAAAGCATTATATATACGTAAGTACATATATAATGTATATACATGCTGTACGTATATAATGTATATACATAAGTACATATGAACGAGCCTTGCAAAAATTCTGAGAAGAGGAAGCCAGACATAAATGATGACATTTAGAGAAAAGAGGGAGAACAGATAACTTCACAGAGACAGAAGGCAGGTTGGATGTGGCCAAGAACTAAACAAGAGGGCACTGGAAACAACCGTTTAACATGTCTGCAGCTCTTTCAGAGCCAGTGAGCATGTGCCACAACTAGACAGAGATGGCTGAATCGTATTGTGTGTGCACTAAATTCCATTCTCTTGAAAGAAATTCATTTCATGTTAACTTTTAACAGTGGCCAACACATCTCCTCAGGAACTTGCCCAATACTACACCTCAGACAGAACCAAGCTCTGCTGCAAAGGCCTCCAGGATATACCTCCATACAGCACTAGGGGGTTCTGGGGATCGACGTGTCCAAGCGTGTTTCCCCTGTCAACAGTGCTCTTCCCCACTCCATCCCCCGTGTTTCACACAGCACCTGGCAGAGAGGGAACTGTGTTGAACGTGGTCTGCAGAGGAGAGCAGGGTGCAGCCTCACTCGGCTGCCCTACTGCCCAGATCCCCATCCGTCCCTTACCCAGTACATCTGGGGATCAAAATCCAAGCCATGACAGCCAGAATTTACTGTCATTCCCCTGTGCCAGACACTGAAGAACACACTCTTCCCAGGTTCTTTCACTTGTCATCATAAGCCTACGAGGTGGGACCAATCACCAACCGCATGTAACAGGTGAGGCGTCCAAAACTTAGCTGTTTTATCTCAGCTCACAGAATTGGGATTCGAAGCTAAAAGTTCAGAGCGAACTGGCATCTAGGGAGAGAGGTCACAGTGCAGGGTGGGGACATGGGATTCCTTGTGGATGGGGTCAGTGTGGGCTAGGAGGACAGTGTCTTAAAACACCCAGGAGGCTAAGGAACGAAACTTAATTACATGCACCAGGCCATACAGCTCTGAATACTAAGTGAAACTGGCTGCCTCTTCCTTTGGCCTCATAGTGTGGGACCCAGCAAAGAGGAAAAGTGGCGTCTCTAAGCCTCAGAAGGAATGAAGAATGAAGGACCAGGGAAAAGGAGGATCTTCCTCCTCAAGACCTCTAAGAAGTTTGAGGGAACAGAGGAAGAGACACCAGAGAAGGCAGCCCTGTGGGGGAATTAGAGAAAGTACAAAGCAGGACCAAGACAATAGAGAAGGAGGGGCCAGTGTGGCCACTGGTTCCCAGTCTGGAAGCTCTCTTTGAAATGGCACTTCTCATTGTCTGACCACAATTCCTCCTCCTTGGAGGACAACTCCTACTGGTAGGAAGCATACACTGAGCAAACAAGGTATGCCAGAAAGCCAGGGCACCAGGGCCTTGGACAGGGGCACCTTGCAGGTTCTGGGAAAAACCGTCTGATAGGTGTCTGCCTTGAAGAAATGGAACACTGGACCAGGGCAGACTTTCCATAGCCTTCTCTTCCTGCTCCAACGTTTTCTAAACCTCTCCCCTCTTCTCCCCAGGCTTTATGAAAGGTAGGGATTTCTGAGGGCTAAAGATGGAACATTCCAACTGCACATGCCCATTAGAGACCAACATTCCAGTTGCAATTACCCAGGACCCTAATGGGCATGTGCAGCTCCAGCCTCTGTCTTAAAACCAGTGTCTCCGCCTAACTAACCTCTGGCAGCAAGAGAAAGAGTTGAGTACACGCAGCTGGGAAGAAGGCTCGGGTCCCAGAGGAAATGACCACCCCTGTCTTCCCTTCACCCCAAAAGAGAATCAACAAGAGCACAGAGAAAAGGAGGTAGCTACTAGTTCTCAGGGAGGAAGCGATGTCTACTCCTCAGTCTCTAACTTCCACCCACTCTCATGATGATGAATACAGACTCCTCTCCCACCAAGTGGGCATCTGCCCTCTTGAAAGCTCAACTCCAACACACAGACACACATTCACACAGAAACATGCTCATAGGCACACACTTGAACAAACGTGGAAACGTGCGTGCATACGAACTCACATTCACACACGTGCATACACAAACACATACACACGCACACTCTCAGACACACATACATGCATGCACACATGCACACATACATATTCACACACATATCCACATACACTCACACACACTCCAAGTGTGCTTCTAATAAAGAAACTGCAAGATAAACTGCTCAACACACTTGCAGAAACTCCCAGACAAGCACCCCATGTCACTTTCTCCATCCTACCAATCCTTACCAGGCTCCTTACCAGGTTTCACGCCTTGGTGTATGCTTCTTCTAGCCTCCAGCCCACACCCCTCAGGATCCTAGAGGCAGGCAGAACTGGGGGGCTCTGAAGTAACCACCTTCAAGATGGCTTTCCAAGAGAGCTGTGGCCTCAGAGAGAGTAACTGGGTCAGAGAAGCCAAACACATGGCCTCAGAGGGCACTAAAGCCCAGCCTATGACAGTGAGGAAGGCCACTATTATGTCCTTGACTCCTGAACCCCAAAATTCCTTTAAGACCACAGGGCTCCTCCACCTCCCCATTCCCCACATCACACACCATCTTCCAAAAAAGTCCATCTCCCCAAATAAGCATCACCTAAGCTCACTACCTTCCCCCAGTCCCCACGCCCCGCACAATCCCCACTAGGGTCTCACATACTCAAGACACTACCCTTGAATCTAGGCAGAGACATTCAAATCCTACAGACAGCCTTCCCTATGGGCTTTCTGCTAGGAAAATCTGCCTGCAGAAACAATACACACTCAAAATACACATCAGCAAAGACGAGCACATATCCATACCTATCCATCAGTACAGGTTACTCACAAGAGCATAGACACACACATACATACACACCCCTACCACCCATTCTGCTCTTATAAACCCACCTTCTCTAATACCTGCCCACCTCTTTCCCATAAGCCCCTCTCTCAGCACATACACAGACACACACCCCTTCCCTTGAGTATACACACAAATACACACTCATATACACAGCAAATGTGTGGGTCAGCGCGCTCTCTCTCTCTCTTACACACATATACAGACACAGACACACACACACACACACACACACACGCAAAAACATCTACACATCCAAACCCAGGGCCCACCTGCAGGAACACGCAGCACGTCAAGGCTTATACTTATACACACACACACACACACACACACACACACACAAAACAAAGAATCATGCATACTGACCCCCCCTCCCATCAACCCTTTAAAACTCACTAATGCAGTGCTTAGGACCTTCCATGGGTACGAGGGACGAGGGAAAGGTATGATGTCGTTGGTCCCCCCCACACACACCTCGACATACACTGACCAGTATCGCCGCAAGTCCCATCCTTGGGCTACACACACACACACACACACTCACACACACACACTGCTGTGCAGGGCCATCTCTCAGGGATCCACTCTACACCCTGAACATTTACCTGCCCCTTCCTCCCCTCACTCCAAAGGTGTGTATGCATCCCTACATACCTTCAGCTTCCAATATCTCCAGCCTCCGATCCTTCCACGGCCTCTCCCACCACCAACACACGCTCCCAATCCCCGGCTTCAAAGGGTTCCCTTGGGATCGTTCAGGCGCCCGCCCCGGGCCCCCGGCCCAGGAAAGTCCCCGGCTCTTAAGGCCTGGGCTCCGCCCCTTCTCCCATGCGCCCCTTCCCCTCTCCAAAGTTGGGGTTACTCCGCTGTGCAGTGAGGCCAACCGGAAGGGGGTTGTCTCAAGCCCCCCCTTCCCCCAGAAGCCACCCTGCTTTCTCCAGGGCCGGGCGCTCCCCGGTCTTTTGCATGGTTTCCTTCTTTTTTCTGTTGCTTTCTTTCTTTCCTTTTTTTTTTTTTTTTGCAAACTTTGCCCGCGCCCCCGCGGCCCGCCACTCACCCGCCGCTGCGAACAGCCGGGTGGACTGGGCGCACGCCCCGCTCCGCTCCGCGCCTTTGTATCCGCAGCGCACCCGGTCGTTCCGAACTCCGCGCTCCAGAACCGGCAGCGCGGGCGATGGGGGTTGACGAGGGGGGCTACTGAGGTCGCTCACCCCGGCTCCGTCCCAGACCACTCGCCTGTTTCCCCCTCGAGGCCCCGGGGGCAGGGGGCCGGGGGGACTGCAGGACGCTCAGGCTCCCATGGCGGGATCCAGGACCAAGCAATCGGGGATCAGGAATCAGATCTCGAGCCGGCGGCGGAGGGGGAGGGGACCAGAAGGGGCAGGGGGCGGGGAGCGAGCTCCCAGGTGCCGCCTCCCGGCTGTTCCCGCAGCCGCCGCCCCTCCCGCTGCTGCGTCCATTGTCTGCGGCCCGGCTCTTCCCCGAGTCGCGGCACCCCCAGCCCTGCGCCTGGCCATGCCCTGCGCCCTCTGGATCCTGGGAATCCACCCCTGGCTTGCAGACTTGGCCAGGAAGGTGTGCTGGATGCTGCCTCGATTCTTGGCTTTGGTCCAGCCCGCAGCCCCTCTTGGAGCTTTCTTCTTCGACCCCCGATTGAAGACCGTTCCCCTAGGCCCTGACGCTGGCCATATTCTCTTCTTTGGGACCACAAACCTGACCTCACAAACTCCAGTGGAATCTGAGATGTAAGATCGATCCCCTCCGGCCCAGAGCTGCGAAAAAGGTCATCCCTGATATTAATTAGTGACAAGAGACAGGCCCCTCTCTCATGTATATAGTATTTCCCTAACACCATACCCCCCTTCTTCCAAAAATAATTTAATTACTCGGTGTTCTTGCTGTGAGCGAAGACCGCCTAGTCAGACTGGGACGCTCACTCATTAACACGTTTTCCTCCCCTCTGGTTTGAGTGTTGGGATTAATTACAAAGGGAATCCTGCCCTAGGGGAGAAGGGGAAGGAGAGAAGATGACAACGACTATGAGGGCCCCCGATTTGGGGCAGCAGAGAAGGGGGTGGGGGGCTTCTCCCAGGAAGCCTAAAGTTAAAACAAACAAACAAACAAACAAAACCCTCCTGGTTCGGTGCGGAACTCCAAGCTCTTCACCCTAGAACTTTTGGGTAGTTTAGCTTTGCAGGTAGGACCCAGGGAATGTAGGTTAAGCACGAAATATCTGGCACAGTTAAGGCATTTCCACCTCAGAGCACACTAAGAAACAAAATAGTTAAAGTTGCTGAAGTGCCTAGGAACCCAACAGGGGTGAGCCCAACATAAGCTGGCTATGGGAAGGCCAGGCTGCCCTCGGAGTGAACGAAAGCAAAAGTATTATTACATTGCCTTTGGTACTGTTTACCGTGTAACCTGCCACTTACCCAGACCAGTACCGCTTCAAAAGCATCTTCGCACAGGTCTCCACACCTTCACCATCTCCACCTTTCAATTCTGAAACCTGCCTCTCCCAACCCTGTGATTAAGAAATCCCAGAGAAGGCGACTCCCAGCCTCGGCTGCTTTCTCTGATGGAGTCTTTCCTAAAACTCAGTCACATCTCTGCTATACATTCTAACCACTCCCCAAATGAGGACAGATTGTCTTTGTCTGCACATGGCTGTTCAAAGGTGAGGAATCTAAACAAATGCTTCCCTTCTGCTTTGCCCAAACCCTTGCTTCTCTTCAGCTGCTCCATGTTTCCACATGTTTGCAAAGAACTGAGCGCTGAGACAAGAAATATGGTCGTAGTTTCGAGTACCAAAGTCTGTGCAAACACAACGACCTTCATTCGCCTATGTCTGTCATGTGCCAGGCACTGGACTGCTCTGGGGGTCCTGTTAACCACACCAGAAATGCAAGGGAAAGGCAGAACCGTAGAAGACAGTGAAAAGAGATGGAAAGTCCCTCACCTGCCCGAAGTGCACCTCCAGTGGTGAGCACTGGCTTACAACGTGACAATGTTGGAGCTGCCAATCACCGGCAGGATGTCTTTTATGTTTAGTGTAAATTATATTCCATTCTGCCAGCTTGTTTCCCAGACCAGAGAAGGCCCCCAAAGAATTGGAAATGAGCCAGGCAGTGGTGGCGCACGCCTTTAATCCCAGCACTTGGGAGGCAGAGGCAGACAGATTTTCTGAGTTGAGGCCAGCCTGGTCTACACAGTGAGTTCCAGGACAGCCAGGACTACACAGAGAAACCCTGTCTTGAAAAAAACCAAACAAAAACAAAAAAACCCATATATGTGTGTATATATATATATATATATATATATATATATATATATATATATATGAATACTGCCTTATAGAGGTATCTGACATGAAATGTAATTGTTCTAGTGTGTCCTATCCAACAGGACAAGCCTTCACTGTTGCCCTTAGGATGAATTTCACACATCCTCAGATCACAGAGTAGTGAAGCCAAGACCCAAAGACAAGGGTCTTTTTTTCAGGATCTGAAAAACTTAGCCTAATTCTTTAGGAAGAAGAAGAGCACCCAGGTAGGCAACACCTAACCACAATTTTCCCTAGGAGGGCATCCTGCAGAAACAGGGGGAGGCTGGAACCCAGGGAGGTCATGAACCTGAAGGAAAACATAGGGGGACAAATTGGACTTCTGGGTTTTGTTTGTTTTATTATATAGTTCAGATCTCTTCTGGTAGTCAGACTAGTTTAGAATTTAAAACCCTCCTGTCAGGGATGGCCAGATGGCCATGAGAATGACTGGAAATCTGCAACTGATGGGGGTGGGGAAGTAGGGGTATATCCAGGATGAGACAGAGACCTGGGATAAGGGAGGCACCCAAGAATCAATGTCCTTAGCCGTGACTCACAACATTGGGGAGCCTGAAGAGGCCACCTCCTGTAGCCAGGCAGGAACCTCCGTGGAGCAATAAGACACCAACCCACTCAGAAAACTTTTGAACCAAAATTTATCTTGTCTACAAGAAATGCAGGGTCGAGGTAATGGAGCAGAAACTGAGGGAATGGCTAACCAATAACCGGCCCATCCAGAGACCCATTCCATGGGCAAGCACCAATCCCTAACACTATTAATGAGACTCTGTTATACTTGCAGACAGGAGTTGTCCTCTGAGAGGCTCCATCCAGCAGCTGACTCAGACAGATGCAGACTCCCACAGCCAAACAGTGGATGGAGCTTGGGGACTCTTATGGAAGAATAGGAGGAAGGATTGCAGGCCCCAGAGGGGATAGGAATTCCACAGGAAAACCAACAATTAACTAACCTGGACCCTTGGGTCTCTCAGAGACTGAACCACCAACCTAAGAGCATATTATGGGCTGGACCTAGGCCTCCCTGCACATATGTAGCAGATGTGCAGCTTGGTCTTCATGTGTGTCCTGAACAACTGGAATGGGGCTATCCCAAAAGCTGTTTTCTGTATGTGGGATATGTTCTTCTAGCTTGGCTAGCCTCGCAGAGACTTGATGTGTCAGAGTCGGGGGATACCTAGGAGGCCCCCACCTGCTTAGAGGAGAAGGGGAGGTAGGGAAAGGATTGTGAGATGGGTGACCAGGAGGAGGCAGTGAACGGGATGTAAATTGAATAAATAATATAAGAAATAATAATAATAAATTTTTTAAAAAAGTAAAACCCTGGGTTGGAGAGATGGCTCAATGGTTGAGAGACTGTTCTTCCAGAGGTCTGGAGTTCAATTCCCACCAACCACATGGTGGCTCACAACATCTGGAATGGAATGCAATGCCCTCTTCTGGTGGGTCTGAGGGGAGCGACAGTGTACTGACATGCATTAAAAAAATAAATTTGGAGGGGGCTGGAGAGATGGCTCAGCAGTTAAGAGCACTGACTGTTCTTCCAGAGATCCTGAGTTCAATTCCCAGCAACCACATGGTGGCTCACAACCATCTGTAATGGGACCTGATGCCCTCTTCTGGTGTGTCTGAAGACAGCTACAGTGCACTCATATACATAAAACTAAATAAGTAAATCTTTAATAAATAAATAAATCTTTAAAAAAAAAATGTAAAACCTCTCATCTTAGCTTCCCAAATACTGCCATGTCTGGCTTACCATTCTTGGATGTTGAATGCACAGATACTTACTTCTTTAAATCTCAGTTCTACTCACATAAAAGGTAATAATGAGGTAACAGAAGAAGCCCCTCCATATATCCACAGTGTGCCAGTGAATTTCTAGGCAAGCTTCCTGTTCCTCCCTCTCCCATGTCTGCGACACCCCTACTTCTTTCAGGAATCTTTCAGAGAGGGAGATTCGCAGTACAAAGTCAAGGCTTCAGTACAGGCCCAGGTCATGATTCCGACAGCAAGGATGGAGCAGGCAAACCTTCCAGAGGTTTCCCACAAAACCTTGAGAGGTTTTGTCTCTCAGGGAAGATTTAACAAGCTCTAGAAGTGAGAATAGTTTCTTGTCTTAGGGTTTTGGTTGGTTTGTTGTTGTTGTTTGGTTTTGTTTTTGGGGGGATTTTGGGTTTTTTTCGTTTTGTTTTTTGTTTTGTTTTTGCCATGAAGAGCCAGCATGACTCCAGCAGCTCTTATACAGGAAAGTTTAATCCATTATCATCTTGGTGGGCAGACATGGTGCTGAAGTTACTGAGAGTTCTACTTCTGGATCCAGAGGCAGCAGACAAAGAACTGGTTTGGGTTTTTGAGACCTCAAAACCCATCCCTTAGTGACACACTTCCTTCAACAAGTCCACACCTATTTCATCGAGGCCACACCTGTTAATAGTGCTTCTCCTTATGGACCGAGTACTCAAACACATGCAGTTGTAAGCTGCCCACTGTGGATGGTGGGAACCAAATTATGGCGCTCTGGAAGAGCAGCGGGCACTCTTAAACCAGCACCAGCTCTCTAGACCCTCTCTGTAAACGCCGCTACAAAAACAAAGTGGGAAAATAGTTCCTAATAGTGCCCATTTTATGAGGATAGACCAATAAAGAAAACCAAATTTGCCCAGGCTAGGTGGGGCAAGCCCATTAGCTATTCTGGAGGCTAGGCAGAAGGATTGTGTGTTCAACGCCTGCCTAGGCTACAGAGTGCTTTCAAAGCCAGTATGAGCAATTTTGAGAAAGCTTGCCTCAAAATGAAAGATAAAAAGGAGGGTTGGTAAGATGGCTCAGCAATGACTGCTCTTGCGGAGGTCATGAGTTCAAATCCCAGCAACCACATGGTGGCTCACCACCATCTAAAATGAGATCTGATGCTCTCTTATGGGGTGTCTGAAGACAGCTACAGTGTACTTACATGAAAGAAAGAAAGAAAGAAAGAAAGAAAGAAAGAAAGAAAGAAAGAAAGGAAGGAAGGAAGGAAGGCTGAAGCGAGCTGGGTCAGAGCAAGAGGGAGAAGGGAAGGGGTAAAGGAAAAAATAAAAAAATAAATATAAATAAATAAAAAGGAGGGCTGGAGAGATGGCTCAATGGTTAAGAGCACTGACTGCTCTTCCAGAGGTCCTGAGTTCAATTCCCAGCAACCACATGGTGTCACAACCATCTGTAATGGAATCTGATGTCCTCTTCCGGTGTGTCAGGAGACAGCTACAGTGTACTCATATACATAAAATAAACAAATAATTGTTTAAATAAATAAATAAATAGGAGTGGGACTGGGCTAGAGAGATGGCTCAGCGGTTAAGAGCACTGCCTGCTCTTCCAGAGGTCCTGAGTTCAATTTCCAGCAACCAGATGGTGACTCACAACCATCTGTAATGGGATCTGATGCCCTCTTCTGGTGTGTCTGAAGAGAGCAATAGTGTACATAAAATAAATAAATAAATCTTAAAAAAAAAAAAAAAGGAGTGGGACACAGACATTCAAACGTCACACACAATGACAAAAGGAGGCTGGGATATAGATATAAATGAGTGGTAGAGTACTTACATAATGTGTGCAAAGCCCTTAATTAAAATGCCAGGTGTGGGGAGGAGTTGACTATTTCTATATTCACTAGTTGTCTTAGTGGCCCAGGGATGTCTTAAAAATTACCACAGACTGATAGAAAGGACTCTCTTTCCAAGCAAGATCAAATTCACCAATACCAAAGGTTAGAACTTCAACAGAATCCCCACCACCACGCGCGCACGTGCACGTGCGTGCGTGCGTGTGTGTGTGTTTATGTATATGAGTGTTTTGCCTGCATGTATGTCTGTACACCTCATTTGTGCCTGGTATTTAAAGAAGCCAGACAAACACATCAAATAGCCCAGAACTGCCGTTACAAACAGTTGCCAACCACCACGTGAATGCTAGAATCAAATCCAGATCTTCTAGAAGAGCACCCAGTGCTCCTAACCTGAGTCATCTCTCCAACCATCAAGAGATCTCTTCAACGAATACAACGCAACCCTTAACATTAGAAATGAATGCACAAAGATAAGTACAGCTTAGCTGGGGCCACTATTGCAAACCACTGTTGGAAGAGTGTGTAAAAAGGATGGCTGAAGTCTAGGAATGCAAGACCAGCCTAAAGGCTATAGTAAGACCCTGTCTCAATTAAGAGAACTTCCAGAGGACTTAGGGTTTAATTCCCAGCAGCTCACAGCCATCTGTAAATCCAGTTCCAGGGGATGTGATACCCTCTTATGGCCTCTGTGGGCACTAGGCACACAAGTAGCACAGAGACATGCACGCAAGCTGAACACCTATACACGTAAGATAAATGGGCTGCTGCACGTAAAAGTGATTGGTTGCTCTTCCAGAAGGCGTGGGTTCCATTCCCCGTATCCAAATGGAGGTTCACAACTGCAGTTCCAGGGAATCTGAAAACACCTGTATATACAATGTACAGAACCATGCAGACACACACAAATAATTTAAAACTAAAAATAAATTGTATACATAATTGACAAGTATTTTTTAAAGACATAAATACTTATTTTTTAAACAAAATAAATAGCAGGGTGAGGGGGAAGGAAGACACTGACAAGGTGATTCTAAACACTACATAGAAATGCAAAGGACCAAAACAGTGTTGGAAAAGAATAAAGCAGACTTATATAACATAATCAGAACAATAGAGACATACGTATAAAGACATACACGTTGAATGGAACACAATAGGAAGTCCCAAATACGAATCCACCTGGTTCTTTTTTTTTTTTCTTTCTAAGCCAAAAGGGCTTCCACACGTAAATTAATAATCCACCACAGGCATAAAAATTAACTCAAAACTGATTATAAACCTAGAGCTGGAGTGTAGCACGGTGATAGACCAGCATGCCTGAGGCCCGGGCCTGCTGCCCAACGCCATGTACACAAGCACATGTGTGAACGCACGGAGAACCTTCTAGAAGAAAACATGAGATAAAAGACGTGATAGGCCATGCCTCTTGTCCTAGCACTTTAAAGGCAGAGGCAGGGAATCAGGTAAAGTTCTGCATCAGCCAGGTAATTCACACAGTGAATCCCTGTCTCAAAATAGCAAACAAGAGCAAGGTGCATGAAAGAAAATGATAAATTAGAATTTACCTAAATTAAGAATTTCTATCTTCAAGATGGTCAATGGGGGCAACCCACGTTTAATCCCAGCACTCAGGAGGCAGAGATTGTCAGATCTTTGAGTCCAGGGCCAGCCTGGTCTACAGAGTGAGTTCCAGGACAGCCGGGGCTACACAGAGAAACCCTGTCTTGAAAAACAACAACAAAACTATTCTCAAGACAATTGTTTTGTTCTTTTGTTTGTTTTGAGGCAGAATCTCACTATGTACCTTTTTTCTAAAAAAAAAGATTTATCTAGTATATACACAGTGATCTCCCTGCATGTCAGAAGGGGGCACCAGATCGCATTACAGATGGCTGTGAGCCACCATGTGATTGCTGAAATTGAACTCAGGACCTCTGGAAGAGCAGTCAGTGCTCTCAACCTCTGAGCATCTCTCCAGCCCCCTCACTGTGTACTGGAACTCCCTTTGTGGATCAAGTTGCCCTCAAACTCTCAGAGATTCGTCTGTCTTTGCCTCCTGAATGCTGGAATTGAGACACTTAGTTACGATCAACTGAAGACTCAGGAAAAAAAAAATGAATGAAAAGCATATTTTTGATAGAGACCTTGTACCTATGTTATTAAAAATAACTCTTAAAAACCAGTGAAATGGCTCAGCAAGTAAGGGCAGTTAGTCTTTATTTCTGTGATAAAACACCATGACCAATATAATTTGGGGAGGAAAGAATTTATTTGACTTACACTTCCACATCACTGTTCATCATCAAAAGAACTCAGGACAGGAACTCACACAGGGCAGAAACCTGGAGGCAGGAGCTGATGCAGAGACCATGGAGCTGCTCACTGGCTTGCTCCCCATGGCTTGCTCAGCCTGCTTTCTTATAGAACTCAGGACCACCAGCCCAGGCAGTGTTGGCACCACCCACAATGGGCTAGGCCTTACCTCCATCAATCACTAATTAAGAAAATGCCCTATCTTAGAAGTTCCATCTTAGAGAAGCATTTTCTTAATTGAGATTTCCTCCTCTCAGGTGTCTTTGGCTTATGTCAAGTCGATGTAAAACCGTCCAGCACAAGAACTTACTGCAAAGCTTGGTGGTAGAAGGCACACTTAGTGTGCTTAAGGCTCTGGGTTCAGCTGTCAGTACCAAAGGACAAGAAACAACAACAAAACAGTAATAATCATTACGACATATAATTTTTCTTTTTTCTGTTATAATTTTAAAGCAGAAAACACTAATACCAAAAATGCAAACATTTTCTTCATAAACTGGGACTGGTAACTCTAGCCTGGAAACCATCTACTCAGGAGGCTGAGGCAGGAGGATCTTAAGTACAAATCTTACCTGGGTTACTAAGTCCCTTATGGACAACTTGGTAAGATCTTGTCTCAAAACAGAAAGTAAAAATGGGCCTAGATATCTAGTTCAGTGATAGAGCACTTGTCTCCTCTTGGCTTAATCCCTAACAATACGAAAATTAATTAATTAACTATATTTGGCTTGGCAAAAGTTACTATCTATAATCCTGTGCCTCCTGCAATTTTGTAATTCTAAAGACCTTAGAATGAGTTAGAAAATTCCAAACAATCAAACAGAAAAAAAAAATCTTTCACATTGTATCACTTTTCCTAAGTAGTACCGTTTAATAGTTGGATAATATCAAATGCTAATGAAGTCTTCCTGTCAAGGAAATGGAACTTGACATGAGCTTAGTGGTGTGGACATAAATCTGTGTGTTTTATATGACAATGTAGTAATATCTACTAAAATTGAATATATGTATACTCGAATATGTAAAATTGAACATATGTATGTATAGTATGGTTCAGGTCCATTGTTTAAAGACTAATTTATTTATGTATATGAGTGCTCTATTTGCATGTGTGCCTGAATAACATGAGAGAGTATTAGATTCCGTTATAGTTATAGATGATTGTGATTCACCACCATGTAGTACTGGGAATTGAACTCAAGATCTCTGGAAAAGCAGTCAGTGCTCTTAACCACTGAGCCATCTCTCCATCTCCTCAAGTTCCATTTTTAGGAATATATTATGCTTTAGTTATGGTTTTATTGCTGTGAAGAAACACCATGACCAAGCCAACCTTTATAAAGGAAACAATTTAATTGAGGCTGGCTTACAGTGTCAGAGGTTCAGTCCATTATCATCCTGTCAGGAAGCATGGCAGCCTGCAGGCAGACATGGTGCTGGAGGATCTATATTTTGATCCAAAGGAAGCCAGAGGAAACTGACTTCCAAAGGCATCCAGGAGGAGGCTCTCTTCCACACTGGGCAGAGCTTGAACACTAGGAGTCTTCAAAGCACACCTACACCATGACACATCTATTCAAACAAGCCCAAACCTCCTAATAGTGCCACTTCCCATGGGCAAAGCACATTCAAACCACCACATATTATGAGCTAATCCTGTGATATACAAAATAGCACAATCAAAGATGTTTATTGCAGAAAATGGAGACACTTTATATGATAGATTGCAACGTAAGCACATAGTATATGTAGACATAAAAGATGAACTATATACCATATATTGCATTTAAAATTTCATCCACTGTAGAAAAATAGGGTAGTTATGCCAGAATGCTCTCCTCAAGATCCATAGACTATCTGACAAAACTCCCAACACCAGGCATGAGAAGGCCCCTTTGAATTGTTAGTCAATTCAGAAGACTTCCAAAACATTATTGGCTATTTGCTGTTGCCCTCATATGCCTCTCAGAGGTGAAAGTAAGTTCCTGTTGCTGAAGACATGTATGCTTTGGACACAGGACTTAGAGGGCCCAAGCTGGATCTAACCCAAAAGTCTCTTTCATGTACAAGAGAGACGGAAGTAATCAGCAGTACTACCCAGTCATGATTCTTATGAATTAC
This sequence comes from Rhabdomys pumilio, assembly GCA_030674055.1. Taxonomy (NCBI): domain Eukaryota; kingdom Metazoa; phylum Chordata; class Mammalia; order Rodentia; family Muridae; genus Rhabdomys; species Rhabdomys pumilio. The sequence continues at coordinate 59,464,773 of JANHMN010000015.1, forward strand.
AACAATAACCAACATGCCCCAGTAACATAAGGGTACAATAGTGGCACACAGACTTCGGAGGTAACCAATAGCCCTCTAATTGGATTTAGGAATGGATCACCAGGAGGGAAATCATATCTAGTACTGTAGACATAGCCAACAATTCAGAACAAGAGAAATCATGGATCTCGGAAGAGAACCTAAAATCCACTTTATTAAACCAACATAATCCCTAACTGTATCCTAAATATTTACCCTTATACACACAGATAAATGAGGCTTTCACCCCTCATCAAATAAACTTCTGTTTGCAACAGAAGGAGACCATTATAAAAATCACAACTGATCAAAATGCAAAGAACAAGAGATTGTGCGGTGCCCAGTCCCAGCTGATACACCTTCAACACAATTCTTGCATCTAAGACTTAGGGATCATTACAAGAGAAGGGACAGAAAGATTGTAAGAGGCAAAGGAACAGAAAGTTTGCTCTGAGGTTATGTCACCTAGAAATGCTAGACAGGTCGCATCCCTGAAATCTCATCAACATGGCTGCCTAAACGAGATCTGAACAATGCCATCAATAGACATGCTGACATGCGGGGGATACTCAAGAAACTCCACTCTAGACAGAGAACTGCAGGCAACTAAGGAATGCTGAGAGGGAAAGAAATAATCTTCCCAGGGAAGAGCACACCAATTTGTTAGCCAATACCAAGTGGTCAGCCCTGAAATAATATACATAACATTATTTCAACTGAGTAAGATGTATATGTATATCAACAGTTAGAGAACCTAAAAGAGAGAGAGCAGAGGGTGCTCATGGGAAGGCTAGAGGAAGAAAGAAAGTTAAGGGAGGGAATGATGTAACTCTATCGTAATTTCGAAAACTAAAAAGAAATCACTATAATTTTTAAAAGAATAAAACATTAAAACACAGATTCGATAAAAAGAAAGGCGAAAGTACTGTAAGGTGTGCAATATAATATTGTATGAAATGTAAAATACACAGACTAATGCACTTACCACTTCTATATACAAATACAGAAAGGAAAAGACCTAAAAGCACGTACTACATGAATGCGTAGATTTTTGTTTCTTTGTTTGTTTGTTTTGGTTTTTCGAGACAGGGTTTCTCTGTGTAGTCCTGGCTGTCCTGGAACTCACTCTGTAGACCAGGCTGGCCTCGAACTCAGAAGTCCGCCTGCCTCTACCTCCCAAGTGCTGGGATTAAAGGCGTGCGCCACCACAGCCCTGCTGAATTTGTAGATGTTTATGGGCAGGGAGACAAGGTTACTGGGGTTATACATGGAAAAGAGAGAGCAAAAACAGGAAGTAGGGAATAGAAACAGTTGTAGCAGTTAAATTTTAAGAAGAACATTAATATTTTTATTTTACCTTAAATAAAAAAAAAAAAATGGGGCTGGCAAGGCAGCTCTGTTGCCTAAGGACCTGAGTTTAAAATTAAAAAGAGAAAACCAGCTTCACAAGATTGTCTTCTGGCTTCCACGTGCACAACATGGCACAGTGCATTGCCATCCACACACACCTAGCACACACAGCACACCACGTGCACACACACAGTAATATCAAAGTTTAAAAAAAAAATCAAAAGCCAGTGAGATGACTCACCAGGTAAAGAACCTTGCCACCAAAACCTGATGACCCCAGTGGGTCATCCTGCTACCCACACAGTAGAAAGACACAGTCAGCTCTAGTGAATGGTCTTCTGACCTCTGCACATGTGCAATGGCATGTGCATGTGTTCTCATGCCTACACACACATGCAGAGATAATAATTAATGAATAAATATAATAAATGCATACACAGATAATAATATATGAATATGTGTAATTATTTAATTTTCAAAAAAGATTATGTATAGGACCTGGTGCATACTAGGCAAGCACTCTACTGTAACTTTAAATTTTTTGAAGATTTAATTTTTTATTTTATGTATGTGAGTACACTGTCACTGTGTTCAGACACACCAGAAGAGGGCATCAGATCCCATTACAGATGATTGTGAGCCACCATGTGGTTGCTGGGAATTAAACTCAGGACCTCTGGAAAAGCAGTCAGTGCTCTTAACTGCTGAGCCATCTCTCCAGCCCAACTTTAATTTTTTTAAACCTATTTTTGTTGATGGTCCTTAAATGTTTTAACGTCCCTTGTAGCCCACCACCCACCAGAAGTACTGGAAAAGAAAGGATACAGGGGAAGTGGATCTGTTTTAAAGGTTCTTTGGAGCAACTCTCGTCCGTGTTGTCAGGAAATCAGTTCAGTTCACTTAGCAGACAGTGGCAGCTTGATCCACTTGCAGACACTTCACGGATACACTAGCAGTCCAGTTTGGTAGATAGCAAACACAAATCAGCAGCAGTGGCACTACCTAGCAGAGACAGCCCGGCCTCAGCTTCAAGTCAGCCTCAAGTCATCAGGAGGGACCAACAGGAACACCAGGAATTCTCAGCTGTGCCTCCATCAGGGAAGCAAAGATCAGCAAAGACTCCAGACTCACCGAAAGGTTTCTCTCTATGGAGTGCCGACAAATGTAACTCAACTACCCAATATAAGGTGGACCACGTGTTTGTTTTAACAACACATCCTTTCACCTGTATCTATTTTAACTAAAGGTTCTTTCACAAGTCTGTCTTATCCTTTCATCTGTGTCCACTTTAGCTACACATTTCTTCATGTGTTTTTCCTAACACCATCTAACTGACTTTCTAAAAATAACCCTTAAGTTTCCACTTCTCTCTACCATTCAGCTATACCCCAACTCTTTTTAAAAAATGGTTTTTTTAGTCTTTATTTATGTGTATGTAAGTGTATCTCATGTGTGTGTGTGTATGTGTGTGTGTGTCTATGTGTGTGTGTGAGTGTGTGTGTGTGTATGTATGTATGTGTGTGTATGTGTGAGTGTGAGTGTGTGTGTGTCTATGTGTGTGTGTCTATGTGTGTGTGTGTGTGTATGTGTGTGTATGTGTGTGTGAGTGTGTGTCTATGTGTGTGTGTGTGTGTGTGAGTGTGTGTGTCTATGTGTGTATGTGTGTCTATGTGTGTGTATGTGTGTGTGTCTATGTGTGAGTGTGAGTGTGTGTGTGTGAGTGTGTGTCTATGTGTGTGTGTCTATGTGTGTGTGTATGTGTGTGTGAGTGTGTGTGTGTCTATGTGTGTGTGTCTATGTGTGTGTGTATGTGTGTATATGTGTGTGAGTGTGTGTGTGTATATGTGTGTGTGTGTATATGTGTGTGTGTCTATGTGTGTGTGAGTGTGTGTGTGTACCTGTGAAGGTCAGAATGGGGCATTGGATCCCTTGGAGCTGGATTACAGGTGTTTGTGAGCAGCCAGATGTGGGTGATGGGATCCAGACTTCGGTCCTCATGATAGTGCAGTAAGTGTTCTTACCACTGCACAACCTCTCCAGCTCCTCCCCTCCCCTTTGTAAATCTTTATTTTGAGATAGGGTTTTGTTAAATTGAGCAAGCTGCCTTGAACTTGCCTAGGTTTAGGCTGGCCTAGAACTTCCTATATAGACCTATATAGACCAGGCTGGCCTCATAGGCCCCTGCCCCTGCCCCTGCCCCTGCCCCTGCCCCTGCCCCTGCCCCTGCCCGGCACTAGGACTAAAGGAATGCTAAACTTCTTTTAAACAGACTGAAACAAAACTTTCAGCAAGCCTAGGATACATAAAAGAAATAAAAATATCCATAAATGCACCAACTTCAAATAACAAGGAATGTTTGAATTAAAACAAGTTTCTTAATTTTTCTTGCAAATTGGCAATATAAAAAGAGAATGGCTGTATCTGTAGGATGGGCAAGTAGAAGAATGTGACCTTTCACCTGTGGTGCAAGATAAAGGACAGACAAGCTGGCGTGATAGCACAGACCTATGACCCCAGCACGTGGGAGGTAGAGGCGAGAAGCAACGCTGCAAGTTTGTAGCTGTCCAGTGCTTCAGAGTGACACCCTGACTCAGAAAAAAAAAAATAAAATGAAATGAAACGGAACTAAACACTGTCCTTTTTGAGGAACAATTGTCAGTACCTGTCAAAATGTTAAATGTGGGATGAGGGAAGAGGTTCCGTGGGTAAAAGTTTCAGCAACGTGAGCCCAGTGCATTGAGTTCAGTCCCCAGAAACCATGTCAAAAGCCAAATATGGTGGCCTAAATCTGTCATCCCAGAACTGCTACAGCAAGAGAGGAGGCAGAGACAGAACAGCCTGGAAGCTCTCTGACAGGGTAACCTGCAAGTGTGCCGACAGCAGCAGAAACAAGACAAAGTCTGCCTCAACAAGGGAACAGCCAAGTGGGATCCTCTGACCCCACAAATGTGTCATGCATGGTATGTGCAGGCTTGCACACATGCACACACACACACACACACACACACACACACACACACACAAATGAATTAAAATTTTCAAATATACATTCTCATTAAATTGATTTCTGGGAATCTACCTTAAAAAAGTGTTTATGCAGAGCCAGCTCTAGTAGTACACACATTTAGTCCCAGCACTTGAGAGGCAGAGGTAGACGGATCTCTGAGTTTGAGGCCAACCTGGTCTACAGAGCAAGTTCCAGGACAGCCAGGGCTACACAGAGAGACCCTGTCTTGAAAAATAAATAAATAAATAAATAAATAAATAAATAAATAATAAAACATACAATTATTTCACTGTATGCATGAATAATGTGCTCCTCAACAGGAAATAGTTCAATGGATTTAAAAGTAGTGTTAGTCTCTGTGTAAGATATTATAGAAAAGTGTTTATAATGTATTCCTAGAAGAAAGCTAAACGGCAGAGTGTATCTGTTAGCTTCTTTTCTCATTGCTGCGACTGACAGGGGCAACAGGTTTCAACTCAAGGTTTAAGAAGGGATGCAATCCTTTGGGCAGGCAGGACTGTGGGAGGATGAGGAGACTGACCACACTGTCTGATGTCAGAAAACATGGAGAAACAACTGCTGCCCCTTTCTCCTGTTTCATAATGGTGAGTATCTCCTGAAACTGAAGTCACAAACAACTATGAGCTGTCGTGTGGGTCCTAGCAACCAAACCTGGATCATCAGGAAAAACAGTGTTCTTAACTGCTGAGCCATCTCTCCGGGTCATAAAGATACATTTATTATATTATATTAAATTAGCACACCGAGGTTTACAAACACTTGTAAATAGTCTAAAAGAATTCTTCTCAAAATGGCTAGCAAGAATTACTTTAGGGGACAGGCCTGGTGGTCCAGACCTTTAATCCAAGCACTTAGGAGGCAGAGGCAGGCAGATCTCTGCGAGTTCAAGGACAACCCGTTCTATACAGTGAGTTCCAGGATGTCCAGAGCTACAGAAAGAGACTCTATTTCAAAAAACCAAAGGGGAGGGAAGAGAAAAAAGGAGAGAGAATTACTTTAAGAGGGCAACAAGATAGCTCAAGAGGTAAAGAAATGATTGACAAGCCTGAAAACCTGAGTTTGATCCCCAGAACTCACTTGGTAGAAGTTGAGAATCCACTCCCATAGCTGTCTTCTGACCTACACACACACACACACACACACACACACACACACACACACACACACA
>JANHMN010000015.1:59470346-59544971 GCA_030674055.1 Rhabdomys pumilio
ACACACACACACACACACACACACACACACACACACACACACACACAGAGAGAGAGAGAGAGAGAGAGAGTGGCATATACATGTTTACACGAGTGTGTACACACACGCATGCAGTTCAGAGGTGGATTGTTGATTTAGGTGTTTGTTTGAACTCCACATACTTAGTCAGTATTTGAGTGGTATGTAACAGACATGTGTGACTTTGTTAATTATTTTAAATGGTCTTTTAAAAAAATAAGTAGCCTGTAGATCTCAATGAAGTGGAAAAAACAAGACACAGCTCTGGAGGAAAAAACTTGTGAAAGCCCCATTTGAAGAGAGAAGCAAACCCATATTCTCAAGGTGGATGGCAACAAGCAGATACTGAGTCAACTCAACAGTCAGAAGCGCTGGACAATATAAGCATGAATTACCCTAATACGGATGCCATTTTGTTGGGCACTGTTGGGCACCAGCATGACCATACACGCTATCTCTGGTAAGGAAATAGCTGCTCAGAGATTTTAAATAATTTATTCCAGTTCACACAGACATATCTATGAGAGTGCAATAAATCTCCACGCAGAGAAGGCAACCCCGGAGAGCATACACAGAGAAGGACCACAGTGGAACGGGGTCTGCCTTGATACTACTGGAGGAACATGTCACATCTCAGAAGGTTGTGGAGATGAAGATGCCTATGTTGTCTTGAAGAATAAGTAAGACTTAACACAGATGAAGGTCAGAGCACAGATGCTAACAGGTAAAGGGCTGGTGACCAAATCACACTAGTGTACACACTGAAGTCGGAAATACTTTGTGTCTTAGTTATGGTTTCCACTGCTGTGAAGAAACACCATGACCAAGGCAACTATTATAAAGAAAACATTTAATTGGGGCTAGCTTAGTTTCAGAGGTTCAGTCCACCATGATCATTGAGGAAGCATGGCAGCCTGCAGGCAGACGTGGTGCTGGGGGACTTGAGAGGTCTACATCTGGATCCTCAGGCAGCAGGAGGGACTGTAGGCAGCCAAGAGGAGACTGGAATTCCACACTGGGCAGAACCTGAGCATTTAAGACCTCGAGGTCCCACCTTCATAGTGACACACTTCCTCTAACAAGGCCACAACTCCTAATAGTGCCATTCCCCATGGGCCAAAACATGTGAGTCTGTGGGGGCCATTTGTAATCAAACCACTATGGAACAAGCCAGAGAGTGCTGAGCTTGGAACTGCCAGGCCATAAAATGTAAGGATAGGCCAAGCAGTGGTGGCACATGCCTTTAATCCCGGTACTTGGTAAACAGAAGCAAGTGAATCTCTAAGAGTTGGAAGTCAGCCTGGTCTACATGATAGTTCCAGGACACCAGGACTGCAGGGAGAATCCCTGTCTTGAAAAACCAAAACCAAAACCAAAACAAAACAAACACCAAAAAATGGAATGGCATCTCAGGCTGGACAGAATGGCAGGAGAGGTACCAAGAAGAAATCTTTATCCCAAGCTAAAGAATGTGAGTTTTATTCTAGAAATAATGGGGAGCCATGAAAAAGACCTGGATACAGATATGTCTCGGTTAGATTTGGATTGTGTGTAGACTGCACAGTGGACTGGAGAAGAGGGATCTGGGACGTGTGTGTGGGGGCACATCTAAGCAATTGCAAAACTCCTTGAAAAGAAAACAGAGGGACTGATGGTCATAGGGGAGTGTTGAGCCTCATTTAGGAGGTAAAATGGTAGCCTCTGATGCAAGCTGATGACAGGCTGCAGTGGGGAGGAAAGAGATGAAAGGGGTGATAGCCGGGGCAATGGAATGCTGGTTGCCCACTGTCGGCGCTGATGGGCCATGTCAGGAGAGGTGTGGGAGCAGAAGATAAGATGGCCTCTTTAAGGGAGGTAGAGCTGGAGGTCTCTGGAATGATCTCTGGTAAAGACACCCAGCTCTTCAGCTACAAACCCAAGAGGCAAATGTCCTTCTAGACCATGCCATAGAAGGAGCCTCAGACACTGGTTGTACAGCTTGTTCTCTTGTTACTGTCTCTACTGCCACCACACCCATCACAACTCCCAGCCACCCTCTCCCACCGTACCTGTGCACTAAGTTACCACAGCCTGTTGATTTACCATTTAAAGAGCCTTCTTAAACCTGTTTCCTCCTTTTCCCCATTTCCACAGGCCAAATACAAAGCCTTATGCAATTGTTTTGCAACAGCAGCCTAAAACTGCTCCTACCTAGGTCTAACTTCTATGGTGTGTGTGTGTGTGTGTGTGTGTGTGTGTGTGTGTGTGTGTATGCCATATATCACAATGTATCTATATATTTCAATATGTACATATACATACACATATACATATATATGGGAGGGGTTGGAAGCAAGATCTTGCTGCCTTAGTTACCTTTCTATTGCTGAAAGAGACACCAGGACCAAATAACTTGTAAGAGAAAACATCTAATTGGGGGCTTCCTTACAGTTGCAGACAGTAGAGTCCATGACCATCATGGTGGGGTATGGTAGCAGGCAAGCAGTCATGACACTAGAATAGTAGCTGAGAGATCACATCTGATCCACAAACAAGAGCCTAAGAGAGAAAGCCAACTGGAACGGCATAAACTTTTTAACACCCCGCCAGGCGGTGGTGGCGCATGCCTTTAATCCCAGCACTTGGGAGGCAGAGGCAGGCGGATTTCTGAGTTCGAGGCCAGCCTGGTCTACAGAGTGAGTTCCAGGACAGCCAGGACTACACAGAGAAACCCTGTCTCGGAAAAAAAAAACTTTTTGACACCCCAAAGCCCACCCCCAGCGTACATCTCCAACACAGTCTCCAAAAAGGCCGCTGCCTCTTAATCCTTCCCAAACAGTTTCACCAACTAGGGACCAAGCATTCCAACATACAAACTTATGGGGACCATTCTCATTCAAACCATTCTGCTTGTTACGTATCTCAGGCTGGCCTTAAACTCAAACCCAAGATCCTCTCGAGTACCTGGTTAGAGGAGTGCATCAGTATGCTTGCCGTAAAAGTGACATTTTAAAAAAAGATTTATTTATTTTATGTATGCAAGCACACTGTCACTGTCTTCAGACCCACCAGAAGAGGGCATCAGATCCCATTACAGAGGGTTGTGAGCCACCATGTGGGTGCTGGGAATTGAACTCAGGACCTCTGGAGGAGCAGTCAGTGCCCTTAACTGCTGATCCATCTCTCCCACCCCCAAAGTAACATTTTTTTAAAAGAGATTTTAATTTATTTTTTAATTATGTGTGCATATGCACATACATATAATAAATGGCCTTTAGAGGCCAGAAAAGGGGGTCAAATCCCCTGGGCCTGGAGTTACAGGCAGTTGTGAGCCTGGGTGCTGGGAACAGACGTTGAGTCCTCTGCAAGAGCAGTATGCAGTATTAACTGCTGAACCATCTTTCCAGACCCTTAAAGTGACATTTTTAACATAAAAAATGATGGTGACACCTATACCCTATTACAGCCTGTCCACTGTTTTCCTGTCAGTGTGTAGCAAAGGACTGAACACTATGCATCCCATCTGGTGGTTTTGTCCCAGTAATACTAAACTGGTAAAAAACAAACAAACAAACAAACAACAGAACCCCCCCTTCTCAGGGATCCACATCCTTCATTCACATCAATGACACCTTCTACCTGGAATATTCCTGTCCTAGGGATCATTCCCTGGGAAATGGATATGTCTTGTTTTGTTTTTCCCTTAGCTACAGAAGCATTGGGATTGTCCATGCCCTGCAAAAACCCTGTTTTGTTTTGTTTTGTTTTGTTTTGTTTTGTTTTGTTTTGTTTTGTTCTGTGTGTTCTGTTTGTTATTTTCATCTCTGGAGACTGAACCCAGAGCCTCCCACAGGCATGGTGAGCGAGTGAGCATTCCGTTGCTGAAGCACACTTACAGTGGGAACCGGATTCTGTGATTCTGACACTGTAGTCAGCGAATGCTCCCAGGCGTGTGGTAATCACGGGGTTGCTACAGAGGTCTCTGATGATCTCACAAGAACTCTCAGGTTGGAATAGCCCACACTAACTAGTCATTGCATGCAGATGCCCCCAGGGAGAGAGCTTCCTCCTTCCCAAGGCAAGTCCTGGAGAGAGAGTCATCTGCGAGTCAGCACTCCTACACAAGAGAGTGCCTCTGTCCAGAGAAGGTTCTTGGCAGCATGCTATAGGCTCACTGTACTCACCTTGCTGGCCTGCAGGAGCCCGTCAGCCTTCAGACTCCAGCTCACCTGTTCCCACCCCCATCAGCCTTCCTTGTACCACTTCTGTTTTTCACACGTGACTCATGTGTTTCCGTGTCTACATCCCCACATCCCATCCTAAGTAGATCTGAAGGGGGTGGCACTGAGCCAGTAGTAGAACTCGCAACAACGCTGGATACACATGATTTTGCAATAGATATGCATTGCACTGGGTGGAATATAATCCTCTAAGATTATAAAAGGGAAAGCTGGATATGAAATGCCATGTAGAAAAAAAAGAGAGAGAGAGAGAGAAGTAGATGGGCAGCCAGGCTGCGACTCAGACCCGATCTCTCCCATGCTACTCTCCAAGTTGCCCGTGGTAGGGAGAAGCTGGAATCTGAACTGAGAGTGAAGTGTGTCAGGAACCAGGAAAAAAAAACTGGAACGTGCAAACTGCCATGTGGCTGATGGAGCTGAAAGAAAGAAGTAAAGCTCAGAGGGAAAGAAGATGTCTCCAGGGAGGGGGAAACCGGCTCCTTGTTCTTGCTGCCTATTGGACAGCTGCCACCCAGGTTCTTACATAAAGAAGGGTAGGAAAGGATTGGACAGCGGCTCAGAGGTTATGAGTGTGTACTGTTCTTGCAGCAGAGTATGGTACCCAACACCCACATTGAGTGGCTCACAATCACTTGTAACTCCAGCCCTGGAGCATCCAGCACTTCTGGCCTCCACTGGCACCTACGCTGGTGTGTGCTGGTGTGTGCAGGTGCGTGTATGCATGTGTGCATGTGTGTAACTGCACGCACACAGTTTAAAAAGTGTTTTGTGGGAGGGAAGGGAACAAGAAACAAGCATCAAGGTGTAGGTGCATACACACACCAAATGAAACAGTCACAGACAAAAAGGATTTGAAATTCTAGTCAATGAATAAATAAAACACAAAGTTTTTAGTACCTAGTCCTAGTCGGGACCTTCTTTCACCTCCCAGGAACAGAATCCTGAGTTGCACACCCCACCAGCAATTTCTCTGCTCTTTGTCCCCATTTTCAGTTTCTTAACAGCTTTCCCTCCATGAGGAAAGCAAAGATTGGAGACCGTCTCTGCTAGTGGCCAGCAGGAGGCAGTGTTCAACAAGCAATGATCGAGATTTACAGACAGACTAGGGAAGGAAGTGAAAAGTGAAAATTCCTTACAGCCGCCTCTGACACCCTTTCTGTTTTTTTTTCAACCCCACCCCCTCCTTGGCTATAATTTCTCCAATCCTAGTTTAGTATAACTCACAGATTTCTTATTCCCAACTTTCCAAAGAAGACTAACTCCTAACCAATTTTCAGGAACCCATATGAGAGGCTTGAATTCAGGCCCTCTTCTCTGAGGACATCCTCCCTAGAGCATAGCTGGTCTGGCGGAAGAGGAGTTGAATGTCAGACCCTTTCGTTTCTGTTGCCTAGTACAGTGAACAAACTATACAGAAGTACAGGTTGGCCCTGCTACTTACTGCCCCCGTGGTGTCATGTGATGCACATGTATAAATCGATGTGTGTGTGTGTGTGTGTGTGTGTGTGTGTGTGTGTGTGTGTGTGTGTGTCTTATTGAGTCAGAGTTTCTATGTGTAGCACTGGCTGTCCTGGAACTCATTCTGTAGATCAGACTGGCCTCCAACTCAGATTCTTCCCCCGATCCCCACCCCACCCCACTCCACCTCCAGCTCCACAGCTCTGGAATTAAAGACCTGCAGCACCACTGCCAGGCAAACAGAGCACATTCATGCAGACCCCATTTAACCCTCCTAGCACTCCGACTGGCCTTGACTATTCTTCCCAACTCATAGGTGAAGAAGCTGACAGGCGAGGTTTGTTTATTGTTGTGTGAAGAGTAAAGATGAACCAGGTGTGGTAGCCCACACCCCTAATCCCAGCACTCAGAAAGCTGAGGCGGGAGGACTGCAGCAAATTCAAGGTCAGCCTGGGCTAAAGAGTGAGAGGCTGTGTTTCAAAAATACTAATAGGAAGAGGAAAATGAGGAAGAGAAGGAAAGGAGGGAGGGAGAGAGGAGGGGAATAAAGATATCACCAGTCCTTTGGCTACCAGGTATGGGCTGGGCTTTCTCTCCCTCTAGCACAATACTGCTGCTGCCGCCCGGCCCGCTGCCATTGCTTCTGCTGTCACTGCCGCAGTCGCGGGCCTGCTTCTCCCCCTACCCTACATCTCCCAATCTTACAGACCCATGGGTTTCTGTGTCCTGAGTTAGTGACCTGTGATGGCAACTCTCTTGTTAACTCACCTTCCACACCAGGTCTAACTTTAAAGCACAGAAAAGGTTTTTAAAGAAGCAGAAAGATAAAAGATGGGCCTTCTAGGAAGAGGAAGAAGAGGAGGCAAGGAAGGCAAGCAAGCACTCCACGAGGCATTGAGAAGGAAGGGGTAGGTGAGCTGAGAGAAAATCTATGCCCAGATTGTAAAGGGACACAAACAGGACCCCCATTGTGTGGGTACAAAGGAGCCATATGTCTGCCAGTCTACAGCACTGTGTGTGTGTGTGTGTGTGTGTGTGTGAGAGAGAGAGAGAGAGAGAGAGAGAGAGAGAGAGAGAGAATGAGAATGTATGTGAGTATGTGTGTGAAAAGAGAGAGAGAGGGAGAGAGACTGTATATGTGAGTGTGTGTGTGAGAGAGAGAGAGAGAGAGAAAGAGAGAGAGAATGTATATGAGTATGTATGTGAAAAGAGAGAGGGAGAGAGACTGTGTATGTGAGTGTGTGTGTGTGTGTGTGTGTGTGTATGTGAGAGAGTGTGTATATGTATATATGTGTGTGTGTGTAAGGAGGACTGGCTTAGAGACCCCATTCTGAAGCCCTTGGGGCCTTGCCTTCTGCTGTCACTGACTTAAGGTTTTCCAAGACAGAGGGCAGGGGAGCAATTATTATAGCAGACAGGACAGAAGACCAGGGGCCTGTGGCCACCGGGGCACGAACAGCCCAAAGAGCTCGTTCTGTGCATGGGAGCTAGAAGAGGAAAGAGAGATGATGAGTCAGAGTGTCTCCTCCCTGGGACACACACACACACACACACACACACATACACACACACACACACACGCTTCGTTCACACCCTGCTGCCTCTGGAGCTGGGTTTTGTTTTGCTGTTTCTGCCTTCTATCATATTGTTTCTTTGGATTTTGAAACAGCGTCTTGCTATATAACCCTGGTTGGCCCAGAACTCTCTATATTACCAAGCCTGGGCCTCAAGCTTGAGCAATTATTCTCTGCCTCCCTGGTGCTGGGAATCTAGGCATGAGTCACCATGCCCTGCTTTCGAGCTGGGTTCTGGAACAGTATGAGATGAACTATGATGTTCTGTTCCTCTCCTTTCTCCCTGCCTGCTAGCTCTGTCGCTCCCACTTTTCTCTCCTTCACTCAGCCCAGAGACTGCCATCTCCCTCACCACTCCACTTTGTGCGGTCAAGCCCCCTCCCAGCCCCTCCTCCCATCTCCTATGCCCTACCCCCTCTCTTCCTCCTTCCTTGTCCTGCCATGCAGAGCAGAGCGGCAGCCGAGGCCAATTGATTATCTGAAGAAATTTGGAGTTAGCAGCAGAACAGCTGCAGCGGTCCCCTCTCACCATCCTCAGGCCCTAAGGGACCTGGGAGGGGAGGGGCCCCTAACCCTTCCGCTCTCCAGCCTGGGAGGGACCGAGGTGCTCCCTGAGCATAAGGCATAATGCTCACATTTAGAATCACGCCTCAGACCCTGGGGCTTGGGTTATAATCCCAGTCTGTCATCATAGGGAGTCACATCACCTTTCTGGATAGGCACCTGTCTTTGAAACAAAGGTTGTTAGCAGGCATGGTGGCACACACCTGTAATCCAAGCTTTCTGGAGGCAGAAACAGGTGGATGGCAGGTTAAAGGCCAGCCTGGGCTATTTAATGTGACTTTGTCTCAAAATAAGTAAATAGATTAAACAATGAAAGTTGTTAGGCAGATATAGCAGTGCACCCTTGTAATTCTAGCACTGGGGAGACTGAGGCAGGTCAGAGGCCAACCTGAGCTACATAGAGATATCTGGTCTTCAGTTTTTTATAAATTAAAAAAAAATGGAAGGCAAGGTAAGGAAGAGAGGTAAGGAGACAGGGAGGGAAAAACTGGACCCCAGGATCTTCCAGGGTCCTTTGGAACTAGTCTCATGTAGTTCTCAGATTTCCCTGATCTCAGTTTTGCCCACCCTCTTTCTGGGCTCTGGGCATAAAATATTTCATTAAATTCACAAGCAAGAAGGCAGACATGGAATCTTGAGAGTTCCTTCCCAGCTCTAATCCAAACCCCTCTTGATAATGGCATGCAGTAGTCATTCCTTAAGCACCAGAGAATGTCTCTGCATTCCTTCTCACTGCTTTACCTGCAGCCATTTTACATGGCCTCAAAGTCAGGAGAGGCTCTCCCAGGGTCTCTAGCCAGAGCACTCCATCTGAAGTGGGAATGTGCTCTAAGTGTCTCTATGCAGACTAGCTTTTCCAGCCCCTCTGATTGAATTCCTCCTTGTTGGACCAGGTGATTCTGAGGCTGAACAGACCCAGGTACTACAAAAAAACTCAAAGTGTTTCTTGGAATTAAAATCTGTTATCTGAGAACTCCTACTCAGTGACCATGATTCTAACTCCTGGAGCCAAACACAGAATGTCCATTTTGTTCGTTTAGTATGCGAAGATGAGGGTGGGTTTACCTCTAAATCTACTCTTTACTTACTTTGTTTTTGAGACAGACTCTCATATATCCTAGGGTGGCCTCAATGGTAGCTGAGAATAACTTTGATCCAACTGCCTCCACCTTAGCGTGCTAGGATTAGAGATTTCAGAACAGCCCCTTGTATGCAATGCTAGGGAACGAACCCATGTTTTCGGGCATGGTAGGCATGCACTTTACCAACTGAACTGTCCTTAATATGTACTATATATTATATGTATTCTAGCCCCTGAAAATATTCTTATCAAAACAGACAAGTGTGAGGCCTTTAGTCCCACTCCCAGCACCAAATCACTAATAAAACAGAAGTCCAAATTTATCTTGTTCCCTTGTAGAGTGGTCCCTAGACATTTGCCTTCTTAACCATGCAGTGATCCTCTCTGTTTATCAGTCGTCCTGTTAAAACAGGGGGTCCAAAAGAGCACCACCCTTCAGGCTGGGTCATTTTAGGGAGGCCAGCTATAGCAGTAAACACCTGTAATTCCAGCACTTGGGAGGTTAACAGGCAAGGAGATTTCAAATTTAAGATTGCCCTTAGCTAGTGTCAAGTTTAAGGCCAGTATGAGCGCCATGAGACCCTGTCTTCAATCGAACCATCCACCACCCAAAAGAAACTACATCTGGGGTCTGAGTTTTAAGTTTGTCCCTAATCGCTGTGTGACATTGGGTTAGGTGTTCTTTGGGCTTAAAATGTCTTTACAAAACGATTTTAGGGGCTTTCTAGAATCCCTCTGATGCCAGCTCAGCACCTTCCCCGCTTTGGTGTTTCTGGGCAGGATTAGATTAGATTCTAGTCAGGGCTAGACTTGCATCCATAACCACCGGCTTCAGTCAGACAAGCCCAGCCCCTCAGCACGGCCCCTCCCCTTCCTCTCAGTCACAGGTTCCGCCAAACCTCCCCTGTATCTAATGCCGAGGAGCACAGAACACACCAGGGGTTGAGGTTCCAGGCAACTTTGACCTCACCTGTAGATGGTAAACGAAAAGGCAGTGCTTTGGTTTTATGCCCTGACTTTCTCCAGCAGCATGAACCCACAGACACAGGTTTAACTTGGGTTCTATTAGGACATTTGGCTGCCTTCTCTCAAGACCATGGGGGAAACGATCTGAAAAACAGAATCACTCCATGCATGCTAAGACGATCACAATTTCTTTTTCTCTGTAGCCCCTCTTCTCTGTCTTCATTTACTTACGACATGAAGCTCTCATGATACAGATGCTCAGAAGAAGCTTCCACACCCAGGCCTGCCTGCCGATAGCCACCCTACATAACCCTCAGGCCAGCTTTCCAACACAAAGGAGCCACAGCCGTATCTGGTACTAGATCGAGGTCACTTTAATTTTTCTTTTTGTAAGAAATTAGGAATGCAACCAGACAAAGACTTACACACAGGACACCAGACACAGATCCCAGGGTCTGCTCTGGGTGGTATTGGGAAAAGCAGGGCTAGTAGAAGGGATGGAGTGGATAGGGCTGGAGGAGGATTATTGGGGCAGGGACAGCGGGAAAGATTGAGAGAGGACCCCCTAGAAGCTGGGGGCGGGGGGGCTGGGAAGGGGCACTATTCCAGAGGAAAGAGGATAGGGACAGATGGAGCTGAGGAAGGGGTACCAGTATGGTGGGTGAAGGGATCCCACACATACTTGCACTGGAGAAGGAAGAAGAGAAGAAGTGACCTGGGAGAAAGCAAGAGGGACCCAGGAGAGCTAGCTGCAAGGAGCCCCCCTCGCCCTATCCCAAAGTGCATAACTCGGTAATAAATAGTAATATTTATAAATAAATAAATAAGTGAATAAATAAATAAATAAATACATAAATAAATATCCTTGTAGAGCTAGTAGTTTGGTGTGAGGATGAATGGAGCAGAGAGAAGCAGTAAGTTCATCTACGGGGCGTCTGGGGCCCATAGACTTTCCTGTCCCAAGGCTACAGCGGGCAGGTGGATGGGGCTCAGCAGCATGGGCGGGGCACCTTCCTTCCCACGGCAGTTTAAGAAAGGAAAGGGGGGAAATGTAGTAAGAAGGCCCTACAGCATTCATGGAGGGCAGTAGCAGGCATCCCCTTGCATCTGAGGGAGGAGCTAATGGGGTTTGCATGTTTTCAAGGGTCCACTGGGACAGAAGCAGCTGCTGCAGAGCTGCCCCACCCAGGGCCTGAGCCTTCTGCAAGGTTCCCTGGTCTGTGTTGGAGATGTCATCCTTATCCCAGGACTGAGGTTTTCCTTTTTCTAGATGGCACAGGGAAACGGCAAATTCTGGAATGGTGATGTGGGAAGGGACCGGGAGTGGCCGGACAGCTCCAAGAAGGCAAGGCACTCACTACCAAGTTAGATCTGAGGTCTGCAAATCCTAAGCCTCAGGAACGGGAGAGGCAAAAGAAAGGCAGAATTTTTCTATAATCTCTGGCTACCCAGGAGACACCTCCCTTGTCTTTCTACCTCCTCAGGCATGGACAGACAAGTCAGAGAGTTAGGAAGCCACTCCTCCAACCTCTGCCAGAAGAGTGAGAATCGGGGCCTGGGGTCTCTGAAAACTTGGACATAGGGCAGAAAAGGCAGCAGCTGAGTAGAGGCTAGGCTTAGTAAACCCAGCAAGGACTCCATTCTGACCACTCTGGCAAGCAACTCTGACCAGCTAGGCCCAAACAACTCTCTGAAGGAACCCATAAGAACACCCTTCACATTCCTGGGCCAGTAAAAAGAAAGTGGCCTTCAGGACTAGTGATGTGAGCCCGGTCCTCTGGGATGGAAAGGAGCCGGCCATTCTAAGTAATGCATGGTGACAGGGGGCTCTGGAGAGGCCCAGGGAAAGGGGGAGAATCCAGGGCAGGATGCAGGCTGAGTTCAGACGTCCAGCACGTGGTTCAGATAGGAGATATAGCAGATGGCCAGGCGTAGGATCTCAATCTTGGAGAGCTTCTTGTCCGGGGGCAGAGTGGGCAGCAGCTTGCGCAGCTCGGCGAAGGCCAGGTTGAAGGCTTCCACGCGGATGCGCTCCCGCGTAGCGTGTGCCGTGCGGTACTTGGCCGTGGCGCGGCGCCGGCGCCTGCGCTCCTCACGACTCAAGTGCTGCAGGTCTTTGCGGCCAGACTCTCCGAGCTCCGAGCTCCGGACCTGGCCCACTCCGGGATCCCCCGAGCCAGCACCATCCGGGCCTGGCCCGCCCCCACAGTCGCTAAAGCCCGACTCAGTCTCCGAGTGGGTGGGAGGCAGGTCCAGCTCCATGGTGTCGGAGTTGAGCATCATGATGGAAAACCCCCACCTAGGGAAATGCGGATTCTCTCCCCACCCCTCCCCTTGGGAGCTTGAAAGAGGGCTGTGAAAAAGGTAGAAAGGGCTTGGAGTGCCGAGGTCCGCCACTGAGCTCTGGAAAGCAGAATTACTTCAAAGTTCCATGGTCAAGATTCCAGCCTGGAACCTGAAACACAGAAAGATGAACTAAGAATTGACCGCTTAAGGTGTGGGCAGCTCAGAGTGGGGCGCGGAGTGGGGATGGGGGGGGGGGGGCGTAGGTGAGGTGTGAGTTGGGAGTTGGGGTAAAGGAGAGCCGAACTTGGCTTCAGAGTTGTCCAAGGTTAGAGAGACCAGTAGGTTGGAAAGGAGAGGGAGAAATAACTGAGGAAGGAGAAAGTCCTGGGAAGGACACAGCAGGAACACTACCGCCAAATGAGAGGACTGAAGTGCTGACATTGGACTTGGCCGTCATTTCTTGAATATGAGAACAGAAGCATAAGCAAAAAGAAAAAAAAAGTCGACACCAAACTTAACTGTAAAGCACTAAAGAGAACAATTCCCACAGTGGAAATTCAACCTATGGAATAAGGGAACAATCACAAATCAGGATTCTGGAAACAGGTTAATATGCAAAGCACATGAGGAAGTCCCTAGGCAGGTGTGGCAGCTTACTCCTTTGGAACCCCAGCACTCAAAAAGCTGGGGCAGGAGGATTGTGAATTTGAGACTATCTTCTGGATAGTCAGTCTCAAAAAAAAAAAAAAAAAAAAAAAAAAAAAAAAAAAAAAAAAAAAAAAAAGAAAGAAAAAAGAAAAGAAAAAAGAAAAAAAAAGAAAAAGAAAAGAAAAGTTCAGAGCAACCAAAATATTGAATAACCTAATTTTAAAATGAGAAAAGGACTCCAACAGACATTTCTCCAAAGATAATGCACAAATGGCCAACATATGTACGTGAATACAAGGCACATCACTGATCACTAAAAATGTGAAGTAAACCATAGTGAGACATCACCTAATAGCCACTAGAGACAGAGAATGTATTTAAGAAAAAAACCTTAAAACTAAAAAGTGTTGGCAAGGGTATGAAGAATTGAGAACCTGTGTCTGTGAAGCGGTACACCCACTATAGGCAATGGCCTGGATATTCCTCAAAAAACCAAAAGTGGAAATACACTATGATGTTTCAGCACTCAGGAGAGATTGGTGCATGAATGCTCATAGCAGTGGCAGAAGCAACTCAAACGTCCACCAGAGGAAGAATGGACAAATACAATGTAGATACAATGTATACATGATAATAAACTGTGAGCCTTGAATGCGATTCCTCTCATACTGCAATGGAGACTAGACCTTGAGGACTTTATACTATGGGAAGTTAAACAATCACAGAAAGACAAATACTGTGACTCCACTCATTTACGTTTCTGAAGTAGTCTAATTCACAGAAACCAAGTGGCTTGATGGTTGCCAGGCTGGAGGGCAAGGCAGAGGGGAGCTAGCCGTCCTTTAAACAATATAGCATCTCAGATTCATGAGACGAAAAAGTTCTGGAGATCAGTTTCAGGTGAATATACTCAATGTGCTCAAGCCCTACACTTATTTGTTGTGATAGCAAATTTTGTTATGCGGGTTTTTTTCCATAATAATAAGTAAGGGGAAAGGCAGAGCAGCAATGCGGGTGGGGGGACAGACTTGCAAACCCTTGGCTTTGGAACCTTCTTCACCCTTGTTTCTTACTGAGGGAGGAGGCTAACCCAGAGATGGCCATTGTCAAGGGCACTGGGAAATAAGGACCTTGGCATAGGTACCTTGGTTCAGTCCCTCAGAACTCCTCCATTTCCTCAACATCACCACTGTAGACATTAGGCCCTACCACCCTGCCCATCAGAACCAAAGAAAGGTATTTCTTCTCAGCACCTGCACTTGCTCAGGACCACCAGATCCCCCTGCTCTGTCCTTTGCACATTTAGCCCTTGCCATTCTCTGGCCCTCTTGGCGATTCTGTAAGGGAAGTGTTTGGAAACTCACCCGCAGCCTGTGGCATGGCCTGCAGAGGAGGACATGGGCAGCTTCTTGGAATTCCCCTTATGGAACTCAGCTAAGTTCGCTCGTCTCAGAACCACTTGGGCCTTTCCCAGTGAGTTCAGCTTTGATAGAGACAGAAAGAGATAGAATCACTTGGGATCCTTCCCAGTCACCGTCCCCAGCCCTAGCTTGGCAGCTGACAGCTGATACACTCTCATAGGAGTCACCCTTTCTTCTAGGCTTGCCCCACCCTACCCCACAGAAGACAGGTTCAAGACCAGAGCAGTTACTAAGCTCTTAAGGGGACACAAACAAAACCACCAGCATTTGCTGGTGGAGAGACACCTACACACCGACTGGGACATAAAACAACCTAATTAATGCTGCAATTATGAACATCCTCCATATTGTAGGGTCCAAAGGACGAGAACAGTAATAGTGTAGGGTCATGGGGGAGCTTCTCCTATACACGTTTAGTATCCCTAATTCCCCACTCTCAAAGTGAACTGGAGCCAAGAGTTCAGCCTTGGGGTTCATAGGACATTTATAGCAACCGGATTCCCCCTCTGCCCAGTCCCCATGATCCCAAGTCCTCCATCACTCTCTGGTGTCCTCCCTTTCTCTCTCCTGCTCCCCATCTGTCACGACCCATCTCCACCTGCCCCTCCCTTCTCCCCACCTCCACTCCCAGCAGCAGCTTCTATATTCTCCTCAAGTCTTTCCTCCACGTCTGCTCTCAAAGTCTCTGGCTCTGAGAAGCAGGGAAGCAGCAATTCCAAGCCGATATTCCAATAGCAATTCCAATAGGAATTCTCTCCCTGCTTCCTCCAACTGCCCCTCACAGATGCTGCCCAAAGAATCCAAGAGAAGTAGGTAAGAAAGAGAGGCAGAGATGGATAGAGACCCAGAGAGACTTCCTGGAGGAAGGTTCTGAGAGGGGACTCCAGTCAGAGATTAGGAGAGACGTGCCCACCCTTCCCCAGCCCATGGTTTCCCCTTACCTAGAAGGACTCTGCCAAGGGATCCAAGCTGGTAAGCGAGGGGGACAGCGTAGAGAGCCCCAGTCTCTTCTCGCTGCTCAAGGGTCATCTGTCTGCAAAGTTAGTGAGCGGTTTCTAGAGCTCTTAGCAGCAGCGTGTTGTAGCTAAACAGGGTCCAGGACAGATGAGAAGGGTGCACGTGGTAGAGATGTAAGACCTAGGCAGAAGGGACGGTCTTAGTCCAGAATTGGAGTCACCCACAGTCACACTCACACACCCACACATACACACACCCACACACCCACACATACATACACTCACAGACACATACACACCTGAGCTGGCCAGCCTTCTGTGTGTATAAATATGGAGATACACACACACCCCCAGCTCTCTATTGGCTGGCCCAGGCACCCCCCCTCATCAATATTAAACATCCAGGCCAGGCAGCCATTGGCAGAGGGATCTGGGAACCCCTTGGGAGCTGGGGGCGGGGGCCGGCCCTGAGGGGGGCGGGGAGTGGGGGAGCAGGGACATCTGTTCTCCATGCATATTTCATAAGCAAGAAATAGAGAGCTGGGGAAGGGGTGGGGCTGAGGCAAGAGCCAGGGCAGGACCACAGATGAACTCCCTCAGTCTCCCACACTAGAGGTAGCAGGGCAGAGACTCCAAAGAAGCTGGATTTAAATGTCATAGTTCCAGTCTAAGTCCCAGCATGGCTCTGATTGCCCCTTCTCCATCTCTCTTTCCTGCAAAGAAGGCTCTCCAAAGTACTAGGATAGAAACTATGAAAAGACTAAGTAATCAGTAACCTGAAAGTCCTTCCCCTAAGTGAGTTCTCACATAGATAGCACCCACTGCTTAACTGGCTGCCTCTTGCTGCTGTTCAGGTTCTAACCTTTGTCATCCTGGGACTTCAGCAACTTGATCATCTCTCTTTTCCAGGTCCCATTCTCCTACCTACCCCATCACCAGGCCAGGAGTGGAGTCAGATTCTGGGTGGAGACCCCCACAGGAAGTTTTTCTAGGCTGGTTAGTCCAAGCTTATCTACAGGGAATCAGGGGCTTGGGAAGAAAGAGCTAATAGGAGAGGGAGGAGAAGATCCAAGAAAGGCAGGGCAGAGATTGGAGGGGCTCCTGGAGAGGAGGAGGGCAGTGCAGTCTGCCGGAGTGTGCAGGCCATCAAATGAGCAACAAGAAAAGTAGATACAAAATTATGTGCAAATGAACGCTGATTACGTTCACGTCAATAGCTCAACCGCCTCCAGGGTCTGTGTCTGTGCATATGTGTGGCTCTGTGTCTGTGTGGGTGTGCTGCAGGGTGGCCTGAGAGGGGAGCCAGTTTCTGGGGCTAAGGGAAGCACAGAGAAGTAGTGGGCTGGGTTTCAGCATGAAAATTCTCCCATGTATTCAGCGGAAGGACATCTTCATTGAGCCTCAGTATCAGAGACAGAGACTTCAGGCACAGTGAGCTACAGCGAAAGAGGCTCTGCTGGCTGTATGACCCTGGACAAGTAATGACCTTTGAATATCAATGTCCTTTTTCTTTAAAACAGGGTAAATTATGACTGTGTAGGTTGCCATGGAGATCAAGTGAGATTGTGCTTGTAGTAGTGTAGACCCTACTAAGCACAGGCAGTGGGAAAGATTTGCCTCTTCTCTGTGCCTTCTCAACCTTTTCTGGGCTTTCTCCAGGTTGGGGCCTGCCCTACAGGGAGTACTATAATTCCTCCCCAAGCTCACCCTCCTCTCCCTACCCCCAGGCCTGGGAGGTGCCAACTCCCACCTGGGCAGGCCCAGACAGGTGCCCAGGCGCCAGCAGATGGGCTGAGCTGGAGGGGAAAGAAGGCCTGAGGAGGGGGTGGGGGGGGCAGGGGATCAGGTGGCGGCTTGGTTCTTGCATCATCATTGCCATGGTGCTGATTAAAAACCAATCTCCATCTAATGAGCCCCCAGCAACAACAATCCTACTCCCCACCCTCCTGCCCTCCAACTCATCCAAGAAAGTGGGAGAAAGTGCCATGGGGGAGATGGGAGAAGGTAGGGAGAAGCTGAGGAAAATGACGTAGACACAAGGAGATGCTGAGACACGGAGGAGACACAGAGAAGTGAGAAGATGTAGTCATAGGGTGACAGAGAAATAGGGAAGACAGAGAGGTAGGGAAAGAGGATGAGGCCAGGCTGTCAGTCCTTTAGAGAAGGTAGAAATATGTAAGAGGTGTGTGTGTGTGTGTGTGTGTGTGTGTGTGTGTGTGTGTGTGTGTGAGAGAGAGAGAGAGAGAGAGAGAGAGAGAAAGAGACAGACAGACAGACAGAGACAAAAGACAGAGACAGACAGACAGACAGACAGATGACAGACAGACAGATGACAGACTTGGGGAGAAACCTGAAAAGAGGAGACTGCTATGGAGACTCAGATGGAGGAACATATTCAGGAACGGGGAGATATGAGAGAGGAGATGCACACATGGAGAGAGTAGAGCACAGACAGTTGTCAAGAAGAGAAAAATTATGAGCTATAAGGTAGGGAGACCCAATAATCAAGTATTAAGGTGTCATCCAAATGGGGGATGGAGATCCCAAAGGGTAAAGAACACAGAAGAACCACAGACCAGTGGTGGAGGCAGAGGCAGGAGCCAGACTCCTGCTGCCAGCTGCACCCCTTGCATGCTGTTTAGCCCCACAACCTCTGTCCCTGAAGCATCCAGCCCTAGCTGTCCCATATACTCAGGGGACTAGTTCTTCCTCCTCCGCATCTGTCATCCCAAGATCTTAGGCTCTGGGGACTTCCAGTCCCAGGCCTCACTCAGGAACTCAGTTCCTGAGTAACAAAGAGGAGTTAATAGCATCAAACCATAGAAAGCACTGTGTCTGCTGGGCCCAGAGTCCTCGTGACCTGGAAAGTCATGTAACTTTCGCTGAATTCTTTTCACCACCTGTAACGTGGGCATAATATCACTTTCGCCATAGGGCTCTTGTGACACCCGGTGACACAGGACACGAGAGACTGCTGAGTGAACTGTATGTGTATGGTGCTCATCCTAACTTCCTACACCTGCAGGGTGGTCAGAGGGGTCCAGGAAGTTCCATCCATTTATGTATGTAAGAAAACATGACTGGGGGAAGCTGAGGAGAGCTCTTCATGTTGGGAGCATTCTCTCTCTCTCTCTCTCTCTCTCTCTCTCTGTGTGTGTGTGTGTGAGTGTGTGTGTGTGTGATCTTACCTGTAAGGGAAGACAGAGGAGCAGGCCTTGGGCATGGAGAAAATGATTATACCTTTGTGCTTATTATTTTGCATTTTATAGACTTTCACTTTTTCAGACTGTGGTTCACAATTTTCTCTCTCCCTCAGCCTGTGAGGGTCTGGGGGGAGGGACGTTGGAGGGTAGGTTAGACACAGGGGCTGGGGCTAGTCCTTGAGGGTAAGCAGAGGGTCTGGAGAAGCTGGGAAGCAGTGGGCTTGGCAGGAGAGGGGATGACATATGTGGGGAGCCCTAGGGACCCAACCAGGCAAACTGGCTGGCAGGGAGAACAGACAGTGTTAACTCTTGCTGTGCCACACCACCTGACCCCTCTCTGAGAGTGGCTGTGGTTGAGGTGTTATTTTTGTCAGTGACTGGAGGTGTGTTAGGTCACAGGAGGCAAGGGAAGCCTGAACAGGAAATGGCTACCTGCTTGGAAATGGCGGCAATGCTGTAGTGTGTCTTCACCCTCGAGTTTCTGCCCTTGGTTTCCACATGGTCTCTGTCAGTCTGTCTTTCTCTGTCTCTACCTCTCTGTGCCTCTAGAAGGTGACAGCGGGTCTCCACTCTGGCTAACTACACAATCTGTCACTCTCTGTGCTGCCAGCCCAGCTGGAAGCCCCCCTTCTCAGTATCCAGCCCAAGCCCTCTGCCCCTGGCCCCCTAGGCCTTCACGCCTTTGTTTCCTAAGGCGGCCTCCCCTTTCTTCCTCTCATTCACTTACCTCTCCTTAGCTCAGAGCCCATCTCCAATCTCATTACAACCTCGGCCTCCAACCACTGTGTCCCCCCCACCCCCAGCCTCTTCTCTTTCCTCCCCCATCCATCTGTCTTCCCTGAAGCTCTCCTCTTTGTGTCCTCCCATCTGTCACCACCAGCACTGGGCTTACTCCCCTCTGGGCCACACCCGCCTGGCCTTTCTCCCCTTGGGCTCAGTTCCCTCTCTCCCGTCCTCCTTCAGCCCTGGCAGGAACCCTACTTCCTCTGTCTCTTTTCATAAGCTGCTTTCTCAGGACCTTCTCCCTCACTTCAGTTTGAACCCCAGCTCTCCAGCCTCTCTGACCATTCCTCACTTGTGAGTTGGGGGAAGAGTGCGGACTCCAGGGTCCCAGCCCCTAACCCCTGAGCAACCACTTAGTTGGGACAGACGATGGTAATGTTGGCTCACAGTTGCATCAGCTCAGGTGAATGGCTTCTTAGGCCCCCTGAGATGACCCACTTTTGCTCTCTCTGTTTCTGGGTTTGGCCCCATGGCTTCTACTGCCCTTCTCTACCCAGGAGTGTGAGAGGCTCCTCTACCTTCTGAGTATAAGTTCATGGAGTATAAACATTTATCCAGGAGCCCATTGGACCCCTGGCCTTTCAAGGGCTCCAGATTCTCCAGCCTTTTCTTTTATTCTTGCTTTATTCCTTTTTTTCTTCCCTTCCCTTCCCCCTTTGTTTCTTTTGAGGAAATAATGCCATACTCCCCAATTTTTACTGTCCCTGGGCTAAGGGACAATGGTGTCCCTTTCTAGCCTTGTACTGTCTCTGAGAGTTCATAAATTGATCATCTTTTCAAATGGCCCCCTTCCCTGAGGGTCTTAGGGAAAAGAGGAAGCTAAAACCCCAGTTGTTCCTTCATAGAACCAGACAGAGCCAGTGTGGACTAGAGAGCAGTCTCTGTCAGTGTTCTACAGAGAACACTGGGGCCCAGAGAGGCACAATGCCCCTCCCAATGTCACACAAGCAGCAGAGCAAAACCTCTGGTCCTGAACTCTTTATGCAGCCAACCTTTTTTTTTCTTTTTTTTTTTTTTTTTTTTTTAAAGCAAAACCCAGGTAAGCCTCAGATTCAATCATTATCTTGAATACTGGAGCTACAGGTAGTGCCACCATGTTCAGAGAGTCAACTCGTTTGAATTGGTAAATGAGGAAAAGCAGCACACAGGGGCGAGGTTGCTTGCCAGAGACAATGAGGGAGAGAACGAGTGAGACTAGACCATGTCTTACCTAGGTCTGTGCCAGCACTGGGCCTGGCTACAGAAGAAGCACTTTGCCACGTATGGTTAAGGCATAGGAGATATATGGCATCTTTAAGACTCGGGCTTGGATGCAGGGAAGGGACGTGACCCATGACAACCCAGCAAGGTTATGTATGCTCCATACCACAGTTCTAGACAGGTTCTACCCAAGTTCAGAGGACAAAGGCCAATGGAGAGGAATGATTGAGTTTGAGGCTAACCTGGGCTACCAAGAAAGCCCTTGTCTGGAAAAAAAAAAAAGCACATAATTTCTGAGGTGCTATAAATTATAAGTCCTTGGGTATGGGGGTATGGAAGAAATTAATGAGAGGAAGATGACATATATATGAAAATGCCAAAACTAAGTTGCTTTGTATGCTAACTTAAAAAACAAGTTGGCTGTGGCACATTCCTTAAAACCTACCACTCAGAAAGTAGAGGCCTGTGGGACCTTAATGGTCCAGAATAAATAGGGGAAGGGTTAAGAGAGCTTCAACCCCAGATACCTCATATGAGGACAGCAGGCACCGGCTCCCTCCCCTCCCCCAACCTGGCGCCAGAAAGTCTTCCCCACTATCAACCCTAGTAAGAATCTATTACTCTGAGACTTATCAAGTCTCATTCTTTGTTTGACCCTTTAAGATTTTTTTCCCCCTTGTGCCCTCCCAGCCCCTGAGTATAGATATGAAGTGTCTTCCAGTACCCCTGGCCTTGCCAATTGTACATGACCACACAAACCTTGCCCACCTCCCCAGAGGCATAAATACCACCTTCTCCCCTACCATTAAACCAAACTAGTTCTCTGTAGCTGTTCCCAGGTATGTGTGTATTCTTTACTGGCATACTCACTGCTGACCAAAGTCCTGCACTCCATCCACCTACTCTGCTAAGCTTCCCAAGGGAGAGAAGCAGACACGGAGTGGAGCGGCTCTCTGTGAGTTTGAAGTCAGCCTATTCTACATAGCAAGTGCCAGGCAAGCCAGGGCTACATAGTAAAACCCTGCCTATAAATCAATCAATCAATCAATCAATCAATCAATCAAAGGCACAAAGTTCTATTGAATAAGGTGGGATTTTTAGTACAGAATAACAGAATGTAGATCTGAAAGTGCTTGCCATGCAAGCCTGGGTCCCATGACAGGAGAGAATCGACACCCCAAAGTTGTCCTCTGACCATACACATGCTGTGACACGTGTGCACACACACAAATAAGAAAATCTCTCCTCTTACAATGTACAATTGGACAGCAACCAAGAAATTAGAAAAAGAAAAGAGTCACCCTTTTATTCAAATAAACTGGAGAGGAACGGGCTAGAGGAAAGCCTCCCGGTTAGACTTGAGGGAGGAGGTACCCAGTAGGTAGTGAAGCTGGGACTGAGGCATCAGTGGTCATTCAACTTTCTACTGGGGTTGGAAGAGAAGGGCCATTATGACGCTGCAAGAGCAGAGCAAGAGGGAAGCCCTTAGGGAATGGGAAGGGGCTAGAAAATGAAACATTTCAGAATGCACAGGGTGATGAGGCCTGTCTAGGGGACAAAGAAAAGCTAGGGCATCACAAAGTATGTGAAAAAAAACAAAAACAAAAAAATGCTGGGCAGTGGTGGCGCACACCTTTAATCCCAGCACTTGGGAGGCAGAGGCAGGTGGATTTCTGAGTTTGAGGCCAGCCTGGTCTATAGAGTAAGTTCCAGGACAACCAGGACTACACAGAGAAACCCTGTCCCAAAAACAAAACAAAACAAAACAAAAACAAAGTATGTGGTCCCTAAGATGCTGCAGGCTGTGAGGGGCTAGCACACTGCTAGGAAAGGAGGAGTGTGAATCTCCATGGCTGTGCTCCTTCTGTGGAGCCTGACTTCTGCAAAACCCATGAACTGGGCTCTGCTGTTGGTTGGGGCTGGGGTGGGGGTGGTGGGGGGTGGGGTAGGGAGTGGTGTAATATGGAGTAAGGGAGCATGGAAGACAGAAGTCGAGCTCATACTCTGTTTCTGTTTAGCTCCCTCTCTGGTACCCGGCCATGTCTGCGCTTCCTGAAGCTGCCAGCAGGATGAGGGGGTTTACTGTTCAGTCCGCTGGGAGACCTGTTGGCCAAGGAAGGCATGGAGCTGGCCCAGACTATGGCAGCAGCTGTGCTCAGCTCCCACCAGTGCCAGCACAACACACAGCTTTTCCAGCTCCAACTGGGGGCTTGCAGGGGAAGCAGCAGGGTATGTTTCCTATCTCAGAACCCCAAACATGCCTCCTCCAGGGAGACTAGAGGGAAACCTAGAGAAAAATCATTTCCTCTCAGCAGGCAGGATTCTTGAAAAGGTGAACAGCTCAAGCAAGTGTTTGAATGGTGCAAACAGCCAGTTTCCCACCTCTGCTGCTCTCCAGGCATGCTCTCCTGGCCAGCAACAAGGGGAGAAAGCCCCGCCTAGTTCTGCTGGTTCTCTCCTGCCCTCAGCTGACTCAGCCTCGGCCCACATTCACTCGCAGCTCTGTTCAAGTCTACAAGTTGCCTCCATGAAGACGAGGGGAATCTTTCCCCAAGAGCCGAGGCTTTCTGAAACGGTCCCAAACCACTCCTATATTTATCTATAAAACGAGTGCCTTTTAATGGATGGCTCAAACTCCTTAGATGCCATCCAAGCACCTCTGGTGTGGCCCCTGCCTCATCACTTTGTGCTTATCTTCACGGTTCAAGCACACCAGGTAACTTACCATTTCCCAAACGCGTAGTGCCTTTGCTCGCTGTGCTTCTGCATGTGATGAATTCTAAATCCTGACTCAGTCACTTCCAGTGCCC
Organism: Rhabdomys pumilio; assembly: GCA_030674055.1. NCBI lineage: Eukaryota > Metazoa > Chordata > Mammalia > Rodentia > Muridae > Rhabdomys > Rhabdomys pumilio. The sequence continues at coordinate 59,493,535 of JANHMN010000015.1, forward strand.
TGAGTCACAGGAGCACATCACAGAGCTTCTATTTAACATGCTAGACGGTATGTCTAGTTGTAAATCTGCCCTTGTCTCTCACTCCAACCCTGAGGGATCCAAGGCTGAAGGGCCGTGTGTGCTTCATCTCTGTACCTGCTCCAAGTGGACGAACAAGCAGGACCACACTAGCTAACACTGTTCTAAGTGGGCCTGGGCGGGCAGAGCCTTCTCCACCCTCTGCACTTTACCACCTCTTCCATCTGGACAGCAAAGCAGCATGCGCTGCATTCTGGTCCAGGGTCACTGGACGTGGTGGCCTGGGAAGAATGCCAAACAACAAGTAGAAGCTCTATTGGATAATTTTAATGAAACTTGCTATTTATATATTTACAAAAAAAAAAAAAAAAAAAAAAAAAAGGAAAAAAACCCCAACAAAAATAGATATTATAGTTTAATAATAAAAAGTACAACTGAGCACTGTGGGCTCGAGGTGGGATACCCACCTAAGAGCATGCCCACACTAACATGCCATCTGCACACCTGGAGAAAAAACAGTGAGAAAGAGACACTGGCTCAGCCAGGGAACCCATCCCTTCCCTCAGGGTTTGGGTGGCTGCATGCTGATGCTCAGTCTTTCACACCCTCTTCCTGGTACAGCAGGTGGCTGAATACAGAGGTGGGGGTTGGGTGACAGTGGGGTGGGGGGCAGTACAGGGCAGGAGGGGTCCTGAGAAAGGGCAGATGAGGGTGGGTGACTGGGGAGTTACACAGGAGCAGCAAGCCTCTACCACAATCCCTGGTACTGGGGAAGGAGGAACAAATGGGAAAGGGGGCTGAGAAGGGGAGGCAACTTATTCATCCCTCCACTCGCTGTTCCATTCTGGGTGTCAATCCCAGTCTAAGCAGGCCCAGAGACAGTCCAGTGACAAATTAGTGGTTTGTTCCCAGTCAGACACCTGGTCTGGGAAGTAAAGTTCAGAGCTGGCAGGGAGAACTGGAGTCCTCTTCAGTAAGACACAGCTCCAGGCTCTCGGGGAGCAACGAAAAGGACATCGGCTTTGGCATTGATACAGTAAGTGACGATGAGAGAGAAGACGAGGATGCTGAAGCCCACAATCAGTGTGATGAACTGTAAAACAAAGGTGTGGGCAGAGAAGAAAAGTGCTCTCAGAATGCCACAGCCTTCAGTAGCTCAGGAAGAAACGCCATCACAATTCTGGCACTAAAGTCAAGCACCAAGAACAACAAGCAACAACCACAGGCAGCAACTTCCCAGTTAGCAGACCAGGTTTTCCTCAGTGAAAGGTATCTGATCTTTGTTTAGGTGATTTGAGGTAGGTTGGGGCCATGGCTTTAGGTGTCTGGCACTGTGTTGAACTTATTATTATGTATGTTTGTGACTTACTTATAAAAGGGGCTCATAACTACTTGACTGACTCATCCCAGCTGTGGCCGAGAGTAGACGCTGGGCATGAGTGACAGGTATAGGTCTTAGGTCCAACAGGGCTCTCCTAAGTATGCAGTCAAGCTATCAGTGTAGAGGAGACTTCTAATGGGAGGCACGGGCAGACCAGGCAGACTGCAATGGTTCTGCTATAGATCTGGGACAAATGAGAAACAGCAGCAAGGAGCCTGACAGACGGGAGGCAAGGGAGTGAGAAGAGCCACGGGACCGCGCCACTTCCCCTCCAGTCCAGTGTTACCTCAAGTTCTTTGCTGGCAATTAGGAATATCCGAGCTTGGATGTCTTTCCAGCGGCTCTCGGACCACGTAGAATATTCCGTGGAGCTCCACTGACTCAGTTCAAAGGCAGGGGACAAGGCCCTAGCCAGTCGTACCGTAGAGCGCACACACCGTGGGAGCCGCTCTGTCTTGTTGGGATTCCAAGGGCCTTGTACCCATGAGTATTCATACAACTGCACAGGAAGACAGGTCACAGCATGGGCTGAGCTGACACTCTTCTCACCTGCTCCCTGTGTCCCCTTGGCACTATATTCCAACCATCTCCACCAACTGGCTGGCAACTCTTCATCCCCCAGGTGGCCAGAGTTCACTCAGGCCACGGCTCTCTCAACACTCCAGATCCTAGGACTAGCCCTCTGCCTTTCCACGTCAATCCCGCATCTGCCCAGGAGAGTCCCAACTTCTCCAAGGGAAAGAGGCCCCAGGACACCTCCGACACCCACCACCACTCACATCCTTGCTTTCATTTGGGACTTTGCTTGGATCCTGGCACTGTTCTCGGGTGAGGTTGGTCGCCTTGCCAGTCAGGTTTGCCAAGGCGTACTGCACAACGTAAGTCGTGTTGGTAGGGCTGGAGACAGCGATGTAGTGCTGAAGAGGCCCATCGTCTGATTGCAGGCCAAAGGCAAAGCGGGAGTTGGAAGGTGAAGTCAAGTGGGGCCGAAACAGAAAGAGCCCAGCGTTGACCAGAGGGAGTGCGTTAGGACAAGTCCAAACAACATCAAGGGAAAGGAAGGGCAAAGTAGAGAGGAAAAAATATAAAGATAAAACAAATGATGCTCTTTTCTCTGCAGTGTCTGTCAGGTAGGGATCCCTCCTCTCAGCAGATGCTTACCCAGATAGGACCTTAGATCATGTTTGAAGATAGACTGAAACCAAGAGTTGTTAGCTCGAACCAGGAACCCATAGAGCAGACGTGTAACCTAGGACGGGGACACAGGAAAAAAATGCTCTGACTTGCCACAAGACCAAGGAAACAATGAGCAGAGCCCAGTCACAAGATAGGAACTCTACTGCTGGGCTGGGAGACGGAGGTCAGTCACAAGGATGTAGACAAAGCCCACTCAACAACTCTCAGAGGTATCATCCTTGCAGGCATGAAGGGGCATGCTAAATCCCAAAGTTTGGTAAGTTGGAACAGACCATAGGGGAGGGGGGCAGCCTGGGTTAACAGAAACAGAAAGGACCAGGGGCCCATCTTTCCTTACCGTCTGGGGATCAGCCTGAATGGAGCTGTTGAAGTTGGTTCCTCCTGCAAGCTCATAGAGCGCACGTGCCAGCACTGTGGCCACATTCGCCAGCGCCTGCAGCAGGGGAGGGAAGGCTGGGTGTTCAGCTATCTCCCAGCACTTCTCTTGTATTCCTGTTGTTTCCCATATTTCCACCCAGCCCAGGTCAGTGCTACCTTGGCAGTGTCTGTCACAAAGTTGAGGTCCTCTTCTGGGCTCTGCCACTCAGGATAGGTCACGTTAATGTTCTCAGCAGTGTCATAAATGCTCTGGTAATACCTGTCAGGGAAGACAGCATGAGCCCTGGCTGGATGGAGCCAGGCCTTGTTCCTTTCCTATCTAAAGGCCCTTCACGTGGGAACTTGCTATTTTGTTCTTCATTGTTCAGTGGGAAAGGAGAAAGAAAGGCCATTATTAAAGAGGCATGAAAATAGGGAAGCAGGACTGTGGGTGGGGTAAAGGAATTTGAAGGTCCTGCAGATGGATGGACAAAGTATAAAAGGTAAGCAATCCATGAGCGCTAGAGGACTCTATTTGTTTGGGCTGGCTGCCTTTTCAGAGAACTGCCACCCTGTATGAGCGTTCTAATGAATGCTAACAGTAGCAGAGGAAAACTGTCAGGGACTAAGATCAGGCATGCTCACAGCACACACAGATACTCTGTGGCACATCACCTGACAGATTATAAGGGCATCCCTAGCCTCCCTCCTTAAATGCCCCTATGTAGGAATAAATGGCTATCCCCTACAGGGCCAAGTCAGCTACCCAACCAGAAGAATTCTCTCTTAGCTCAAAGTACCATACAAGATTTGGAAAGCAGATAGTAATCTAGAACCGTCCTCCCTTCACATACTGAGAAAGGATATTTGGTAGGGTCAGAGAATCAGTTTCAACATTTTTACTTAAAAGCTCATTTGGCTCTGGAGGCTGGCGAGAGCCATCTAGCCTGAGTGGAAGTCCCCTGTTCTCCCTGGTCTCAAGTTAGGAGCGGCATAAGGGAGTCCAGATCCAAGAGAGAGGTAACTAGCAGTGCCTTCTTATCTTCAGCCAAGTGTACCCACCACAGGGTGACAACATACCACATTTTACAAAATAAGAACACTGTTCATTGTCCCCAGAGAACTAACATTCCTATGTTCCAGCCAAGAAGCTACCCCCCATCCCCCATGCCTTGGCTTGAGAGGACGCCCTGTGGTAGTCCTTGGGAACTCAGGTGCCAGGCGAACCTGGGAGAAGAGGAACCGTCACAGAGGATGACTGTACTAGGAGGTGCTAAAGGTTAAGAAGCAGGGTTCCAGGCCTTCTGTGAATCAGCCACTGGGTAAAGAATCCAAAGTTCCTGGGAGTTTTTGGAGGCAGTGTATGGGGTGGGAGAAGACAGCAATCTTCCCACACTACAGAACAGATTTCCTCTGAAAACAAGGAGGATACAGGGCCAGGTGACTCACCGATTGTGGAAGGAACCAGAGTGGTCAGCCAGGACTACGCCAGAGATGTTTCGAGCCCGAAGAAATCGTTGTAGAGATGATGGTGGAAGGGCCTGGGACTGGACCAGTCTCCTCAGGACAACTTCAGGGACACCAGCACTGCTCTTTTCCAGAGTTTCCAGAAGGTCCGCCACCTGAGGATGTCCCAGAAGCAGACTGCTGGGAGGTGGGGTGTAGGACAGGAGGCTTCCCTCAGCCCTGTGATCTCCTAGACAGTCTTCAAATAGTTTGGACAAGACTCTGAGCTTCCTACAGTTCCCACGTTAGGAGATTAAGGCACAAAGAGGCCTGGTTTTTCCACATCTACAGGCAAGCTCCGTCCTCAGGACTCAGCGTTATCCTCAGGGTCTTTCATGTATCACTTGTGTGGAACTGAAGGGGGGCAATCAACAATGGAATGCCTAATATGTAGGGGAACTCTCTAAGTGCTCCGGGAACCAGGAGCAAGGATGACAGCAAAGGCTGGAGTGGCAGCAGGAGTGCTCCAAGGAGGAAGGCAGGCTTAAAGCTGCACTGGTAGGTAGTAAGAGCCTTGACTACGCACGAGGAAAGAGAAGGGCACTGGCTGGAGAGACAGCTCAGTGGTTAGGAGCACTTGTTGCTCTTGAGGAGCACGCAGGTTGGATCCTCAGTGCTGCATGGTGGTTCATAAGCATCTGCAACTCCAGTTCTAGGAGATCTGCCCTCTTCTGACCTCCTCGGGCACCAGACACGCATGTGGTGCACATACATGTGGGCAAATGCTCACGTGCATAAAATCAAATAAACTGATGCCAGCGCCCCACCAACACAAGAGCCTGATACAGGCAGGCCTCCAGCAGGCAGCCTTGACAACTGCATCCATGGGACAACAAGAGTAGAAGGAACAAGTCATGCTGGGTAGTAGTGGCACACACCTTTAACCTCAACACTCAGGAGGCAGAGGAAGGTTGATCTCTGAGTTCGAGCCAGCCTGGACTACAGAGCCAGTTCCAGTACAGCCAGAGCTACACAGAGAAATCCTGTCTCAAAAGCCAAAAAGAAAAAAAGGAAAAAAAAAAAGGGAAAAAGAAGAGCAAACACTCATCTACCTGTCCTTAATCATGAGAACTGTAGTGCTTAGGTCCTGAATGGGCACAGAGAACAACCTATTCCAAGGAACCAACGGGATACCACTGAGTTCTCTTATCTGTGGGTTACCTGTTTCTTCACAGATTCGTTTTTCTGAGACATGGGATCTGTGTGCATCCAGAGGTCTAGTGAAGTTCTTAGGGCCACCTGGGAAGATGAAGAGCGACATGCATGATCTGTCTCCTGCTGCGACATTGCCTGGGAGCAGATGTCCAGGGGAGAGATGGGTAGTGTCTGCAGCACAGGCCCTTGAACAGAGAGCTTGTGTTCAAGGAAGGAGGATACACACCTGTCCCAGTTCCACAAATGAGTCAATGTTCTCTAGCCGTACAGGAAACTTGCCGTTCTCCATATCATAGACCATCCGTGAGCTGCCAATGTAGTCAAAAGTTTCCTGAGGGGTGGAGATAGGAGAAATTCCCAAGGAACAGGGCAGTCTGAGGTCAGCAAAACTAGCTGCTTTCTTGATCATCTCAGCCACTAGTTATCTTACAGCCGTGAGCTCTACCATCCCGCAACAACAACTTAGGCAGCTGTCTCTTACATGTATGTAGCATGGGATTTCTTGGGCCTGCACATGGGGCGAGCAGCCTTTGTAAGGGCTCAAAGCAAACAGCAGCTGTCACAGACTTGCTTCTAGACTCTTCTACTCTCTACAGTTCTGGCTGCTATTACCTTATACTACAGCCAGGCTGTCACACCACAGGGATTGGGACAATAAACATGAAAAGAAGCCTCAAATTAATCTATCAATGGGGAGAGGAAAGGAGACATAATTTCAGGAAATAGAAGTTTCCTAAAGGAAAGGGGGCAAGGGGAAGAAGGAGTTTCAAACTGAAACAGAGACGCATGCAGGAGCTCTGATTAACAGCTCTGGTTAATGTGTCCTCTCCCACCATTACCATCCCCTTCTTCTTTGTCATCATGCCCTAGGAAAAAAGCCCTTACCCCCTGGAAGAAGACAAACATCACATTTCGAGGTAGGGTGGTGACATCAGGTGCCTTGTGCAAAGCTTCAGCTGCAGCCAGCTGAGTGACAAAGGAGGCTACAGCACTTTCTGCTCCTGGGGCCACATTCCAGAAAAAGGACCGGCTATCCAGCTGAAACAGAAAACAGGATAGGATGGTACACTTTAAAACTGGACCATTAGAGCCAAGCCCAAGCCCTTCTCCTGCTCCAAGAGTGCTGCTCCATGTGTTGGGACACATATTAGAGCTAAGGAGTCCAACAGCCCAGCTCCTCTCCTTTCAAGGCTCCCCAGTATGTCCACTCTGAAATCAGATACCTAAAGAGGTCTGCTGCAGAGGGACGAAACTCACCCGTGTAGCCGCAACCACAACCCTGACATCAGGTTCTAATCCTCCAGATGTATTTATAGGCTTAAGCATGCTCCATACGTTGTAGTCGGATAAGGGGTCACAGACAATTTCTGAGTAGGACACAGAGAGAGAAAGAGCAATAGGGCTAAGGGGAGGGTAGTTATGGAGAAGGCCATCAAGATACCTCAAGCTAGTCCTCATATACCCCAAGGTCCATTTCTCCCCCTTCAGTTGATCTAGCTCTGGCTCTCTTCAGACTTCTCCCACCCAGTGCCGGCTGCCTGGGCCCACTCCTTCTCTAGCTGGGCCTCCCTGCACAGCGTGGAGCTGCCCACCTGGGTTGATGCTGAAGGTACTCTGGATGAAGCTGCGTCGCATGCAGGTGGCGGTGCTGATGACGGCGTGCATGTGTGAGAAGAGCTGCATGGCACATAACGGGAAGCTTGGTGCAGAGCCATTCTGACCCAGGTTGTGATCTTGATAGCACTGGAGAGGAGATGGACCCCACTGAGACAGCTAGCTGTGGAGGCCCTCTCTGGCTTTCCAGGAAGAGGAAGGCCCAGCTTCATTCTTAAGCCACTCCCTTTTGGGAGACACAAGTCCCCAAGCTACAGGTATCCTGGGATAACCATATATGGTCAAAGAGAAAAATTTCTCAATCAGTACAAATGGCATGGACTCAAGTGATTGGTTGGAGCAGATAAACTTATCCCTAACAGTTTACAATGGCCCCAAACTCATAACCCTGTTTCAGTCTCCTAAGCATTGACAGTAGGTGGGTGCTAGTTACCATGTCTGGGCTCGGTCACTGCTCTTAGTGTCTTGATATAAGGAGTACCGGCTAGAAATAAGAAATAACAATTCATACCAGCTTGGCCAGCAACTCATTTTTGTCATTTTAAAGGCAGATCTTTTAACTGATCTTAAAATGAAGAAGCTAGACTCGACAGAATTAGGACAAATTAGAGCTGTAAACAACTGATCCAAGGGGCTGGGGAGATGGCTCAGTGGGTGAGAGTATTTGCTGAGCAAATATGAAGAGCTGTGTTCCAATCCTAGCACCCATGAAAGCCAAGCACGCACCTGCAACCCCGGCAATGATGGTAGACAGGAGGATTGGAGGTGCTTGCTGGCTGCCAAAGTGCAGGGAGTGAGGTGTCTCAGGGTGTAAGATGGAGAGTGAGCGAGCATGCTATCTGATGTCCTCCTCTGGCCTTGGCATCGTGTTCCCATCCACGCACGCATACACACATATATACACACTGCATACGCACACACAGAACCTCAGGGATTTACTAAACTCAACTCCTAGTCCAATTAATTCTCTCTGTCTAGTTTTTTGGTTTTTTGTTTTTTTTGGGTTTTTTTTTTTTTTTTTTGGTTTTTCGAGACAGGGTTTCTCTGTGTAGCCCTGGCTATCCTGGAACTCTGTAGACCAGGCTGGCCTCAAACTCAGAAATCCGCCTGCTTCTGCCTCCCAAGTGCTGGGATTAAAGGCGTGGGCCACCACCGCCCAGCATCTCTCTGTCTAGTTTTGTTTTGTTATCAGGCAAGGTCTCTGTTGCCCAGACCTGCCTAGAACAACAGCCATGAACTTTTGGCCGTCTTCCTGCCTATGCCTAGTCCAATGTTCTTTTTATCTGGTTCTTAGCCATGGTGAACACCTTGTTTCACAATTCTTCCTTCATGTACTTCTGTCCAGTCTAAAGCTTTCATTGCCAGACAAGAAAGAAATGGTGGGACACTAGATAATAAACTTACAGGTTCTTCATTGTTTGTGAGACAGGGTCTTGCCATGTAGGCCAGGTTGGTTTGAAACTTGGTGTCTCTACCTCCTGAGTAATGAAGCATGCACCACCACACTTGACCAAACTCCTTGGTTGTTTTGAGGAGCCATTTTTCAAGGTGTGTATGAGCAGAACAAGCCTCCCCCCAAACAACACAAGAACAGGAAAATAATCCTCTTTTCCACTGGAACTGCCAGAGCTGGCAGAGGCAGTACCTGCTTGATGACCTTGGTTTCGTTCTCATCTTCAAGAAGAAAGATGGGGAAACTAAAGTCTTCATAAGCCAAGCCATTGCCCAGTTCATTCCACAATGTTTTTTTGCAGTGTGCAAACTCCGGCCCATAGGAGTTGGAGTAAATTCCTGGAGAGAGGGAAGCAGGGAGTCGTGCAGGGAACAGTTTACTGAGGGACCAAGTACTTAGGGACCAGGAGAGGTGGGAGGGTTAGGATATCACTGGCCTGAGGCTAAGAATTCAAAAGGAGACAGTGACTCTAATAAGCAGTTATGAATCTACTGCCAATCCTGCCAAAATACAGAAACGGGTACCAGCCAAGTCTAGGCTGGCAGATTCAGTATCTGAGCATATGTCAAAGAAGGGTGAGGGCGAGTGTGCGGGGAGAGAGGTAACAGTTGTTCACAGTCCATCAGACATGTGTGTGGACTGGCCCTGGCCTGGCCCTGGAGCAACAGTTAAGTCTTGAACAACAGAAGGTTCCCAGGATCTTTTGAGGCGCTTACCAAACCCATCATTTGGGCACTGCACACTAGGAGAGAAGCTTGAAGTTGAATTGGGCTTGGCTGGAGTCACAGCAAGACCAGCAATTCTACTGGTTCCCCCCTTCAGCTTTTCCATTATATCTCTAGGATGGAGAGAAGGGCATGAAAGAAGACAGGAAGGTATCAGATAGATTAATAATCAGGATGGAAACAACTGGTGAATTAGGGACTCAGAACTACCAACTCACTTTTTTTCTTTTTGGGCCTTAATTCTGAGTCTGGACTATGGTCCAACCTGAGTTCAGTGTTTCATCTACCTTGTCCCTGAGGATTCTGGACACCACTCCTTCCCTGAAGGTCTAATTCTGAGATCAGTAAGATGATTCCTTTCGATGGCATCTCCTCTTTTCTGAGTACAAACCCTGCTTCCTGTCCCCTATCAGACCAGAGCAACACAAGCTGCCACTCATCAACACAAGAACCAACTTTCTTTCTTTCTTTCCATATAGTCCCCGGAAGACACACCCAGTTCTTACCTGGTAAAGAGCTTGCCCTCCAGCAGAACCATGTAAGGGGGGTTGGGGCCATCCGTCAATACCCACTTCAGGTCTTCTTCTTTCTCCACTACGTGGATAACCCCTGTATCCCCACTAATTGATGCTGCCAGGACAGAATGGGTCATATTAAAGCTCCTACAATCGACAAGTCTGCAGATTTTTTTTTTTTAAAAACAGGGTCTCACTATATAACCCTGGCTGACCTGAACTGACTGTGTAGACCAGGCTGGCCTTAAATTTGCAGTGATCCTCCTGTCTCTGCTTTCCAAGTCCTGCGATTCAAGGCCACCACATCCAGCTTCTGCAGATCTTTTATCTCTAAAGATGTCACAAAATATTAGGGTAAACAGCGCCACTTCTAGACTTGAAGAGCTGCATTCCCCCAGCTCCATTGTAGGAGGAGAAGCAACAAAAGCCAGAGTGGATTCATTAGCGGTCCTTCTGGAAAATGCTTGAAAGTTTGAACTTGGGTCATCAGGTTTTTACAGCAAGCACTTTCACCCTTTCGGTCACCTTGCTGGCCTGATGGCCTTTTTATTAGATGCTGAAAAGGCTCTGAAATTTTTACTTTTTCTGCCTAATTCCAACACTTACCTATATATACAAGATTCTAGAACATTAGACACTCAAGTTTCAAAATCTGCATTTTCCTCTAGAAAATGCCAGACTCTATGTTTCCAGCTCAGACTTACAACTTTGATCTTCCTTTGAAAACACATAGACTCCTTGGCTTTAGTAGCTTTCTTGGGTCACCATTTTCCAGTCTCATTTAGGAATACTTTTATTTGCTCCTGGCCAGTTTTAGGGTGATTTTAATCTAGAACTCTGAGTTCTCTAGAGCCGAGTTTCCCAACTGGTAGGCCTGGAATGGACTGAAGATGTGCCCATAATCACTGACTCCTTCCTGGATCTAAGATTTCAAAAGACCCTCAGTTGTCCAAATGAGTACAGTCATTTACGCAGGATAGCCTATGAATAATGCCCATTTTCACATGTGTTAGGATGCTAAATTATATCATTCTACACATGTGATGATGTGATCAAGACTGAGAAATATTGTCTCAGAGCATTTTACAAGCCACAGTTCAGCATGTCTAGAATTTAACATAATACCTCAAGTCTCCAGGAAACCATATGGAGACATCCAAGGATCTCCCTGAGAATTTTCTCCTCGATGAAGACTAGATGTGCTATTTAAGACTTACTTTAGATACTAGTCCTCAACACAGACTGTGGGATAGAATCACAATGGAAGGTCTTCTTTGCTCTGCCTTTTAGGTACTAGGGTCTCAGTCAAAGGCCTCATATACAATACTCCACTACCAGAGAGCTATACCCCAGCCACTGCACCTTTAGGAAAACATAAAATCTTGGGCCTTCTCTTGGTGGGGCCTGGATACATGCATTTTCTAAAATTACCATATGTAATTCTTCAATATACACAATCAGACTCGAGAACTAGGCTTCTAGACCGCAGCACTGAAATCCTTGTAACTCGCAGAAGATTAAAATCCTCAAGTACTTCACAATTAATAACCAAATAGAATTCTTCTCTCAGGAGATCAACTAAAAAGTAAACACAGCAGAAGGGTCTACAACATCTGCCTGTGGCTCATGCACACACTAAACAGGATCATGTCTGTGGCAATAATAAAATATGGAAAAATAGCAGGGCCTGGGACAGCTTTAGTTAAACAAAGGCTTTAAGAAAAACAACAATGAAAGGAAGAGAATAACACTTGCTAAAGCTTTTAAGACACGAGAAAGAGAGACACTAGTGTGGTAAGCTAAAAGCAAGTAAATGAAGGCAACTTCGGCTCCAGGGAGGACGAGGAAGAAACAAACTGTAACTCTGCACTAGAGAAGCCTAGATTTCCATCTGGGTCCCAACTGGTGATTGTATAGTTTTAAGTAACATGTTTGTTTTCTCTAGGCCTTTGGCAAGAAACAGCTTTCTTATCCCTGTTCACCTTATACAGGAGGGATGGAGGGAAAACAAAGTCACATGGCTCTCTTTGATCACTTTCAGGATCTGTAGAAGTAGGTCATTATAATCAGAAAGACAAACCCAGAGTTCCATTTTTTTACTTAGTTTCATTATGCTCCCAACCCTAATTAAAAAGGGTGTTGCCTCTGAAGGAATGCACAGATGTGATGAGGCGAGAAGTAAGTAGGTTGAGAAGGAAACAAGGCCCTCATGAGGAAATGGCCAGAGTTCAACCCCGTCCCTCCCCTCCCCTTTCCTCTCTGCACTAGCCTTGGCTTTATCTCTAGAGGCTACTAGTGCTTTGCTTCCCAAGGGCTGCTTGAAGAACCTGCAGGAAATTACTCTTCTCCAGGAGAGTCTTTCGAGCCCAGCTTCAGGAGGATAGGGTCCTTAGTTAGGTCTGCTCTCAGCCTGTCCTGGATCTGGTTCTCTCTCATCCACAACTCAGATAAGGAACTAAATCCAACCTTAGGCTGTTTGAAGCCAATGAATCTACTTGCAGTGCTTCCTGTACAGGGACAATGGGACAATCAGCTTGTAGAATCGCTCACAGAAGTATAGGTAAAAAGAAATGCCCACCTCCCGGAGCAAATCCCTTACTTTTCAGAACTGGGTTTCTTTTTATCAAGATGGAAGGTTCCTGGCGATCACATAATACTATTTGACACTTTATTCCACATCAATAACAAACATTTACTTGAAAAGTGTTTGAATCAGGGAATGCCTGCAATTTCAGCATTAGGGAGTCTGAGGCAAGAAGGTTAGAAGTTCAAGATCAGCCTGGGTTATATAATGAGATCCTGTCTTAAAAACAAAACAAAACAAAACAAACAAACAAAAAAACCAAAAAAAATGGTACTTTGAATTTTAGCTTTGTGTATCACTATGACAGCCATTATTAAAAGTCTACTAAAATTCAGAAGTGATCTATTTGACGGTAAAGCCAAGATCAGACCTTCAAGATCAGACCTTGTTTATCTGCAAAATTATATCCTGACAGAGCTACTATCCATAAAAGACTAAAATCTGATGATGATAGCGTAAGCAGAGGACAAGCTGTGATTTTTATTTTATTTTATTAGTATGTATATACCCAGAGACTGAATTCAGAGCCTTGTGATGTTAGGCTAGTGCTCTACCACTGAACTACACTTCCAGCAATCTATACAGTGTTGAGAACGGTAGTGTCATGGTATTCTATTTTGGAACACACTGACAGAACACAAGAGTAAGTCCAGATACTTCAGTCATTTTTCTTGCAACTATGTGGCAGATGGGAGGAGCACTAGGGTCTGTAGCTCAGGCGGGCTTTACCTCTGAGTGTTACAATTACAGCAGTGCCATTGTATGCGATTTATTTATTTATTTATTTTTTGTTTTTTTTTTTTTCCGAGACAGGGTTTCTCTGTGCAGTCCTGGCTGTCCTGGAACTCACTCTGTAGACCAGGCTGGCCTTGAACTTAGAAATCCACCTGCCTCTGCCTCCCAAGTGCTGGGATTAAAGGCGTGTGCCACCACCGCCAGGCTTGTATGCAATTTATATGGTGCTGGGGACTGAAACCAGGACTCTGTATTTGCTAGGACTGTACACTACCAGTCGGTTCCATCCCCACCCTTACTTGGCACTTGTATCTGTGTGTGCACATTCCTATGCGCAAATGCCTGACAGAGACAGTCTCAGATATATGTCCTTTCCTTGTTTTCTACCTTGTCTGAGACAGGATCTCTTTTGTTTTCCTGTTGTACACAACAGACTACCTGACCTGTAAGTTTAGGGATTCTTCTGTCTCTGCCTCCCATCTCTCCATAGAAGTGCCAGAATTAATAAATCACGTTATGACTATAGCTTTTTATAAATGTGGTTATAGAGATTCAAATTCAGGTTGTCATGCATGCCCAAGAGCTTTTACCTACTGGGCCATGTCCCTAGACCTTAGTTGATTTAAAAAATAAATAAATAAATAAATAAAAAGTAATTTAAAAAACATTTTTGTGTATGAGTGTTTTGTCTGCATGTATGTGTATGTGTATGTGTATGTGTATGTGTATGTGTATGTGTATGTGTATGTGTATGTGTATGTGCAAGCTGGTGCCTGTGCCAGTGGAGGACAGAAACATCAGATCTCCTAGAACTGGAGTGATGGATGGATGAGAGCTACATGTGAGTGCTGGGAACCAAAAATCAGCCTGTTCCCAGAGCAACAAGTGCTCTCAGTCACCGTGTGCTCTCAGTCACCGTGTGCTCTCTCCAGCCCCACTTAGCATGCCTTTGCTTCACCTAGTTTATTGTTCTTGAAGAGACCGATTTGGGGGTTTGAGGATACTAGCTTGATGGTAGGGATTCAATCAACAGCACTACAAAACAACAATAGCAAATAGTGGCACATGTTTGGCACAAAACTCAGCAAATAGCAGCACTTGCTTACAGTCCCAGAACTCAGCAGAAGCCAAAGCCAGCCTGGGGTACATAGCAAGACTATGTCTCAAAGGGGGCTTGGGGGGCGGGGGGAAAGGGTCATTTTGGTTTAAAAGAGATCACTCAGCGTGACAGAGTGATGATTTAACTCCATAAAATATGCGATTGCTTTTCCTTAGAGAACTGTATGGTAAGATAGCTAAGAATCCTACCAGGTTCAGAGTCTAGCTCGACTTCTTACTATCACGATGATGCTGGGAAAGTTAATCGATTTCTCTTAAGTTTTAGTTTCATCATTAGTACAATGTTAATAACAAGGATTGTTGCAGAGGTAAAAATAAAATGCACACATTAAAACAACACTTACTAAGTTTCAGTTCTTATTTTCTTGCCTGGTTTGATGGATGATAATCACCTCCTAACCATACACTCTAATTTGAATGCCAAGACTCTAAGCAGGACATGAGTATTTCTGAGTAGCCAGGAAACAAACTGAATTATTAATGACCACAAATACAAATCCCAGTTTCAACTTACACTGGCAGCCAATCTGATGAGTTGCATTGAGCAGGCGGACACAAGGAGCTGTTTTATTTAAGGGAATGTAGATCTTCCTCTCCACTGAGTTTCCCCCACACAATCCTGACCAGGATAAAAAGTATTAGGAAAAAGTGAAAGATATTTGGTATTAACCTCTATCACCATTAGCTTGATTCACGGTTTGGGTAAATCATTCACTATCATACTGTCTAACATGAGATTAATGATCATTCTTTTCATTTCTTGGCCACATTATTGGACCATAAGTGTTGCAAAGAGTACCCAGCTGTGTATCTTTGAAAGTTATTAAACTCCACAATGATCAATTAACTATAAAGCTAAAAGATGACTGTCAAAAGTCTTTGACTTCAGATGTGCCAGCATCCAGCTGCAGGGGTAAACAAGCCTGCTTTTCTAGCTCGTATGTACATTACTAATTAGTTATCAAAAGAGCTCTAGTCTAAGAATATAGATTACCAAAACCAAACAAAGAAAAGCATTAACAACAAAAACCACGTAAGAATCTGAACTGACCTAGAAGGAGAAACCTTATGCCACACACCTGTTCAGTTAATGAAACATCAGATCATTTTCGAGGGCACCTAGAGTATGGGGCAGCTATAGTTTTCTCCCTCGAAGCTAGTCAAAAGCAATGTGAATGTAGAGAAACATAGAGTCATGGTTAAGCAAGGAAATGGTTGCATTTCAGGTCTTAACTAGAAAGCCATACATATAAAAAAAAAAATGTATAGCTTTGCTTAACTCTTAGTTGAACACACTATAAATAATTACAGGTGTGTTACTGATTGTAATTCATAATTGCAAGATCACTAAATAGACAGTAGATTGGAAAAAATGAAATTCATATACATTAAACGTCTAAAATTCCTTGAATCATTATTTCCCTCTTAACAGTTTAAAACAGCTAAGCTAACGTTAGCCTCACTTTAGTAAGCAAAGAAAATAAGGAACACAAATTTAGTCTAGAACCAACAGAAGGAAATGAAGGCTCTCATTTTTCAACGTTAGACCGAGCCCACAAAACAAGATTGTTTTGATCTCAAAAATACTAAACCAGAGGTAGGAGGCTGAGCTTTTCACACCTGTCCCTTTTGATTGCTGGTGGGGTGGCTGGGCTTTAAAGAAAATGAGGCATGCGAATAAGGTTAAAGAGAATCAGGCTGGAAACCCAGAAAAGGGCTGGAGAGAACTAAGCGAAACGACGTGCCTCGGGAGAGAAGAAATGAAGGTCCAGCAAAGGAGGAACTTATGTCATGGGAACGAAAGACGAGAAGGATTTACAGGGCGGGGGACAGAGGGGCAATCGGAACCAGAAGGGCAACGCCTGCACTAGTGATGGGTCGTTCCGGACGGTTCCTCTTAAAGATCAGAGCTCCGGGATGGGGTGACCTCACCTGTCAGTAAGACGGAAAAAGACAGAAGAAGAAGACCCCGACTTCCTGGGTCAGACCCAGAGCAGTCCCTAGTCGTAGCCATCTTGCCTCTCCGCTGGGCGGAAGCCTCAGGTCCCTTCCAGTCTCGTAGCGGCCTCTCTAGGCTTCCTCTGGCTTCGTCTCTGTGGCCCAGCACTCCGAAGACCGGAAGTTCGTGTCTGAGGAGCTTCCGGGAGCCGCGACCTAGGGTAGCTGACGTGGAGGCTTTGGGAGTGCCACCGGGAGCAGCGGGACCCGCTAATCTGACTTGGGAGCCGGAGGCCTGAAGGATGCTAACCAAATTCGAGACCAAGAGCGCGCGGGTCAAAGGTAGTGAAGAAGAAAAGGGGAACAACGGAGGTTGGATGTTAGGGGTGGTGCTATCACCAAGGAAGAGAGAATAGGAAGACTCGCTGACCGAATTGGGCCTACTGGAAGAACCCAGAGGAATAACCGAGGGAGACGGGTTAGGGTTAGTGGAGACTCTCCAGTCCGCGCTCCTTAGTGTGTCATGGGGCTTTGATTTACAAGTGTCATGGTTCGTTTCTGCATTGTAGGCCCGCTTCCTATTCTTTCCATCCACCTCTTCTGGGGGTGTGTTCCAACTCTTTCTGTTAAGGCCTTGTGACTTGTATGCTTTTTGATGACCATGTTGTATGGAATACTTCTGGAGATTGATTCTCGGCTTCTGTCACTGTAGCTTTTTCCGGAGTCAGTCACTGGCCACCCCAGTAGCCTGTCTCCACCATTTCAATGTCCAGTGCTTCCGTTGATGTTTTTGCCTATTTGGAGTTGGGGAATGGAGGCCTACAGCCCCATAAATTCCCAAGACTGGGCAGATTGTCCGATGAAATACAAGATGCTTTGTATTAGATTTGAATATCAGATAAAAAATGTTTTTGGTAATAAATCTTGAAAAACAAAGGCCCGAGATCACACTCATAATGTTGATATTAGAAAAGCAGAGAATTAAGTCCACAGAAATCTGATAGAAATATATCTGGAATATTTCATAACATGCATTATAGAATTTGTGAAGTGGTTTAGAATTTGTTCATTGGAGTCCATCGGACTTGCTTAAGGATTCTGAAACATCTACTAACAAGCCACCTTACATGGCTTACTTACTATCTCCAAATCTCTATATTCTTATCTTTAAGGATAATTAACATCTTCCTATAAAGAGAATTAAAATGAGAAAGTAAGTATATTGAATGTGTTTATAATAGTGCCTGGCCAGACTTAGTAACTTAAAAACTGGAGGCTATTTAATGTGAGGCTATATTCTGAGCAGTTTCTAAGTGTCATGGGAAATTTGATCATAAAAGGTGCCATTAAGAATCTTAGAACCACCAGGGTTACATAGAGAGACCCTATCTCAAAATGGCAAAAGAGAGGAGAATCATCATCTCTGGTGACAGTCATGGTGGCTTTAATCCCAGCACTCAGATGCATCTCTGTGAGTTGGAGGCCAACCTGGTCTACATATCGAGTGACAGGCCAATCAAAGCTACACACTGAGACCCTGTTCAAAAAAAAAAAAAAAGTTCGAGGGGCTGGAGAGATGGCTCAGTTAACAAGATTTACTGTTCTTGCAGAGGACCTGCGTTTGGTTCCCAGGTCAGCAACTCACATCCACCTGTAATTCCAGCTCCAGGTGACCTGACCCCTCTTCTCAGCTCTGTGAGCCCCAGAACTTAATGTGTGCATGTACATAATTAAAAGAACAAGCAAAAGCCAGTTTCTGGTATTTGAGTAGTTGAAGTGAGTCTTCCTTTTTTCTATGAGCTCTTTTCAGATTTCTTCTTGGGCACTAGAAAGGGCTGGGGAAATCAGTACTTGAGAGTTCATTAAGAGTGCTGAATCAGAGTTACCAGGGCTACTGTCCCTGCAGAGTTTCCTTCCCATCGCTCATGGCATGTGCTTCATAACTGCCTGTGACTCCAGCCCCACAGGATCCAGTGCTCTCTCCTCTCCCGTAAGGCACTTGCATTGATGTGCACATAACCTCCACACAGACACACACAACTAAAAACTTAAAAGTGTTAAGTTGGATGTAGTGGTTCATATCTATAAATCCTAGTTCGTGAGAAGCTGAGGTAGGAGAATTGCTACGAGTTAGAGGCTACATAATACTTGTCTTGAAAAAAAAATAATTTTTATTATAAAAATAAAAGAAACATCATGCAAAATAGGTGCCTTCATTAACTTGCTATTAGAATATATTCACATAATGTTTTTACAACTACAGAATAGCTCCCAGAGTTGGACGTGGTGACTCACACCTGCAATCCCAGCACATGGGAAACTAAAGCAAGAGGGTTGCGGCAAATCTGAGACCAGCTTAGATTACAAAGTGAGGCCATGTTGTAAAAAACCCAAACATTCCTGGTATTGTGGCCCAGTGGCGGGCAGATACCTGAGTTTGGGGCCAGCCTGCACTAAACAGCTAGGACTACACAGAGAAACCTTAGCTCTGAAAAAGCTTGAAAAAAAAAATTACCAAAACATTAAATATACATGTTCTAAGCCAGTAAGATGACTCAGTAAGTAGGTAAAGGTGCCTGTCACCAAGGCTTGGTTCCCCATGACCACATGGTGGAATGAGAAAGTGATTCTCGTACATGGCATGTGTGCATTTAGACACAAACATATATATACACCAACAAATAAATGTAACACAAAATTTTTAGTGTACGTGTTCTGTCTTGTAGCTATTCCATTTTCAAGTCTTTTGCCTAAAGCACTAAAGCAATTGGCCAAGATTATCTAGAGAAGTGTCTTCAGTAGACCTTGTTGTTTGTTGGTTCCCCACCCCCACCCCCCACCCCTGAGACAGGAGACAGTTTCTCTATGTAGCTCTGTCTTGACCTGAACTTACTATGTAGATCAGGCTGACCTCAAACTCAAGAGATCTGCCTGCCTCTGCCTCCCAAGGGAATAAAGGTGTGAGCTGCCACCACCTGCCTTTGGTAGATCTTTTTTTATAGCCAGAAACTAAAGGTGACATTTAAATGTTTCCTTAGAGTAAGGGCTTTTTGCTGTTGTTGTTTGTATTGTTTTGTTTTGTTTTTAAAGATAGTGTCTCACTATATAGCTCATGTGGGCCTCAAACTCTGTTTCTGTTTCAGCCTCCCAGAGGCAGAATTACAGATATATAGTACCAAGCCCAGCTTTTGTGTGTGTGTGTGTGTGTGTGTGTATTTGTGTGCTAGTGATCATACTCAGAGGTACACAAGCGCGCCTTCTCCCATTGAAGTAAATGTTCATCTACAAAACAGCCCAAGATGCAATAGACTAGTGAGGTGACTCAGTGGTCAAGGTACTTACCACCAAGCCTGATGACCTGAGGTCAGTCTCTAGGGCCCATGTGGTAGAAGGAAGGAATTGACACCTGCAAGTTGTCCTCAGACCTCCACACATGCACTGTGGCTCGTGTGTACCCATGTGAAAACTCGTCGTGCACACATAGTAAATAAATGTCATTAAAAATTTTAAGTGTAGTGCCGTTGTTCCTTACAGCTGTCAAAAAAATGAATTTCTTTTAAATGAAGTATAAAAAAGGTTTATGTCATATATTTAAGTGAGAAAGGTTTCCAAAATAACAATGTATAATTCCATGTTCATAAAATAATAAAGCATTATGTTTATATGTAGCTGCACTAAAAACTTGAAGGGCACACTTCAGACTGTCAGCAGTTCTTTCCTCTTTCTAGTATTTCCTTTTCTTATTCTGATGGAGTAACAGGACTAGATCTGTTTTCCTGCCTTAAATTGCTAAA
This sequence comes from Rhabdomys pumilio, assembly GCA_030674055.1. Classification (NCBI taxonomy): domain Eukaryota; kingdom Metazoa; phylum Chordata; class Mammalia; order Rodentia; family Muridae; genus Rhabdomys; species Rhabdomys pumilio. The sequence goes on from JANHMN010000015.1 coordinate 59,513,626, forward strand.
CATCTAAACAAAGCTACAATGGTTTCAGACACGGTCGGTAAAGAGGACAGGAAATTATTTCTTAAGGGAAGGAAGATAAACAGGATGAATCCTACGTTTGTTTAGGTTAATGCTTAGAGAGAGAGTTCAGGCTGCAGTGAAGAAAGACGGAAGACCCCTGTGGTCCAGCTGAGGGACAGAGCTCGGCATTTGGGGCAACAAAGATGGTTAAAATATGCTTGGAAAATCCCAGGAAAGGGAGAGCATTGGAGGTCTACATGGGTTCCCTTGAGTCTTTGTCAGAGTATTGATAAGGTACATGTAGGTGGGAAAAATATCTGGAATTTAGGAGAAAAAAAAAGGTAGTTGTGGGGAGATAGCTCAGTGGTTAAGAACACTTGCTGGTCTTACAGAGGACCCAGGTTCAGTTCTCAGCATCCACATGGTGGATCATAACCACATGTAACTCTGCTTCCAGGGGACCTGATACCTGCTTCTGTCTTCTGCAGACACCAGGCATGCATGTGGTACACATGGACACATACAGGCAAAATACTCACACACATAAAAATTATATTTAAAAAACTCAAGAAGTAGTTATGGTAGTTGTACATACCTATAATCCTAGGACTGGGAGGCTGAGGTGGGAAGATTATGATTTTTGAGGCCAGCTTAGACATAAGTATATCGTCTCTTACAAAGAAAAATTAACAATTGAGGGCTAGAGACATGACTTAGTGGTTAAGAACACTTATTGCTCTTCTAGAGGACCTAAATTCCATTTCCAGAGCTCATGCCAGGTGACTCACAACTACCTGTAACTCCAGATCCAGGGTGTTCAACACCTCTAGCCTTCATAGATACCTGCAGTCATGTGTACATACCTGTACATAGGCATACACCTGAACATAGTTAAAAAATAATAAAATCTTTTTTTTGTGGGGGAGGGGGGTTTCTCTGTGTAGCCCTGGCTGTCCTGGAACTCACTCTGTAGACCAGGCTGGCGTCAAACTCAGAAATCCGCCTGCCTCTGCCTCTCAAGATTAAAAAAAAAAAATCTTAATAATAATTTTTAAATAAAGAATAAAAAGAGAAAGCAGTTATCCCTGGAGTTCACACAAGACTGGAAATAGTCTATGCTTCTATAAAACAAACAGAGATTTCTTGACATTATTGAACATCCTATAGAGACCCTCTGATGCGTCTTCCCTTAGCAGTGGTTCCAAGTTAGACCTAGACTATACAGGTAGCTATAGACCCCCAATGACAGAACCAGGTTATATCTGTTGAATTCCAACTAAGTTGTACCTCAGAACAAAATAAATACCTAACAAAAAAATGTATTATATTTGGTATCCAATAATAGCCAGTTATCAGCCAGGTGGTGATGCAGTACACCTTTAATCCCGGTACTCAGGGAAGCAGAGGCAGGCAGATCTCCGTGAATTTAAGACCAGCGTGGTCTTCAGAGGGAGTTCCAGGACAGCCAGGGCTACATAGAGATGTATCTTTAAAACTTAGGGAAAACGTTATCAAGTGTGTTGAAGGGATAGATAGCCTCTGGTTAATCTAGTTGTTCCTTTTTTGTCATACATGACAAAAGATGATAGCAGGGACCTTACCTCATTGTATAACTTTCTGCTTTTTCTCCCTTCCCCAGGCCTTAGTTTTCATCCTAAAAGACCCTGGATCCTGACCAGTTTACACAATGGGGTCATCCAGTTATGGGACTATCGGATGTGCACCCTCATTGACAAATTTGATGAACATGATGGTAAGTTAATTTCTAGGGAAAAATTAAAGAGATGACTCAGTGTTGAAATATGCTAGCTGTTCTTTTCAGAAGACTTGAGTGCACTTCCCTGAACTCAAATACCTCCATCAATCCAGAGCTCACAACCACTTGGAACTATAGCTCAAGGGATTATGATACCCTTTTGGCCTTCACTGACACTTGAACACATGTGTATATGGACATATACAAAATAAAAGCAAATTTTTTTTAAGGACAAGCATTTATCATCCCCCAAATAAGAATCCTAGTTTGATAAGGATTCCCCCTAAAAAGAATGTGGAAGTAAAAAGGGGTAGAAACAAACAGACAAAAACTGCAAATAAGAGTTTTATTAGGGCTAGGTGTTTGTGGCACACACCTTTGGGAGGCAGAGGCAGGCAAATCTCTTGAGTTTGAGGTCTACAGAGTAAGTTCCAGAACAGCCAGGGCTATACAGAAAAACCTTGTCTCCAAAAAAGAAGGAAGAAGAGGAGGAGAAAAGGAAGGAAGGGAGGAAGGAAGGAAGGGAGGGAGGGAGGGAGGGAAGAAGGAAGGAAGGAAGGGAGGAAGGAAAGAAGGAAGGAAGGAAGAAAATCATGTTAGTGCACCTATGGTGGCCTGCTGGAAAAAGGACTTCTAAAAGGCAAAAATGTCTGGAAGGCTGCGGTACAAGGCCATTTTTGCTAGTTAGGAGTAGAAGTCTCTGAAACCAAAGAGAACACACAGCTCTTCTTAAAATTGAAGGTGTTTATACCTGAAATGAAACTGAATTCTACTTGGACAAGAAATGTTCTTATGTGTATAAAGCAAAAAACAGTGCGGTGACTCCTGGAGGCAAACCAAACAGATCCAGAGTGATCTGGGAAAAGTAACTCAGGCCAGAGAAATAGAGGCATGGTTCACACCAAATTCTGAAGCCACCTTCCTGTAAAGGCCAATGGATGGAGTCCATATGCTTCTGTGCCCTTCCCAGATTTAAACTAAAGAAAATTAAATATATAAAGTGGATCTGTGCTTTTGTTTAAAGAAGAGTCGTAGTAGGAACTGATGAGGTGGCTCAGGTAAAGCAGTGCTGCCAAGCCTGACACCCTCGTTCCATCCCTAGGACCCACATGGTAGGTGGAGAGAATTGACTGCAGCTTGTCTTCTGACCTCTGTATGTGCACCCACTCACATACACACAGATTGTTCCTTAAAAAGCCTTTGACAAAGACATTAGAGGATATCTTTCCTTACCAGACATTGCCTGTCTTCTTCCGTAGGTCCAGTGCGTGGCATTGACTTCCATAAGCAGCAGCCACTGTTCGTCTCTGGAGGAGATGATTATAAGATTAAGGTACAGGGGATCTGGCATGGCTGGGAATAATAAATAGGACAATGCAGTGGTAAGGTTTGAGAATTACAGACAGAACTAAAAGACAGGAGAATGCACAAATAGCAACGTAGACTTCTAACATTATCCAGAGCACTTACCCAGCAAATGCTTACTGAATACTTATTGTATATCAGAAACTTACTTTGTGTGAGAATTGACAGATAAATACAAAGTGATTTCTATTCTCAAAGAGACTTTAATACAAGGATAAATGTACACGCGCATAATATATGTAGTTTGGAGAATGATTTAATAAATACTCAAAATAAGAAAGCAGTCCAGCTACAGAGATGGACATGGCATAGCTGGATGTGTTTGAGAATCTCTAGTTGGTTTTACAGACTTAAGATCTGGAGAAGGTTGGGCAGGGAACAGAAGAAAGAGAGGGATGAGATCGTGAGTGTGTGTTTGTAGTGCTCATGAGTCCTCTGGTTATTGCACAGACATGGAACCAATACTGGGCCGTAAATAGAGAAGTATAACATTTACATGGAAATTCGCTTGTTTGTTTGTTTGTTTGAGACAGGGTTTCTCTGTGTAGCCTTGGCTGTCCTGGAACTCGCTCTGTAGACCAGGCTGGCCTCAAATTCATAGAGGTTCGCCTGCCTCTGTCTCCCAAGTGCTGAAATTAAATTTGTGCATCAGGTGGTGAGCTGACCTTTTTTTTTTTTTTTTTAAAGTTACTCAGATGGTAACAAAGAAAAGATTGGATGAGTTAGGAAGGATAAGAGACATAGATAGATAGCCATGAGGAAATTATTTTATAAACGCATTGGCAAGTGAACAGAGCCAGAACTTTTGCAGTACCATCTGAGAGGAGAGCTTAAGCAAGAGTGGGTATTTGTGATGAGTGCTGGAGGGATGAGAAAGAAAGAAAAGTGGATGAGAAACCATTGCTGTATTTTCCCCTCAGTGCTGGGGATTGATCTTAAGGCCTCTTTTTGTTCGGTGAGTACTCTACCACTGAGTTACATCCCCAGTCCTAAGAGGATGTCATTAACTTGGAAAGACAAAGCTGGAGTAGGTAGTTTTCTGGAGTTTGGGGTAATGGATAATTCGATATTGGCTCTGATGTGCTTGCGCTACCTAAGAGACTCACTGAAGATATTTGGGATTTGTCAATAAAATAGGGAGCTAAAGTCATAGTGGCCAGGCGGGTAGTGGCCTTTAATCCCAGCACTCAGGAGGCAGAGGCAGGCGGATTTCTGAGTTCGAGGCCAGCCTGGTCTACAGAGTGAGTTCCAGGACAGCCAGGGCTACACAGAGAAACAGTCTCGAAAAACCAAAACAAAATAAAAGTCGTAGTGTAGAAGACGCCGCTCAGGGAACAGTCTGAATAATGAGCAAATGTTCAGTTTAAAAGAGAGGCAACTCTCCGTGAGGAGCCTTTGCCCACACGTGTGTATGTCCACATTCTGTGACTCCTCTTTGAGAAGCCTATGTTCATGTTCTTGGGAGTGTCTTCCTTTATTCTGAGTACCTCTCTTTCTCTTAACCCTTGTGCTTAGTCTACATTAAGATATCTTTATTAAACCCCAATTCTAAAGGGGAGAAGAAGTATTGGTATAGGAAAGAATAATTTTATAGTTTGGAAGTAAACCAAGGAAAAGCAAAACCTTCTAAGATGTCATGAAGGAAGGAAATTTGGGGAAGATAAAGTCAGAATGAGATCCAGACTGAGAAGAAACCTTAGGTTGCCAGGTTAGGAGCTGGTTAATAATCACAGCACCTTACTCTCAGGTGAGGTGTTAGACAGGATGGAGGCAGTTCTGTGAAGACTGACTGTGACAAAGGTAGAGACAGTGCACAACTCTGACTAACAAAAGCCGATGATAGGCTGGGGGTGTGGCTCAGTGACGAGGAATACTTACTTAGTGCTCGTGAAGTTCAGCACCATAGAAAACTGGGTGTGTGTACCTGTGATTCTCAGTGCTCAGGACTCGGCAGGAGGACTAGCAATTCAGGGTCATTGTTGGCTATGTAGCAAGTCTGAAGACCACCTGGGCTTTGTGAAACCCCTGTCTCAAACAAGCAAACAGAAAGAGACCTGATGAGCCTCTCAGAAGTCCAAGACATTTACATCCTCTTTGGTTGAATTTCTGTCTTTGCAGGTTTGGAATTACAAACTCCGGCGCTGCCTCTTCACGTTGCTTGGGCACTTGGATTATATCCGGACAACCTTTTTTCATCATGTAGGTGGCTGTTGACCTTTATTATGCAGTGCAGCATTGTGATTTTTGCATAGTAATATATATGCCTTATTGGACATACTTACTGACCAGCCTCCCTTCCTCCCTGCCTTTTTTTTTTTTTCCCCCATGCTGAGCATTTAATCTGGTATTTTAGGAATACCAGCAAGATACTCTGCCCTTGATCCCAGCAGTGGTCTCCTTATCCTCAAGAGCCCATGTTTTAGGGCTGAGGGGAGGAGTTCAATTGGTATGTGCTTCCACAGGCATAAAGATAGCAGTTCAATCCCCAAAGCTAAGCGTTGTGGCACACAGTTCTAATTTCAGTGTTGGGGAGACAGAGCCAGACAAACTATGTTATATTCAGTTTAATTGGATCCAGTGGGCTCTAAGAGGAAGTCATTGCTTTTATATAGAGAAATGTAGAGATTTTATTTTGTTTACTAATCTGTCAAATGAAAGTTTGTAGGCTAATCCCTGTGTGGTATTGTTATTAAGCAGTAGATATGCCCAGAAGGTCAAATTAAGACACCATTTGAATGATCTAATAAACATTTTGAAGTATTAACAATCAGGTACCTCTGTCTAAGGATTTTTGGCAATCTGGTAGAGACTGTTTCCTTAGCCAGTCTCAGATTCACTGCCGCCTTTAATCTATCAAGTTTTCTCTCTCTCTCTCATTTTTCTCTCTCTCCTTTGAGACAGGCAGGGTCTTACTATGTAGTCATATCTGGCTTGGAACTCACTATGGAGACTAGGTTGGCCTCAAAGTCACAGGGATCCATCTGCTTGTGAGTGTTGGGGTTAAAGATGAGAGCCACACCAGACTGTGGTGGCACACACCGTTAATCCCAACACTTGGGAGGCAGAGGCAGGCGGATTTCTGAGTTCGAGGCCAGCCTGGTCTACTGAGTGAGTTCCAGGACAGCCAGGACTACACAGAGAAACCCTGTCTCGAAAAACCAAAAAAAAAAAAAAAAGATAAGAGCCACCATGTCTTGCCATTTGTCTGATTTCATATGGTAGATTCAAGAATGAATTAGAGAGAATCATAACCTCTTATCTAATCAATTCTATTCAATGAAACAAGTATTTAGTGATTGAGTTTACTTGTTTCCTTAATTTAAAATATGTCCAACTGTTCGGCGGGGATGAGGGACATGGGTTGTTTTGTTTTTGAAACATAGTCTCACTTGTAAGTTTATCTTTTATTCTCCTGTTGTAATTGTCCCTAAAACTTACTACCTCAGTCTATTAACCTAGGCCTAGTCCTGGAAATATCTAGCCTCTGTTTAATCTTCTCTAGGTCTAGCATGTTTTCAGCCTCTGAGACTTACTGCTGAATAAGCTCACCCTTTCTGGTTCTTTCTGATCTCTGGTTGGCTGCTTCAACTCAGCTGTTCTGACTCAAATGCCTCTCCAAGCTGACTGATTCAATCTGGCTTCTCTGGGCCTCTCCTGAATTGCTCTGCTTGGCCTCATATTAACTTAGGCAATCTGTCCTAATCTTCTGTCTTTACCTGTGTCTAGCCTGTTCTCTCTCTGCAACCTGTCTCTATAACTGACCCAGTAAAACTATTTCTTTGCACTGCCCCTGAAGTAGCTTCCTTTTCCTTTCTCTTCTTGTGAGAGGTGGGCATGTCAAATCTTTCTCTTGATTCGTCACTTTATCTGCCACTCAATTAGACATCACTTTCAAACATGGGGCTTCTTTCTACAAGCTAACTTTACTTTCATTGTTTGGGATTAAAGGTGTACACTAAGAGGGTGGGTGTGTGTGTGTGTGTGTGTGTGTGTGTGTGTGTGTGTGTATGTGTGTATATTCCAGCCAGAGGGATTAAAGGTGCATGCTAAGGCTGACCCACACCAGAACTAAAAACAGATTTTTCCAGTAAACAACATAATATTGGTGTTCACAGTGTGATCTAATATCCTGCAATACTTACTTTGTAGCTCTAGCTGTCCTGGAACTCACTGTGTATACCATGCTCAAAGAGTGGCCGCAAACTCAAAGAAATTCACCTGCCTCTGCCTCCCAGGCACTGGTATTAAAGATGTGTGCCACCACACCTGGCTGGGATGTGTTTGTTTTTTTTTTAAATATAAAAATCTTAGCATAGGATAAAAATGATTATAAAAATTATAAGTAAAATATTTAATAATAAATACTCATTGGTTATTATCATAAAAAGACTTGCTGGAGAACATTGCCTGGAGTAAGTTGCTATCCGTCCTGGGCATAGTAATACACATTTTTAAAGTCCTAGCACCCTCAGCACTTGTGACCACATAGTTTCAAGGCTAGCCTGACCTACATAAGGAGACACTGTCTGAAAAACCAAGGCCTGGGAATGATAGAACACTTGTCAAGCATGCACAGAGGCTCTGGCCTAACAGCACAAGATTGTTCAGAACCTTGTCTGAAATGTCTTTCAGGAATATCCTTGGATTTTGAGCGCCTCAGATGATCAGACCATTCGGGTGTGGAACTGGCAGTCTAGAACCTGTGTCTGGTAAACCAAGAGACAGTAGCCTCAAAAGAGGGTTTAATTCTTCCTAGATTTTTATGGTTCGCTGCTTTTCAGATCAGTCATCTTCCTTCCCAGATGGGCCATGTCTGCTGACTGACTGCTGATCATATTTTAGGATTCTTTTCAGTATAATAATATCAGTCTGGGTTTTGTAGTATCTTAACCAGAAGAAAGGCTTGTAAGTAGGCTTTTAGAATAGAAGATTTAGCTGCTTTTCAGTTCTCTTCCTATACAGCTTGAGTTGGGATCTGGACAATGATTCTTCGTGTTTGAACTGGTTCTCTAGAGCCTTTAGAGGTACCCTACTAAATTCTATAAAGTACATTTCCTATAAGAATTACTAACATTGCATTTATTTTCCTATCTTTATGTCTTTAATCTGAGAGAATTGTATAATCTCAATTCCATGAAATTAATGATATTTAAATATTAAACAACTAGTGCCAGAAAGAGACTTATCAGAGCAGGCAAAGATGGCACAGTGGATAAAGGTGCCATGTAAGCCTGGCAGCCTGAGTTTGCTCCATGCAAAGGTGGAAGGATCGAACTGACTCACATGGCACCCACTGCTGCTGCTCCCGTAAGAAGAAAATAATACTAGTAAAAAACACCTCTTGTTTTGTTTTTAAGACAGGGTTTCTCTGTGTGGCCTTACCTGTCCTAGAGCCTATCTGTAGACCAGGCTGGCCTTGAACTCAGAGATCCTCTGTGCTTCTGCCTCCTGAGTTCTGAGATTAAAGGTGTGTGCCAGCACTGACTGGACAAAAAAAGAAATATATGTTTTTAAAAGAAGCTATTAGCACAGGTGCCATTGCTTATTACTAGTTCAAAGTTGTTAGGATGACTTACCTTGGCTATACAAAAAATACAATTAGATAAACATTTATTGAATATGAAGAAAGGTATTTATTTAGCTTAGGGGGTCTATTGATTTCTGCCTTTAATTTAATGTTTCCTTTTTTTTTTTTTTCCTTTGCAGTGTGTTAACAGGGCACAACCATTATGTAATGTGTGCTCAGTTCCACCCCTCTGAAGACCTGGTGGTATCAGCTAGCCTGGACCAGACTGTCCGCGTTTGGGATATTTCTGGTGAGCTGCCCAAGTTCAGGGGACAGTCTAGTCATGTCTGGCGCAAAACTGCAATTGCTTAAAACAGCAAGGGTATTTGACTTAGAACAACAGAAACTAGAATATTCTGTTCCTATATAATATATTTTTGAAGATATTGACTCTGCTTTGAAAATTCTTCATGTTAGAGTATTTTCTGTGAAAGTGGCTTACTCTAGGAAGTTAATTTGATTTAACTTCTTTAGTTACCTCAGATTTTCATTAAAAGATGTACATCTGAGTTATTAGGTTAAGAGCCAAGCTTTCCTTCAAGTAGTTTACAAAATTTATCCCATTCACATATTTTTACAAAAATAAAAATTGAGACTTTGCAGGTAAAGGGGATTCATGAACCCTGTTGCCTATTTGTAAATGGAAAAGTCTACCTATTCGATTTTTTCTATAGTAAGAAACATTCAGTGGGAAGGAGCTGCAACTTTTTTTATCCAGAAAACTTTTTACTTAGCTTTCTAAGACTTTATAGACTTTGGATAATTAGGCTCATTCTTCCTGTCATAATTTACCTATAGTGGTTTTGAGATAAGGGTTGAAATTTGAGTGTCATACAGAGAGAATTTAAATACTGAGAGAGATCTGTGGCATAAGGACTGGGCCGATGTGCTGAGCTATGCTGAGACTCTAAATGCCGTGCTTCTCTACCCGGTTACAGTATTTTAAGAAGTCACTCGCTGAGTTATCTTTATTTGCCACTTGAGAAATTCTTAGAGATTGATTCTCTGGGAAGTCAGTGGTGACAAATACAAATCAGTGTTTCTTTCCAAAACGGGAAGGCGGGAAGGTGGGAAGGCGGGAAGGCCTTCTCGGCCTACTGCTTCTCTGTGGAAGTAAAGGCAGTGACGTCCACCGGCGGGCTGCTGACGTGAATAACTACCCAACTTCCCTGTTACTGCTGGGCTGTGGCAGTTTAGTATTTGCTGTTTTTATAAACCATTAGTGAACAGCAAGTAAAAAATTGAATTCCTGAATCCAGTATTTGGGATGTGGTAATAGCAGTTACAGTTCATGTGTTATAGAGAGAAACCAGGGGGTGCTGTCATCTCAGTACTTTCGAAGTAGAAGCAGGAGGATCAGGAATCAAAGTCACTCTTGACTACACAATGAGTTCAAGGCCAACCTAGGCTACATGAGACCCCAACTCAAAGAACAAAACCAAACAAGCCAACAAGAGGGAGACGAGGGCAGGGCAGTTGGAGAATGGAAGCATTGTACCGTGCTGTCTCTGCAGTTTCTGAAAGCTTTGAGTCACAAGACAGTGCTGTAAACAAGATTGTTTTGGAGATAAGGTGTTCATCCTCTAGGGCTTTGCCATTGCAGTTTTCTGTCAGACTGACTAGGCTATTTGAAGTTCACCCAGATGTGACCAGCCATGCCAACAGGAGGAGCATGGTACAGGCACCATGAGCTTGTGCCCTCTCCTCACTGCCAGTACTGGGGAGCTTAGCATTCACTCTGTCTATAACCTAACTGTGGCTTTCCATAGAGTTTCACCATGCACACATTCAAGACATCCTCTCTGTCTCAGGAGACACACCCCTAATGAGGTTGGTTCCCAGCTCCTACTGTCCCAGCTGATCAGGGACAGTTATGTAGAATAGTCTGAGTTCTGTGAGAAAGTTGATAGGAAGTACCTTGTGTGACTTTTTTCAGTTCTCGTAGGAGTGGTGTACGGCTAATTCCATCCTAGAACATGGGTTAATTTTATGCCTAAACTGCTGTTTTTAGGTTCCAGGGGTTCAACCCCCGAACATTGGATGGAGAAGGCCCTGTTCTGCTCCACTTTAAAGCTACTGCTTGTGCCACCTGCTACCAGCACAGCATGTTCCTGTGGTCTAGCTTAAGTGATTTGAGAAATAACATTTTTAAAAAATCTGTTAATTAAAATAAGAAAGCAATTTGGGCAAGTAAGGTGCCCAGGTTCTCATTTGTGACCATGAAATGCCCAAGGCAAGAAGTACCCTTTGTTACTGTTTGCAAGAAGAAAACATGTTTACATCAAAATTAAGGGGCTTAGATTAGAGGTGTGTAGGAGAGTATGACCTTAGTGGGGTTTGTGTTGCTCTTGAATGTGTGAATTGCATGGATTGCTATGTGGTATTGCAACTGCTATAAATTGTAGATGTTACAGTGAGAATGTTGTGCTAACCTGCTATACTAATGTGAATGTTCTTTACCATTTCTCTGCTGACTCAGTTGACTTTAAATCCTTTAACCAGAGTGGAAGGAGATGCTCTGGTGTTTAAATAAGTGGAAGTGCTTGGGTTAGACTTTTACACTTACATTGTCCTTTCCTCAAAGTTAGCACACTCTTCAGGATTCCACTTTGCTTTATTTCTGATAAGTCTGAACACAGGAAGAGAAACCAGCTTTCTAGTCTTTTAGGCTCTGACATTAACACTTTCAAGACAGGGAAGTACATTTTCAGTAAGGGAATGAGTACTCCCAAATTTAGTGGACTGGTGAAATTCTGATAATTTTGGCTCTCTCTTTTGAAAAGAACACTCTGAGCTAGTGGGTAACACCAAGAGAAAGTAGAGAGACCTCTTTAAGGCAGAGCAATCCCTTAACAGCTCTCCCTTGTGGATTTGGACTCTCGAGCTCACTGCAACCTGAATATTCTGTTAGCCTGGCTAAAGTCATCTGTTTAAAGGGGAAGAATTTTAAAAACTAACCGTGGAAGATGGGTTACTGTTTTAGCTTATGCTTCCAAGTAAACTGTCAGTTAAATTCTTTTAATATGCTTACACCTTTGCATGTCAAGCCCATGTAATTCAGGCTCACTCTTTTAAATATCCACTAAAACACATTAATATGCTGCCAAATCCTTTCCTCATCCCTCTCTACTGCTTCCCTGGTCCCCACTGGGAGGCATACTTAACTGGTCCATTCTGAGAGTGCACTCTTCTCCCTCTGGATTTGGGTAGCTGCTGTAGAAATTTTCCATCTGTCGCTCAGTCCCAGTGAGTGCCTTGTCGAAGGCTCAAACACTTCATCTCTAAGTATCTTTTCACTGCCTGTCACTGTTCATCTGTTTCGCCCTTCCCTTTTTCCTGGATCATTGCAGGCAAGTGCAACAAAGGCTTCAATTCTGTCATACAGCCTTCCTTTTCATGTGTTTGTTGAAGCCCATTAGAGGTGAAGTTCTTCACAGCTGTCTGGTTTTGTGTCTTTTTGAACCTGTTTTATACACTTCACTCAATAGAAAAAATTGACAGGTCCTATTAAAGGGACAAATGGAAAGCATCCTTGTGATCATGTATTTATGAAGCTTGAGGAAGAAGCTTCCTTTTGTCATCTGGTTTATGTCTCTATGCCTGTAGCTAAGGCATCTCTTGAATTGGCATAAAACAATTAAAACTGTTTGTGCAGTGCTGGAATTAGGCACTATCCTAGCAGAAGTACAAAACAGTTTACAGCAATGGCTCTTAAGAAGATCAGTCATTTGAACTTCTTTTCTTTCTCTACACATTTTAGTGTCAAGCTTCTTAGGATTTATTTTCAATGGTATATTTTATTTAGTGTTTGCATTAAAATACTGTCTTTTTTAAAAGATTCAATAAATATATTAGGTAACTTTATCTTACCATTTTCTCTCCCAAATATTTTACAAGGTAGGAATTTAGTCTTAATTTTGTTTTGTGTAATTTGGTGTAATTACATGTGATTATTACCTATCTTTAAGGGTTGTTTTCAGAATTAAATCTGATGATACTGGTACTTGTACTATAATTTTGGTTCGGTTTTAACACAGTTAGGCAGCTTTCCCCTGCCCCTCCCTGCTTTTTGGAATACGGCTTTTCTCTGTAGGCCAGGCTCAACCTAAAGCAGCACTCCTGCTTCTGCCTCCTGAGTGCAGAAATTAACTCAAGTGGTCAGGCTTTAAAGATGTGTAGATGGATCATAAGCATGGGTCGTCCACAGATAAGACACTTATCCTGGTATCCTTTTTTTTCCTATCATTTAAAAATTATTGGCTAATAATTCCTCCCAGTGAAAAATAGCCTCTGTAGGTTTTAATGGAAAAATATGTATGTTTATATCTATAATCAGCCTTTTATGCAAGAACGTGAAAACTCATGACAGTTTGAATTATTTGATGTCCTTTTCAGGAGATAAGTAGGAAGTGTGAGTACCCTTTGCTAGTACCTTATTGCCATATCTTCTCATAGTATTTGTAATAGTTCTTCTAAGCTAGACAGCTCTTGTGTGTGTTGTGTCTGTTTCAGCAGTGCGTCTGGAACTTTCTTGAGTATTGCTTCCAGCTTGGAAAATACGGAGGTGTGATCTTCCCCAAGAGCATTTCTTTACATTTTTTTGAGGATCAGAGGAATGGCTCAGCAGTGAAGAGCACCGACCACTCCTCTGGAGGACCTGGGTTCAGTTCCCAGCACCTTTTTGGCAGCTTACAACCTCCTGTAACTCCAGGGGCTCTGTAGCTCTCCTCTGAGTTCTACAGGCACCAGGCATGCATGTGTTATACAGATGTACATGCAGACAAACATCCATACACATTGAATAATAAAATACATTAAAAATCTTTAAAGTAAAAATAAAATAAAAATAAAATTTTAAGGTGATGGGAAAAGGTATTGATTTTATGAATGATTATCATTTGAACATTGGTATGATTAACATTTGAGGTCACATTTTGGGAATATTAAAGAATGGAAAGTGTACTAATCTAAAATAGACAGCTCTTGGAGGTGAGGTTTTATGAACTTAGTTGTGTCAGAATTTGGGTTGGCTCCCAATAAGGAATTGTCTGAGTGTTAAGGAAGGAGCTAGTGAAGGGGCTTGTGAGTGTTTCTTCTCCCTTCCCTCTAATTGTGTTTCCCCATTTCATTTTATCCGAGTCTTTCAGTGTACCTTTCTCTATTCTGCTACTGTGCTCTTACTGATAACATTATATTTGCATCTTTCATCCCACTCCTTAACCCTCCAAAGGTCTAAGGAAAAAAAACTTGTCTCCTGGTGCGGTGGAGTCCGATGTGAGAGGAATAACTGGGGTTGATCTGTTTGGAACTACAGATGCCGTGGTGAAGCATGTGCTAGAGGTATTTATCTCTGTCGCTGTTGGTGAGTATGTGCTACCCTCTAGGGGAAATCTCACTATGCTATTCATCTAATTTTCATCTCTATATGAGTGTGTGATGTGTGTGGGCATGTGTGCCACAGCACATGTGTGGAGTCTAAGAGGACAGTTTTGTGCAGTCAGTTCTCTCCGTCATTTGTGGGTCCCAGGATTTGATCTTGTGCCTTGGGTAGCAAGCATTTTATCCACTGGGCCGTGTCACTGGCCCACATTATTTAAGTGTCAGACACCATCTGAGATTTGAGGAATAGAATTGTAAGTAAACCAACAAAGAAAGAAAGGTTATATGTCATCTCAGAGAGAGTTATAAATCTGTAAATCCTGTAGGGAGAAAGGAAAACGGCTGGACATGTACTTCATTATTGACACAAAGCAAAGCCATTCTCAGACCTTGTAGAAGGAGGATCCCCAAAGAAAATCAACAAGAAATACCAAGAACCGATTATATATGAGAAACTTGTCCATGGTGGCAAGTAGAAAAGCCCAAGAAAAGAAAGTAGGTTTTCTAAAATTCAAGTCTAAACCATAAAACTACTCACTCAAATGTGAACTGTTTATTCTCACAGATTTAAAAAAAAAAAATGAGATTTAGAAAAATTAGACAGTTCCCCAAAGTCCAACTGTATGCAGTGAATGCTGGGCTCCAACTTCAAAACCCAAATGTTTTTACAAATACATAATACCCTTAAAACTTCTGAATCAAAACTGCCATGTCCATAATTCTGTCAAAGAAATGAAGGCTGACCGTTTAAATAGAATAGAGACTATCATGAAGTTAGCATCCTTAAACTTTTTGGTCTTTATACTCTTAAATCTTCATAAGAATTTCAAAGTTTATTTATGTGTGTTATACCTGCCAATTTTAGTCATATTTGAAATGAACTTTCTTAAAAAGTTTAATTAGTTAACTTTTATGTATAGGCGTATTTTACTTGCATGTGTATCTGTGTACCATGTGAATGTCTGGTGCCCTCAGAGGCCATCAGAGGGCACCACATCCCTTGGGACTGAAGTTACACAGTTGTAAATCATATCTGAGTGCTTGGAACCAAACCTGGGTCATTTGTAAGAGCACTCAGTACTCCTAGTAGATGAGCCGTCTCTGCAGCTCCTTGGTTGTGTTGTTTTGTTTTGTTTTTGGGTTTTTGTTTTTTGTTTTTTGTTTTGTGTGTGTGTGTGTGTGTGTGTGTGTGTGTGTGTGTGTGTGTGTGCAGATGCCCTACCATTGGATGACACCCTCAGCCTAAACCTGAGAACCTTTAAAAATGATGTCATCACCTATAATGTATCCTGTGAAAAACTCCACTATGTAGTCATGGATAATTAACAATAAAGGCAAATAAAATCTTAGTAGGATTTGGAAAAATAGCTTTGAACTTGCTGATTTTCCAGTGAGATCTTGGGACTCTTTCTATGGATTCCAGATCATAGTTTAAGAATTTAGGCATTGACTTATAAATCTTTATACTTAAAACGTTACAATTACTTGTAAAAATATAACATATATAGACAAGTAAAAAGTAAAGAAAAACCTATAAATATAAAGAAAAAACTATAAATAAAACTGAATTTCCTGGTGGAAATGTTTGCAACATCCCGTGAGAATTAAGTAATATCGGACATGTTGGCATGGTTATTCTAATGTCCAAAGCTTTGCAATAAGCCAAAAACCAAACAAATGTTTGTTACAAAAAAAACCAAGACAAATCAAATGTAAATAAAACGACAACAAATGAACTTTACAGTGGCGCCGTCCCTTAAATCTTTTTACTTGGAGAGTATTTCAGAGGGCTTGGGAAATCAGTGGTAGAGTACTGGCTTAGCACCAGTAAGGCCCTGAGTTTGATCGCCCATATCACAGAAAAAAACAAATTTTGTCACAAACACCAGCATAGTTTTCTTTGAATTTTGTTTTTAAAGCTGTTTTAGAAGACCCACTTTTTCTCTCTTTTTAACAGGGTCACGATCGTGGAGTAAACTGGGCTGCCTTCCACCCAACTATGCCCCTTATTGTATCTGGGGCAGATGACCGGCAAGTGAAGATCTGGCGTATGAATGGTGAGGAAGGCACTGGTGATGTTGCCATATCCAAGAAAGATGTTTCCCTTACTGCTGGCCAGTAAGGGCACGTAGCCAGGTTTTCTGGACTTTGACCTATTTTTCTGCATTACGCCTTAGTTGATTATTTACTGCTATTCCCAAGTGTGTGGCCATTACCACTTCCTCTCCTTCCTGCTCCCAATGGCGATATCTTGATTTTGAGAGACATGAGCATAGTCAAGAGTAAAAATTCATGCAACATTTCACAAATGCTATAGAGTTTATATTTGTTCTCAAATGTCAACAGGTAATACATAGACTATGAGACAAAAATAGAGTAGAAGCATAAAGAATTATTTAGTACAGATATTACAGTCAGTAGGGATGCATAATAAAAGAGCAGAGGTGAACAGAAAAATAGGAATTTTGAAGCTGAGATAGCTCTGGCTACTCAAGAGGCTGAGGTAGTTCATTCCTAGTTCAAAGCTAGTCTAAGCAACAGCAAACCTTGTCTTGCCTCAAAAACAGAGGATTTGGAGGTACAAGTAACTAAAAAAAAATAATAATAAAGAGGAAGAAATTTACATGAAAAACATTGATCAATTTGGGGAAAATTAATTTAGCATTTTGTAGTAGTATTTAGCCCTTCTTTAAAAGAGCATCACAGCTGTACATGGCAGTATAGCTGTGCTGTATCAGCATGCATGGCTGAGGCAGGAGGATCACAAGAACAAGGCCAGACTGACCATATAGCAAAACCTTGTCTCCTTAAAAAACTGGGACTAAAGATGGCTCAGTGGACCCACAGAGTGCTGAATTTGGTTCCTAGCACCTGTGTCAGGCAGCTCATAGCCATCTGTTCAACTCCAGGGGATCCAGGGCTGCCTTCTTACTCCACAGGTACTACACTCAGGTACACAAACCCACACACAAATAGAGGTGTACACACACATAACTAAAAACACAAATAAAATCTTTTTTTTTTTTTTACTTTTAAAGAAAGAATGTTGGATTTATAGATCCCAGCGTTATTATAGAGAATTATAATAACAGTTTCTTTTGTTCTTCAGAATCAAAGGCATGGGAGGTTGACACCTGCCGGGGCCATTACAACAATGTGTCCTGTGCCGTCTTTCACCCTCGCCAAGAGTTGATCCTCAGCAATTCTGAGGACAAGAGCATTCGAGTCTGGGATATGTCTAAGCGGTAAGGGAACTGTTTATGTAATGTGACCAAACCCAAGAGAAGGACCCTTTCTTCGTCTTATTCTTTGTCTTTGAAAATTAGATTAGAAACGAATCACAGCAGCACCATTTACTGTCTCTGAAGCACTTGTAAAGTCACCTTCCAGGCCTGCTATTCATTTTTCTTGTGTATGCTATACTGAAGATTCTTAACTAACAGTTTTCTCTGTGCACCTTTTTGTTCCCTAGGACTGGGGTTCAGACTTTCCGTAGGGATCATGATCGCTTCTGGGTCCTAGCTGCCCACCCCAACCTTAACCTCTTTGCAGCAGGTAAAGACCATTTCTTCTTATTGCTCCTTGAATTTAGTTGAAACCTTGTAAGGTTTTAAGGTGATTCTTTGATAGCCTTGTCTCTGGTAAGTGGTAATTGGCAAACAAAGAGAAGCAGAATTTTCAGAGCCACCTAACTAAGCTTTGCTCATTTTTCTCTCTCCTGCTTTTGGGAGATGGTCCTCTTCGGTGTTTATCACTACAAAGACCTGTTCAACTTTAAACTCACTCTCTTTGATGTGCTTTTAGGAGCTCACAGGAGACTAATAGTGAACATTTAGAGTACTTAGGGTGAGAAAGTAGAAGCCAAGTCCAATTCATTCATTTGTCAAATACATAATAAATTATCATCCCATACTCTGGATGCTGGTGTCAGAGCAGTGCATAAAATATCCCCTGTCTTGGTGGAGCTTTAAGGGAGATGGTCTGTGAACTGTTAAGTATAGAAAGTGATGTATGTTTGAAGACGCCTTGAATAAAAAGTCAAACAAAAGGAGGTTGACGACAGTGGAGGCCTACAGGTTTATAGTGAGAGTATTCAGAAAAGTGAAAGTGAGTGAGAAAAAGGAGACTGCTGTCACAGGTTGCGTTCCTAGTTTGTATGAGGTCCTGGGTTGAAGAAGGAGAAAAAAGGCCAGGGAGTCAAGTTACAGAAAACTATTTGGAAAAGTTCTAAAAACTGTGAGTTTAGGAATGTATTTAGCTATTGTATTCTGTTCTCTATAGCTGTAACAAAATTCTTCATACTGTGTACTTTTAAAAAAGGGATTTGAGCCATGTGGTTGGGGCTGGTTGAAGACAGCCTGGTCTACAAAGCAACTTCCAGGACAGCTAGGGCTACACAGAAAAACCAAAAGGGGCTGGGGAGGGGTCCAGAGAGATGGCTCAGTGGTCAAGAGTACTTGCTACTCTAGCAGAAAACTAAAGCTCTGTTCCTAGCACCCACATGGTGTTTTACAGCTGCCTGTAACTCTAGTTTCAGGGGAACTGATGCCCTCTTTTGGCTTTCCCAGCCACCAAGCATACACAGTGGGCACATAACGTGAATGCAGGCACTCACATATGGATATAAAATAAAAACAAATAAATCTGAAAAGGGGGGGATATGTTATTCACCATTTTGGAGGTTGAAAATCCAAGATGGAACAGTCTCAACCATTTGTCCTTTGGTATGGGTTCCTTTGGCTCAGTCACAATATGACATGGAGCATCATGAAAGGAGAGAGAGACAGAGACAGAGACAGAGACAGAGACAGAGAGACAGACCCCGTATGACCAGGCAGCAATCTAGAGAGAATTCAGGATCCTCTTTGTATATCAGCGTTCTCCCCAGGTTACCTTACCAACCCATAGCCTAAGATAGCCTAAGAGGACATTAATCCCAGAGTGCTCCTCTAATGGCCTACTGACATTTCAGTAAGCCTCAACTCTTAAAGATCCTGCACCTCAATATCACACCAAGCTTCTCCACATGAACCCTGAGGCACAAGCCATCTCCAAGCCATAGTAGATGCCCCTTACCCTTTTTTTTTTTTTTTGGTTTTTCGAGACAGGGTTTCTCTGTGTAGCCCTGGCTGTCCTGGAACTCACTCTGTAAACCAGGCTGGCCTTGAACTCAGAAATCTGCCTGCCTCTGCCTCCCAAGTGCTGGGATTAAAGGCGTGCGCCACCACCGCCTGGCAGCCCCTTACCTTTTTAACATGTGACTATAATCATCCTTGTGTATCTCTTATTTCCAGCAATCCTTTTTGCCTACTGCTGATTGCTTCCTCTGTTCTCTAGGCCATGATGGTGGGATGATTGTATTTAAGCTGGAACGTGAGCGTCCAGCCTATGCTGTTCATGGCAATATGCTGCATTATGTAAAAGACCGATTCCTCCGTCAGCTGGATTTCAACAGCTCCAAAGATGTAGCTGTGATGCAGTTACGGAGGCAAGTCTGACTTATCTCTCCTTTCCAAACCCTTCCATCTGTTGTCATAATGCCCTGTCCTCAAGCAGGGCTCTTTAAACCGACCTTTTGGACCCCAGCTATCAGATACGGACTCCCCATTAAATAAACCTCCTCAATTTAAATCCCTTTATGGTAGATTCAGAGGTGTCTATGAGGAGAATGAGAGGTCCCCTACTGGGCTGCTAGTGACCCTGTGGTGAAGATGCTCTACTACTGATGCCTGCAAAACCTCTTGCAGATTACAGAAAGCTCTTGGTAGAGAGTAGCCCAATTCGGTAATATAACCTTTTGCCTTTGCCATTTATTCCTTGAGGAACCTTGTGGCAGAGGGGTGATAGACCTAAATGACTACAGTACAGAATAATAAGAAAATAATGAAGATTTTTAGAAGAGTTACAGTTTATCATAACTCTACCTTTACAGCAAAATACCATAACCCTAAAAAGCAGAACTGTGTCTCCGGAACCGTTAACTCAAGCTATGATAACCTCTGGGATGCCTGGCCAAAGGAGCTTTGGAATGCCAGCTGCAGCATTTTGAAACATTCATGGTAGAAAACACTGGCATTCAGGGTTGATAACTACCCGCTAGCTTTACTGCTACAGAAAGATGGGTTTATGTGAACAGTCCCAGGGATAGAAAACAGCCAGAGAAATCATATCATGCTACTCTGTGGTGTCCACTGCAATTATGGCTAGCAGTTTGTACCAGGCAGAACCATCACCGCTCGCTACCTTTGATGGTGCTGTAACTTCTGCCATGTTTTGCTGTTTGAACTATTAAGTAGTCAAGTTTTAATGGAAAGAGAAAAAATACAGTATCTGTATTTCCTCAGTACAGAAGTGGTATGAGCATATACGTCCTGAGTATGTAGGCACTGAAGGGATACATTCTCGTCTCTCTTCTTACCCCTGTTCCCTTTCCTCCTCTTTATGTAGTGGTTCTAAGTTTCCAGTGTTCAACATGTCATACAATCCAGCAGAAAACGCTGTGCTGCTCTGCACCGTAAGTAATTATGGAGTCTATAGTTCTCCTTAGGTTTTGTTAGTGTTTTACTGCCCTTACTGCCTTCTAATGGCCTCTTAAAATCTTTTTCACCAGTACTGAATATTAAACATGTGGGCACCTGCTAAACAAGTTGTCTCCTTTCCTGATAGAGCTATTACTGGACGTTTTGTAAGAGCTAACACAGTAGACACTCGGAGGCTCAAACAAGATGGCGTCAGTTGTCATAACCTATTAGGGTTGTGAGGTGATCAGAAGGAACGTTGGCACTTGTTTGTTGCACAGAAAAGGGCCTTTTCTGCCCCTGTGCTTGGGTAAACACAGGAGACCTGTGTTGGAAAGCTGGTTCTTTTCAGTGAAGTCACCCTCAGAGTTATCAGAGCCCTCCCCATTTCCTGCTACACAGTTTGGGGGGAAAAAATGTCATTCTAACTTTAGGACCCAGGCGGCTGGAAGAAACTGTCCCCTGGATAACGTTTCGTATGAAATCCTTCAGTGTCCAACACTACCATATTCTTATGATCATTTTCTTAACTGTCTTCTTAGATCTGTTTTTTTTTTTTCTTTGACATGACAAGTGTAATCAAATGAGACATCAGATTCATCATCTTTTAATTTGTGGAACAGAGAGAAATCTTGGGTTTTATTCAGATAATATTTGTATGTTTAGAGGATAAAGAAAAAACAGCATCGTCAGTGCTCAGTTGTTTGGCTAAGGGCACTGCAATTCTTACACACGAGAATCACTCAGATACCCTCTGGGTGCAGGTAACGAAAGTAGGAGAAATGTCTTTTCTGTCAGGAAAAACCACTCACTAAACATGTTTCCCCTTTTCCCCTACAGAGAGCAAGCAATCTAGAGAATAGTACCTACGATCTGTACACTATCCCCAAAGATGCAGACTCCCAGAATCCTGATGGTAGGTGCTGTTTGTCTCCTCTGCATTGCTTCCAGCCCTCCTCACTACGGCATCACTTCTTTTCAAGTTTTGCACATCCCATCCCTAGGCCATGGCTACATCACTCTTGTCTGTTGGCAGGTGCTGCTGACAGTTGCACCAGAGGCAATTGTGGTGTGAAATATTCATGCTCTGCCTCCATTTTATTACCCCAGCTAGATATATATATTTTATAATTTGGTTATTAGAAACTCTCCATTTTCCCTTTCAGCACAGCATGTTACCCTAGATTATTGTCAGCTGATATGACTTTCACCCTGGTAGTTTCATTTATTTAAAAATGTGGCTCCAGTCTTACAGTGTCTCATCCTGGGAGTGGGGATTTATACTCTCCTATCTATATCCAGATCCGATTTGCTTCCTTTTGCTTGTCAAAATGATGAGGCTGCTCACAGCCCCATGACCCACCTGGGATCCCAGGATCCAGCTGAGACCCCTGCCTGCCTCTTTCATCACCACCATCCCTTGTTGACGTCCTTACTATTAGAACTTGCTGACAGAACATTCTGTGGATGGGTTGGGATCTCATTTATGTTCTTTCAGTGCAGCTCTTCCAGTGAGGTTGCAGGCCTTACCAGTCTGAAGTCTGTGCCACAGGCCTCCCTCTTACTAGGACATTTGATATTGTATACCCTCCAAAGTTCTGCAAAATATCTTGCTAGTTCTGTTCCTTTTGTGAGTGCCAACGGGTCATTATTACTGTAATACTCCTGTTTATTTTGGGTTTTGGAGGGGACATGTATGAGTATGCGACAGGGTCTCACTGTCATTAGCCTAGAACTCATGGTCCCACTTGGTAATGGAGTTACACATTATGCCAACTCATTTCAGTCTTTTAAGTGTGCTTGGAGTGAGATGAGGAGAGAAGCAGGAAACCTGTATATATTGGGGATCCATAAAGCAAAGTCTTTCCCATAGAGTAATCAGTTAAACCTTCCTAACTAAACCAGTGATTTGATGCCACCCAATTCAGCTTGGGCTTTGTTGTTGTTTTTCCATATCTGTTAACAATTACTAGAACTTCTGTCCTCCATCCTTTGAGAGGGATAATAATTACAAAGGTGTGATCTAGGGGTGGACTCCAGAGAGGAGAAAACAGATGCTGGAGTCATATGGGTTGTGGTAAAATTTTGTTTTGTAAATTCTTTGGCACTCCAGGTACCAGAAAACTATAAAACAGGACTGGCCAGCATGCTCTGCTCAGTTTTCCACTACTAAAACAGATAAAACTGTTTCAATATATTCTTTACAAGTTTCTCAGAGAGCAGAGTAGCCATTTCAAAATTCTAATCAGTTGCAAACTGAGGAACATTTTATAGCTCTCTTCAGGGCCATAATAGTGAATTGACATTCACAGAGCAACAGCTTGATGCTGTGTTGCCCAGAACTGAGCCTGTCAAGATTTAGCTGGAAGTGCTGTGTCCCACCCTGCCTGAGCTGGAGGCCTCCATTAGCATGTTAAAAGCAGCAGAGCAGCTGCGACCTGGGGTTGGGTTCTGTCACTTCTCCAACAGTGTAGATAGGAGGTCTTAGACTTTGACAGGCTGCTTGCTGTGCCTCAGCTTGGCTAGGAAGGCTCTGCTCGTTAGCTTGATGGAGTATGCTGTCTCCCAAGATGGGCAGCATTTCTGCCAGTATGTGGTGCTGGCTGAAATACAGCCACTTGGCCTAGAGATAAGAGGCTTGGCAGGGGTGGGGGCTGGAGTTTGGAGGGAACTGATAGGGGAAAGTCACTGACAATAGCCTGAGGTTATGGCTGAATTAGTTAGGAAGCAGCTGACTGGCAAAGCCAAAATGGCAGCTCCATGGCACCTGACTCTGTCACCTGCTAGTGGCTCACCACGCGCTCCCACACTTTGGTTTTGTTCTCCTCAGCCCCTGAAGGGAAACGATCCTCAGGCCTGACAGCAGTTTGGGTTGCTCGGAATCGCTTTGCTGTCCTAGATCGCATGCATTCAGTAAGTAGAAACCAATCTAGGGAGTGCAGTAATGGTGACCCATATTGTATGATAAATAGCAGTTTCTCTTTCGTCTCTAGAGCTGTTGTGATCCTTTGGTACTGGGTCTCCCTCCAGCCCTACTCATAGACTAATCCCCTGGGGAGGGAAAGTTGATTTGATAGAGTTGGTATTACTGGGCCTCTAGCTTCTGAACCTGGAGGAGCTAAATCCATCAGCTCTTAAGTATATGGAGGAGATGAAAGGGAGATTTTCCTTCTTGTCCCACTCCCCTTAGTTGGTACTTAAAATGTAAAAGATGTAGAGAGCCAGATGGTGATACACACCTTTAATCCCAGTACCTAGGAGGAGAAATGCATACTTAAGTGCATACATACGTACATACATATATACATACATACATACATACAATGTGATAGGCTCAATGCAAGATAAGCAAGGGTCTTCCAATAAAATACTCAGCGAAAGTTTAAACCTTGGCTATTTTCTTTCTAGTTGATTGAGAAACTCAGATTTAGGTGACTATCTTTTTGTTTGCTTGTTATTTGCTTATTTTTAAGTACAGGGGATTGAATTTGGGGCCTTGTTCATGCAAGGGGAGTGAGTACTCTACACTGAACTATATCCCCAGCTTTCATTCTAACTTGTTCATTTATGTAATTTTGTGTTTGTTGTGTAATTTTGAGGGTCTCACTGAGACTGGTGAGGACCTGCCTAGACTAGGAATGAACTCACTCTGCACCCAAGACAGGGCTTGAATTTATAATCCTATCTCAGCTTTCCAGGTGGCTGAGATTACAGACCTGTGCTATGAGGCCCAGCCTCTTAGAATTTCTTTTTATTTTATGTACATTCGTATTTTCTCTACATGTATATCTGTGTGAGGATACTGGATCCCCTGTAGCTGGAGTTATAGACAGTTGTAAGCTGTCATGTGGGTGCTGGGATTTAAACCTGGGTCTTCTGGAAGAACAGCCAGCGCTCTCAGCTGTTGAGCCATTTCTCTACCCCCAGTCCCCACCCTTGTTTTAAGATTTTATTTATGTAATGTATATGAGTACATTGTCGCTGTCTTCAGACACACCAGAAGAGGGCATCTGACCCCATTACAGATGGTTGTGAGCCGCCTTGTGGTTGCTGGGAATTGAACCCAGACCTCTGGAAGAGCAGCCAGTTCTCTTAACTGCTGAATCATTTCTCCAACTCTCTGTCTCTCTCTCCCTCTGTCTCTTTCTGTCTTTCTCTCTCTTTAAGGAGAGAGGTGAGAGACCAGTGAGATGTCTTATCACCAAAGTAGATGACCTGGGACCCATGTGTAGGTACACAAACAAACAAACAAACAAACAAACAAACGAATGTTGAGAGGCCCTGGAGAGAGTCTTGGTAATCAACCTGATGTATAAATGACTTGGATGGGGAAAAACTTCTTTACTAAAGAAGCAATTGCTAAGGGACATCCTCAGCTGTTTCCTTATTGATTCGTTTCTCGTAACTCCACCCATCCTCGTTGCAGCTTCTGATTAAAAACCTGAAAAATGAAATCACCAAGAAAATCCAGGTGCCCAACTGTGATGAAATCTTCTATGCTGGTACAGGCAACCTCCTGCTTCGGGATGCAGATTCCATCACACTCTTTGACGTCCAGCAGAAGCGGTAAGGAGACACATGCCCCAGCAGACAGACTTGTAATGAGGGAGAGTGGGATCTTTAATAGAGTCTTTGTTCTAAGCTTGCCCCGTGGCCTCACGGCTTCTTGTACACTTGACTGCAAGACTGTAATCCTTCCCTTTCCACCCACCACTATGTGCACGCATTCCAGCTGTGTAGCGAGGGCTGTGTGTTCGGATATCTTTCTAGTACCTACCTGAACAAGGAATGGGTTCCGGTCTTGGAATGAGAAGAACACAAAGTTGAATAGCACAGTTCTTAAAGAACTTATTAAGTCCAGTGGTAAAAATTGATAAAGGCCTAATAATAGGAGGGACTGGGGAAGCAGAGAATGAGGAAGGGGCAGTGCAGAGTGTGAGCCAAACCATTTTAGCTCACTGACCTACAGCGTAGGCAGGGTTTCCTTGATGTTACATGGAGAAGTTGCATTCTACATTAATTAAAGATGGAAAAGGCATAAGTCATAGCTTGAGACAAGAGAATTAGGCCCATTCATGATTACCTTTCTCTTGCTATCCCAGAACTCTGGCATCAGTGAAAATTTCCAAGGTGAAATATGTTATCTGGTCGGCAGACATGTCTCATGTTGCACTACTGGCCAAGCATGGTAAGGCTTCATCATATCCAGCGTCTAGAGGCCATTTCCTCCTGCCAGTTGACTGCGCTCACCCTGTCAACAGAGCACTCATGCCCTTTGCCTCTTACAGCCATTGTGATCTGTAACCGCAAGCTGGATGCTCTGTGTAACATTCATGAGAACATTCGTGTCAAGAGTGGGGCCTGGGATGAAAGTGGGGTGTTTATCTATACCACAAGCAACCACATCAAATATGCTGTCACCACTGGGTAAGTTAATTATCCAGGAAACGGGTGAGAGAAGGTGGCTTCTTGCAATCACTGTGCTGACTCAAAAGATAACGGCGGGTGTGTGCCAAAGGTCTCTCTCACTGTGTGTGTGTGTGTGTGTGTCTGTGTGTCTGTGTGTCTGTCTGTCTGTCTGTCTGTCTGTCTGTCTGTCTGTCTGTGTGTCTGTGTGTCTGTCTGTCTCTGTCTGTATTGACTCAGTGGGTAGAGACAGTTTCTCAAAGGTTGGACAACCTGAATTCAATCCCCAGATTCCTCAAAGTGGCAGGAGAAAACCATGTCCTGAGAGTTTTTCTGTACCCCTCGCCACACACACATGTACAAACACACACATAAAATTAAAAGAATTCAAAATTTAGGGAAAAAATTGTAAAGGACTGGTGAGGGACCAGTGAGATAGCTCAGCAGGTTAAAAACCAACAAAAACAAGTTAAACATGTGTGCCTGGCAACCCGAGTTTGACCCCTAGAACTCTTGTATGGTAAAAGGAGGAAACTGACTGCACAGAGCTATCCCCTGACTTCCACAAATCACTGCAGCATGCTTGTCTTCACTTATACGCATGCGTGCATACATAATGATGAGTTTCTTATTTCTGAAGGGAGGCTGTTCATTGTGTGTGCTTTCCTAGAATGCCCAAGGCTCTAGTCTAGGCTCAGTTCCTCAAACTGCAAAGTAAAAAGTTCTTAGCATCTGTTCTGTCATAGAAAAGAATAAAATCATTTTGAAAGACGTCCTGTCTGTATCAGTGTTTAAGTAGCACTTGATGAAAGGGTAAAGAGAAAATACTGTCTTAGCTTTGTTCACTTTTACAAGCTGGATTTTCTCCCTTCTGAAAATTATACCTTTTATCCCCTATTCCTAGGGACCATGGGATTATCCGAACTCTGGATTTACCCATCTATGTCACAAGAGTGAAGGGCAATAACGTTTACTGCCTAGACAGGGAGTGTCGTCCTCGGGTGCTCACCATCGATCCCACTGAGTTCAAATTCAAACTGGCCTTGATCAACAGGAAGTATGATGAGGTGTGAAGCAATCTAAGGAGCATGTGGAGGGGGGCAGTGCTCCTTTTTCCTCACGAGTAATCTGTTTCCTGCCCACCAAACCAAATGTCTAGGTTCTCCACATGGTGAGGAACGCCAAACTAGTAGGCCAGTCAATCATCGCTTATCTCCAGAAGAAGGGTTATCCTGAAGTGGCACTGCATTTTGTAAAAGATGAGAAAACTCGTTTCAGCTTGGCCCTGGAGTGTGGAAACATTGAGGTGAGAGGAATGTGTCATCGGTCCCAGATAGCTATAGAGAAAGGGGAGGCCCAGGGCCAGTGTAACTTAACAATGTACTAGAGGCTGGACTCTACAAGGTGCCATCCTGGGCTTGCATTTTAGCCAGAGTGGATTTTGGATGTTTTTAGTTTGAATTGAGCCATTTTTCTGTTGTTATTTCTGTTTTTTCATCTTTCTGTCTCTTCTTCTGCCCAGTATTTCTACTCTTGTTACCATTTTCAAACTGAATTTAAGAATTTCTAGGGTAGAGTTAGATAGCTAGAAATCCGAAGAATCTGCTCATTTTCATTGACACTTGGTCTTGTTGGATGAAGTACTTATGAAATGTTTAGACGTTGTTTCAAGGAACAAGGGGCTTAGGAAAGCTGCTTTTCCAGTCATTCCAACTGTGGAGCTGCAAAGCTAAGGACATAGGACAGCAGAGCACTTGCTCTGTGGAGTGCAGCATGGATAGGTGATTTTACTGTACCAGCCAACGTGGGAGGGCGAGAACACTGGTGTGACTCCTCATCTATGAATTCAGATCACATTTGTAGAAAGAATTCTCCAGAAAAAGAGCGTGAAGGTAGTGATTGCAAGTATAGAGAATTCCTTGGGAAATTTTAGAGACAAATGTTTTGATAGACTCTGCTGGTTCTGAGTCATAGTGCCTACGCTAAACACTGACCATGGGAATTCTTTAGATTGCTCTAGAGGCAGCCAAAGCCCTGGATGACAAGAACTGCTGGGAGAAGCTGGGAGAAGTGGCCCTGTTGCAGGGCAATCACCAGATTGTAGAGATGTGCTATCAGCGTACCAAAAACTTTGACAAACTTTCCTTCTTGTACCTTATTACTGGCAACCTGGAGAAACTTCGCAAGATGATGAAGATTGGTGAGTTCTCTAAAACTAAGGTTGGGAACTGGGACTTGTAGGAGAGTAAATAGAGGAGAGAGACCTTTAGAGAGAAGGCTTATGTTGATTTCTCATTGACTTGATGCAGCGGAGATCCGAAAGGACATGAGTGGCCATTATCAGAATGCCCTGTACCTGGGTGATGTGTCAGAGAGAGTGCGAATCCTGAAGAACTGTGGACAGAGTAAGTTCAGGACTTTCTGCTCCTTTGAAACCTTTGGAAGGATTTTCTGGGAGTTGCCCTGTATTGTACAGTGTGTGTGTGTGTGTGTTTCTGTCTGTCTTCTGTCTGTCTGTCTGTCTGTGTGTAAGTTAAACTCGTGGGAGCTGCTTTTCCTTTCACTTACTGTATTTCTGGGATTGAACTCAGACTGCTAGGCTTGGTGGCAAGCCTTTATTGAGCCATCTTGAGGGTCCGGATTTCATATTTCCAGATGAGGATACTCAGACTGTAACTTCTATGCAAATGTTACAAAATCTGAAAAATCTCTAAAACCTGAAACATTTGTGATGTAGTTTCCAAAGAAGAATATTTAAATTATAGTTCTTTTTAAAATTATTTTTTAATAAACATTTAGTGTGTAATAGACTATAACACTTTTAGTAACAAATGGCAAAATAAACTCAGATCTTTTCTAGTCGTGACAGCAAACTCAGCTGTTTAAATAGTATGGAGTCAAGGGTCACTGTCATCAGGCGCCATAGACAGGTTTCTTTTTATCAGATACTTTTGTTGAAGACAGGGTCCCACTATACAGCCTCGGTTGGAACCCACTGCATAGGCCAGGTTTGCTTACTTCTCTCCTGGCTTTTTCTTTTAGCTCCTCAGGTTTCTTCACTTTTACCTTTTCATCCATCTCATTGGCATACTTCTTGGGGTGTTTCAGAGGATTGTCACAGTTGTGGTGTCTATTGCTCCTTTCCAAGTTATATTTTAAAACAACTAAGGGAACCAACTTCCAACAGATTGTCTTCTGGCCTCCACATGTGTGCTGTGAGACTCACACATAAATATGCACACACAATAAATACACAAGAATTTTAATAAATAAAACAAACATCCCTCACAGTTAGAGTGTGTCTTAGCTTTTGTTCAGTGTGTGTAAACTTGCAGTCAAAGTTTGTCAGGCCTACAGACAACAGAGACCCAACAGGAGAGGAATTCATTTCCACACTCACGTGCATGGGTGTGGGCATTCCTTGGGTCTTGTTCCCCTTTGTGTGAGAAGCAGTTTCATCTTGTCATGTTACTTTCTTCGTCATAAAGTTCACAACATGGCACATGGTTTCCTTCAGAACAAGATAATAAGCCAATCTTGGGTGTGACATTCCATCACTAGTGACTTACTCTGTCCATTAGAAGCTGATAACAACTTCAGCCTACACTTATGGTTGGGTATTATGCAAATATTTGAATACTGGGAGACAGGGGTCACCTCTTCCTCAGGAGTCTACCAAATTAGCATTCTCTTGGTAATGTACCTCTATACCACAAACCATGTTTTTCTTGTAGAATCCTTGGCCTATCTCACAGCTGCCACACATGGCTTAGATGAAGAAGCTGAGAGCCTGAAGGAAACGTTTGACCCTGAGAAGGAGACAGTGAGTATTAACATAGATGTCTCTGATAACAGGATTCATTCCCATCTTGGGATAATTTAAATCATAAATTTTATTCTACCACCTAATTACCAGAGTGGGGGTTGGGAAGGGGAGATAGCTAAGTCGAGAGGAAGCAGCATAACCCTTTGTGTATGATTCATGAGAGCTATTCACATTTAATATCTGTATTACTCCACCACTCAGATCCCAGACATTGATCCTAATGCCAAGCTGCTCCAGCCACCTGCCCCTATCATGCCATTGGATACCAATTGGCCCTTATTGACTGTGTCCAAAGGGTTCTTTGAAGGCTCCATTGCAAGCAAGGGTAAGCGCCCATTTCTCCTATAGCACTTTTTAAGAATGTGTTTTATAGAGAACTGTCCTCTGCACAGACTGTAGTAATAGTCACTTAGTAAAGATTTCAGAAAGAAATTCTAAGAGTGGGCAGCCAGAGACAGCCAGGTTTTAGTAACAAGGAGTTAGTTCTCTCCTACCTCAACAGGGATTGGAGCCAGAGCCTTATGTATTCCAGACAAGCTCTCTACCCCTGCCGCCGCTGCTGCCAAAACAAAAAACCTCTGGCCATCTCTCTTCTCTTTCCTCTCTTTATGGAAGCTCTTTCAAGTTAGCATAAATATATATGACGAAACCAATAACTCAAAGTAGATGGGTGGCTCAGTCAGTAAAATGTCTACCAAGGAAGCATGAGGGTCTGAGTTTGGATCCCCAGCACTGGAAGTTGAGACACACGTACACACATGCACATATGCATGCACATACACAAATATATGGAGCAGAACGAGACCAAACCTTAGCAATTATTTTTGTCTTTTGTTTGGGATTTTTTTTGAGATTTAACAATACAATAAAACCTATTTCCTGACGTTCACAGTTTACCAGTTTCTAAATGGACAGCACATATTTCTGAGGACACAGCCTGAGAGACTTTGGAAAGCAGGCACCTTGCTTGTAGAGGGGTCTGTGGGCTTGAGACTTGCTAGGCTTTAACCAGCTCCCTCTGTCCTCCCCATGGCAGGGAAGGGAGGAGCTTTGGCTGCTGACATTGACATCGACACTGTTGGCACTGAAGGCTGGGGAGAGGACGCAGAGCTGCAGCTGGATGAAGGTGAGAACACTGTCTTAGGACTGCACTGAGATGTTGGGCTTCATGGATAGAAATTATTTATGGAGCAATCTACAAGCTTCTAATTCATGGGGTCAATAGGATGCTAATAGTGTGCCTTTGTGGGCAGGGGTTCCCACCCAAGTCTATTTTGGTCATGGATTATCCTTACAGATGGCTTTGTGGAGGCTCCAGAAGGTTTGGGAGAGGATGCTCTTGGCAAGGGACAAGAAGAAGGCGGTGGCTGGGATGTAGAAGAAGATTTGGAGCTCCCACCTGAGCTGGTATGTGAAGTTCCTGCTCTGGAGTTTCTTTCCTTTCCACTTTATAAAAAAATTTTGTGGGCCTCTCTGTCTCTCTCTCTCTCTCTCTCTCTCTCTCTCTCTCTCTCTCTCTCTCTCTCTCTC
>JANHMN010000015.1:59551507-59589990 GCA_030674055.1 Rhabdomys pumilio
GTTGGCCTAGTATGTGCAGGGTTCTGGGTTAAGATGTAGCTGCATTGTAGGGTGTTGGCCTAGTATGTGCAGGGTTCTGGGTTTAGTTCCCAGCACTAAATATGGTAGCATACCCCTTCCCCAAAAATAGCTAAGTGTAGGCATTTTATTTAGTTACTGGGGATTGAACTCGGGATTTTGCACATGATAGGCAAGTATTCTGCTATTGAGCTTTCTATAGCCACAGGGAAAAGATGTACAAAGTATATATTGGTTTCTTTGTGTTGGTTCTTGATGCAGCCTCTCCTACAGCCTGGCCCTGATGTAGTCAAGGATGACCTTGAATCTTTAACCTCCCAGTCTCCAACTCCTTAGTGCTGAGCTTACTTGAATTTTTCATTTTAATGTTTTAACTAATAATATATCCATGAAGTTCAAACACCGGTCTTTAGAACTATGCTGTCAGGCCAGTGTAATGGCCTTGGAAGTAAGGGCATGCTGAGGTCAAGACTGACAACCTGAGTTTGATCCTAGAAATCCACACGGGAGGAGAGAACCTGCTCCCCCAAGGTGGTCACGCAACCTCCACACAAGCAGCATGGTGTCTATGCACCATTCCACCTGTACACACAGTATGTTTTTTAATTTTCCTTAATAAAAAATAACTATACTGCCCAGTGGTGGTGGCAGATGACTTTAATCCCAGCACTTGGGAGGCAGAGGCAGGCTGATCTCTGAATTGGATACCAGCCTGGTCTACAGAGTGAGTTCCTGGACAGCCAGGGCTACACAGAGAAACCCTGTCTCGAGAAAAAAAAAAAAAAAGACACACAAAAAAAACCCAGAGCATTGCCTGTTGAGCCAGTCAGACACAACAAATGTGCAGACCATGCAAGCACCTGCTAGAATGCAGATTCTGATCCAGCAGGTCTGGCATAGGCCCTGGGTTTCCTGGGAGGAAAAACAAAACAAAAACAAAATGAAAACAAAAAACCTATACTATGATGAATTTGCTTGTGTACCTTTTTCCTGAGCCACTCAGTTCCTATTACCTTTCCCCAAACTACTTAGCAGTTTCCTTATGGCCTTCAAAAAAGTATATATTTATGAGCAGATATCACTATGTTCTTCCCCACCTTCCTTTTAATACATGACAGGAACATAATCTTTTTTCACTCAACACATTGTAAAGTTTATATTTATATATATATGTACATATATGTATGTATATATGATATATATTTATATACTATATATGCGTGTATATGTATGTATATATATGTTTAGGTTTTTCTCATTGTGTATTTTAAGTTATGAAAGTGTCTCATAGCCTGGGTTATTTGCAACCTTTTGCAATTATCAACATTGCTGCAGTGAATAAACTTGAACATGCGTTGTGTGGTGGGAAGTGTGCCTGACTGAAGAGGAATGGCCGCTCCAAAGAGCGCAGGAGGCTAATGCTTTCAGATTTAAGAGTTGCTTTCTTAAACATAAGCCTCAAACTAAGACTGCTTTCTCAAAATTTTGCATATATATTCTTCCTTCATGTTCAGGCAAGAATCTGGCACAGCAGTTCACACACATAATTTGAATTGAGAACAATTGGCTAAAGAGTAAGACCTTGTCTAAAAAAAATGGATATCTTGGTGGGGGGTGGGTGTTAAGGAGATGGCTTAGCTGTTTAGAGCACACACTGCTCTTGCAGAGGACTCAAGTTCAGTTCCCAGCACCCACATCTGGTGGCTCACAAGCACCTATAACTCTTACCTCCCAAGGGATTTACCACCTCTTGCCCCTGAGAGCATGTTAGTCACATACCCCCAAATGCATGTGTGCATGCATACACAATTTTAAATAATTAAAAATATTTTTAAATATTAGCAGGCAAATCTCTGTGAGTTCTAGGCAAACCAGTGCTACATAGTGAGACCTTGTTTCCTAAAAAAGGTCTTTTTATAAGTTTACAAATTAAATTATAATTGTACACAATTATAATCTGAGTTTTGTAAACAAACTCTGCTTCTTGAAGTTTAACTGGGGAAAAGAATGAATATAATTGTGAATATCAGTCAAGAATCTGAAATTAATCAAAAGTAGTGGTGAGCCATTAAGTCCTTAAGCAAGTATGGAAAAATTCTGTGAGCAGGATAAGGCATAGTGGTGCATATCTGTAATCATACTATTTGGGAGGTATAGCCAACAAGATGAGCGGTTCTAAGCCAGCCTGGTCTAAATGAGCCCCCAGTTGAAACAAGCAAGAAAGGGGTGGAAGATTCTATAAAATACTGTCTTTTCAGTATTCACTATATATTAGGAAGGCAGAAAGAACGGTCGGGGGCAAATAAGCATTGAAGTAGGATTCTAGAAACACAGAAATATAGAATAAAAAAAAGAGACAGGTGTGACGGTACACCCATTTAATACCACCACCCTCGAGGCAGAGGCAGGAGTATTTTTTTAGTTCAAGGCCAGGCTGGTCTACAGAATTCCAGGAAAGCCAAGGCTATATAGAGAACATTCTCGATAAAACAAAAACAAAACCATCCCCCTCACACACAAAAAGAAAACAGAAAGAATTCAAAGAATCATGTTTGGTTTTTTTAGTCTGCTTAATTAACATCTGTGTTTCCAATTCTATCTCCTGTCAACCCTTACAGGGAGGACCTACCCTGATTTATTTGTAGATTTCACTGTACTGGGCACGATTGTATACAACAGGGTATAAGTCTCTCCTGCCACGTGTGCTCTGGGGATGAAACCAAGATTGTCTCAATTTGGCAAACCTGTCTCAATCTAAAAATTGCTCGTTTAATAGCTTCATATTTTAACTGAGCCTTGTGCTGTAATCTCTGTCCTTGGGAGACGAAGAAGACAGTATGATTAGA
Organism: Rhabdomys pumilio; assembly: GCA_030674055.1. Taxonomy (NCBI): domain Eukaryota; kingdom Metazoa; phylum Chordata; class Mammalia; order Rodentia; family Muridae; genus Rhabdomys; species Rhabdomys pumilio. Next base: position 59,554,372 of record JANHMN010000015.1, read on the forward strand.
AAACCCTGCCTGAAAACAAAACCTCTTCAGATTAAAGAGACAACACACAATAAATCCTCCCACCCCTTCTGCCCCACCCCGCAATCCAGCTGGGCTTGATGGGTCAAGTATTTGGGAAGTGGAGACAGGGAAGGGAGACCCCGGTTTCTGGACCAGCTTGAGCAACTTATATAGTTCAAGGCAAACTGCCATGGCTGTATAGCTCCAGTGGTGGAGTGGGAGTGCTTGCTTAGTACGTGCAGGAACCTAGGTTTGAGTCCCAGCACAAGAAACAAAAACAAAAACAAACCCAGTTTCCTGTCCCTTTAAAAATGGCGGTCCTGCACGGTAGAACGATATTATTGGCTGCGCAAGTCATGGGGGCGGGGTTGAAGGCGGGGCATGTGGTGGCACCAGTGGTTCCACCTCCTACGGCAAGTCGGAGGCAGAAGATGGCGGCTGCTGAGGAAGGTTGCGGTGTTGGGGTCGAAGCGGACCGGGAACTGGAGGAGCTACTGGAAAGTAAGAGCCCACAATGGGAAAGTCCAGAAGTATCGAGGGAGAGGACCCACCGTGGGGGTTAAATAAACTTGAGATTTCTGAGCGGGGCGGGAGAATATCTCCAATGGTTGGCGAGGGAGGTGGTCTGAGTTCGACCCCGGCCCTCTTTATTAGCTGAATCTGGTGTTCACCTTAGTCACTGATCTAGCCAAACCGCACATCTCCATGCGAAGGGGAAAACTAATTGTAATGAGATGTTTCACGACCCCCTTCCAAACTTCTCTTGCTTTAAGATTGTGGGATTGTTGTAGAGGCAAAGCTTTCACTTGGTGTCCCAGGCTCTGGAACTCGCTGCAGTCTTCCTGCTTCAGCCTCTGGGAGTACTGAGACCACAGGCTGGACCCACCAGGATCGGCTTCAGTAAATTATTGAAACCACCTCTCCTTTCAGTAGCAAGATTCACAGAACAAAATAACCTTTAAGCCCCAAAGGTCCATAGTCCGTGGTAGTATCTTTCTTAGCCCGAAACGCCTTTTTACCTCACAGTCTTTGAGGACTTTTACCAGACCCTTAGGTCTTTCATGCAAGTAGTCGAAGAAGACTCCTTTTAAAATAAGTGTGGTTTTGAGAGACTGTCTTGTGTAGTCTAGGCTGACCTCACACTAAGTACTGTAGTATGGCCTTGAACTTGTGATTTTTCCGACCCCTTCCTCCCGATTCTAGCATGGCACCACAATGCCTGACATCCTTTTGTATCCTTTGGAGAAACAAAGTGAGCCAGTCCCAGGGGAAAGGTTTCTTCATCCTCAAAAGATGGTGGAACTTCATTTCTTTCTTGGCCTTGCACTCCATTCTGGTTTCCTGCCCTAGTGAGGCCAGTGCTCTTTCCCTAGTCCTGGCAAGCAGAGGGGTGGTGACAACACAGGCTTTTCAGGGCAGAGGTGAACCTTTTATCTGTTGCTCAGTCACAAGGATGTAGGCAGGTAGAAAATGAACAGAGGTAGTGAGGCGTGCCCAGTGACTGGATTGGGCAAGTGCTCTACCACTGAGCTAAACCCCCAACCCCTATTCTGTGCTTTCTTACAAGAAGATATTAGCTAAGGCCTCAGAGTGAATTCAAAGAAATGAGGCGCTCTCCCCTCTTCATGTTAGATGGAATGTGTGGGTTTTTTTTTTTTTTTTTTTTTTTTTTTTTTTTTGGTTTTTCCAGACAGGGTTTCTCTGTGTAGCCCTGGCTGTCCTGGAACTCACTCTGTAGACCAGGCTGGCCTCGAACTCAGAAAATGTGTGGGATTTTTTTAAAGGGAATTTTATAGTTTAGATTTCTCTGCACAGCTTTTATTTAATTCTTTCCTTCTAGTTCTGAGATGAACATTGGTTCTGTGTAAAAGGGTTTTCTTCCCAGTTGGCCACAGTAAACTTGATAGTTCCCAAGAAAGGTGAGAAACCTATTGCCCAGTGGTCCAGGCAGGAAAGACACCAGGAAAAGAAAGAAATTCAGAAAGCTGGCACTTTATATCATTATTTTCCTAACAGTTTGCTTGGAATCACACAGCTGTCTAGCCTTATCTATCCCCAACATATCCACCATGTCTCTTGTCTCCAAAGGTGCTCTTGATGATTTCGATAAAGCCAAACCCTCCCCAGCACCCCCTCCTACCATCTCGACCCCCGATGCTTCAGGGCCCCAGAAGAGATCGCCAGGAGATACTGCCAAAGTATAAATTCCACCCCCTTAAGGGAGGGGGAGGATGGGCATACAGCTCAGAGCAGGGGTGGGGCAGGCCCCTGTGGGCCAGAGGGATGGCTGGGAGGGTGCCTTTGCCTCACACTGCTGAGCGTTCTTCCAGGCCTCAGTTTCTATGAGACAAGGACCTGTGGTTTTCCAGAGGGATAAAGAGGAAGTGCCTTGAGTAAAGAGCAGATTTGTACGCTGCCTCGCATTATTTCTTCAGGGCCAGAGTCTTTGCTTGCTGTCCTCCTCAGAAGGCAGATGGAATGATTGGTGGAGGTGCTTGTGGGGGGGTGAAGTTTCATTTCCCAAAACTTCTATCTGAGCTCCTGTAAGAGGCTAGACCCAGGGTGATGTTGTAGGAGGTGAATTTTGTCTATCTCTCCCTGCAGGATGCTCTCTTTGCCTCCCAAGAGAAATTTTTCCAGGAACTGTTCGACAGTGAGCTGGCTTCCCAAGCTACTGCGGAGTTTGAGAAGGCAATGAAGGAGCTGGCTGAGGAAGAGCCTCATCTGGTGGAGCAGTTCCAGAAGCTCTCAGAGGCAGCTGGGAGAGTGGGTGAGGAAACCCCAAACTTAAAATACTGGACAGACCTCTTAATTGCTTGAGAATACCAGGATTGTAAAATTGGTAACAGTAGTGATGTCACAGCCATGGAGTGGGGCCAGGCAAGAGAAAGAGGTATGGGATCTTGCGTATTAAAAGAAAATGGTAAGCTATTTTGGAAAGAATTAAAAAAGATTATTTTAGCCAGGTGTAGTGGCGTAGTCATTCAATTCCAGCGCTTGAGAAGCAGAGGCCAACATGATCTACATGGTGAGTTTTAGAACAGCTAGAACTACAGAGTGAGACCCTGCCTCAAAAATAAATACGATTCTCCCAAACCAGCTCTTTTAAAGGAGTGTTACTGTGGGGAATAACAGCACATTATCTATAGAGATTTACGGCATGGCCGTGAAGGTAACTACAGAGCAGTTAGGATTCTGAAGTGGTAGTAATTTTCTAGTAGATGCTTTATATCCAGGCTGGTAACTAGATCAGTGTAGCCACGCTGACAGTTAAAATCCTAGGTAATCCTGGTTCTTTTCATCTCTCCTAGGCAGTGATGCAAGCTCTCAGCAAGAATTTACTTCTTGCCTAAAGGAGACACTAAGTGGGCTAGCCAAAAATGCCACCGACCTTCAGGTAAAGGGAAAGGAATAAGGGTCCACTCTCATGTTTCCTGAGCATTCTCACAAAATAGATGCTCTTGGGGGTGGGAGGGAGCTGGAGCGATGGCTCGGTGGTTAGGAGCACAGGCTGCTCTTCCAGAGAACTGGGTTTCAGTTTCCAGCACCCATATGACAGCTTACACCTGTCTATAACTCCAGTTACAAGGCTTCTGACATTTTCACACAGATGTACATGCAGTCAAAAAGAAAAAAAAAAATAGCACAAATAAGATTAAACTTAAAAAAGTCTTCTTTTTAAAAAGCTCTATGGTGTCTCCCCAAGTCTGGCCCCCTTTGATTTTGTTTCAGGCAAATTTAGATAGTTCTTTCCACCTGAAAGTGTGGTGAGCACTCCATGGAGGCGTGTGCCTGTTCACCTCTCTGTGTCTTGTCTAGAACTCGGGCATGTCTGAAGAGGAACTGACAAAAGCCATGGAAGGGCTGGGCATGGATGAAGGAGATGGGGAGGGGAACATTCTCCCCATCATGCAGAGTATCATGCAGAACCTCCTGTCTAAGGATGTGCTATACCCGTCCCTGAAGGAGATCACAGAAAAGGTTGGAATTTTCGTTTCTGTCTTCATTCCATGTCCTCGCTTCATTGTATCAACTCGTGGGCCACTTTGCTCAGACTATGCATAGTAAACCGGTAATCTGAGTGGACAAGTACGATTTCTAAAAATGCCTTGTTTGTTGCAGTTGTCAATGATAGTATTAAGCTACATTGGTGATCTGATCCTATGTCCACACTGGGAATGCTAAGCTAAAAAGAGAAATTTTCAGCTCTCAGTTTTCTATAAATTACTTCAAGACTTTGAGTTTGACTGATTCATTCTTTCCTATATTCCTAACTTTACTAATTTCTCCGGTGAGGACTTACAGGATTTTGTGGTGATGTTATGAACCGTTTGAGAGTGGCTTAAGCGCTGGTTCATGCTTGAAAGAGCTTGTAGTTTCACCAGAGAAATGAAGTAGAGAAATATAAGCTCTTCAGCATCACAGAACATGTGACTAAGTAGCAAGACCGGGAGTCTGCAGACCACTGTACAGCCTCAGTCCAGCTCTCAAGCCAAGAGTAGTTTTTATGTTGTTTTTAAAAGATTCATTTTTATTACCGTTTTTAAATTAGTAAACATTACTAAGCATGTGCGTGCGCACACAGATTCACACGCACACAGATTCAGGTGCCTATGGAGGCCACAGACATCCAACCTTTACCTCTGAGCTTGAGTTGCTGCTGGCAGTGAGCCACCTGACAAGGGTGTTGGGAATGGAGCTTGAACTAATTCAGGTCTTGTGCAAGAGCAGTGTGCACTCTTAACCAATCAAGCTTCTCCAGCCCCTGGGTTTTATATTTTTAAATTTAAAAATGACAGAGCTGCCAGGCAGTGGTGGCACATGCCTTTAATCCCAGCACTTGGGAGGCAGAGGCAGGAGGATTTCTGAGTTTGAGGCCAGCCTGGTCTACAGAGTGAGTTCCAGGACAGCCAGAGTTACACAGAAACCCTGTCTCAAAAAACAAAAACAAAACAAAACAAAAAAAAAATTAAAAAAAACAAAACAGGGCTAGGGAGAGATGGCTCAGCACTTCAGAACACTGGCTGCTCTTCCAGAGGACCTGGTTCAATTCCAAGCACCCACATAGCAGCAGCTCACAGTGGTCCATGTTCTAGAGGATTTGGTGCCCTCTTCCATGTTCTGAGAGCACCTGACACACACGTGGCACACAAGCATATAGACAGACAAACATTGGTACAAATAAAAGTTTTTTAAAAGTACAAATAATGACAACAACAGAGGGGGCTTGTTAAAGAACACTTGCTATTCTTGCAGAAGGTCGCCTGGATTCGGTTCCCCAGTTCTAGGGGATCTGACGCCTCTCTTTCCAAGTACACCAGCTATGCACATGCATGGTACAAATACATACATGCAGGCAAAACACTAATGAACACAAAATATAAGTAAATAAATCTTAAATATAACCACAGAGCAGCAGTGTTTAGCAGAAACCATATGTGACCCTTGTCCTAGTTAGCTGCAGCTGTTAACTTTTCACTGCCCAGAGTCATCTGAGGGAACCTCAGTTGGGAGATTGCCCAGATTAGATTGGACTATGGCCATGTGTATGAGGAGTTATCTTGATTGATGGTTGGTGTGGGCGGGCATAGCCCACCGTGGGTGGCACCAAGCCTAGGCAGGTGGGCCTAGTGTATATAAGGAAGCTAAAAATCAGCAAAGTGAGCCAGTATGCAATATTCCTTCCTCTGTGGTGACTGAGTTCTCACCCTCACTGATGGACGATTACCTGAAAGTGTGGATCTGTTGCAGTCAACGGTACTTTGTGCTTTTCGTGATGAACTTGCTCATTTAACCTTTGTTTCTTCTTGGTCCCCTTCCCTCTTGGTTTGCTTCATTCCTTCTCACCCATCTTCTCGCTTTCTCTAGTATCCAGAGTGGTTACAGAGTCACCAGGAATCGATCCCTCCAGAACAGTTTGAAAAGTATCAGCAGCAGCACCGTGTCATGGGCAAAATCTGTGAGCAGTTTGAGGCAGAGACACCCACAGACAGCGAGGCTACTCGTAGGGCTCGCTTTGAGGCGGTGCTAGATCTGATGCAGCAGGTGAGGCCTCCTTACCCTGCCTTCCCACTGGTACTCTCCTCAGGACCTGTCCGCAGAGGGTGGAGGACGGAATAAAAGAAGACGTGTACCTGGTCTTTGCTACTTTGTGGGTTCTTTTTTCCACTCTTCACACCCCTAACCCCCAGATTCACCCACTAACAGTAGATAGAGAAACAAGGATATAAGGGAAAGAAATCCCTGAATCTAATTTCTTATCTATTGTGTCTTCTTTGATCATGGCTGCTAACAGCAACCAACCTCCCTAAATGACTAACAGCCCCGACCCCTCTTGGGGCCCTTGAATTTATGCACCCTCAGAAAAGTTACTGGAATTCCAAACCTCAAACAATCACAAAACTATCTGCAGCTGGCAAAACCATGCTTCTGCTAGAGCATGAGGCAAATCCTGGCCAACTGCTGCTGTCAGTCTCAAGTGGCCCCACATCCCCACACCTGGGATTACAGTGAAAACACATTCTTAAAATATTTGTGGTTTTTTTCTTTTTAAACAAAAATTCCAGAATTCTCGCTACATTAGTAGTGACAAAATGTCACTACAAACACTGCACACCATGGTCAGAAGAAATCAGTTCACACTAATCCAGTTCCTTTTGTTGTTTTTGTGTTTTCTGTGATTTTCAATTTTTTTTTTTTTTAATCTCCTATATTTTTTTATTTTCTAGTTACAGGACTTGGGCCATCCTCCAAAAGAACTGGCTGGGGAGATGGTGAGTATGTCTTCTGTATTCTAACTCAGTTCTCAGTTTGCAATCCATATAGGGTGATTGATCATTGTACCTGCTAAGGACAGACCTTCAGAGGCTCTGACCTGAAATATGAGTGATTTTCTCAGTCCCTTTGTCTCTTCTCCAGCCTCCTGGCCTCAACTTTGACCTGGATGCCCTCAATCTGTCAGGCCCACCAGGTGCTAATGGCGAACAGTGTTTGATCATGTGAAACACAACAGTTTCCTCCCTGAGCCCCAGCCATGGGAAACATCTGGAGTCAACAGAGTCACTGGGAACTGAGGCAGGAGTATCATCTGTGGGAGCTGGCTGCTCCACACTCTTTACATCCCATTCAGGACTGTGCCATACCAGCTGAGGATCTGTTCTGTAGGCCTTTTCTGTAAGTTCTACTCCATCATGGTCTCTGCTGTTAGAAACAGGCCAGTTATCTGCCAGGTGAAAGAAGGCATTCTTTGTGGGCATGTCACTTCTTCCCACTCCCAAAATAATGTTACATATGGTGGTACTCATGTTCCCCTTGATTCCAGATGTCCGTGCCTTGTTTCTACTCCCTTCTTGTGTCTGGGGAGAAGGAGCTAAGTCCTGAGACTCTGTGTTTCTATTAGGCAGGGCCTCTGGGAATGAGGAGGAACGTAGCCTGGGCTGGGGCTGGAGGCTTGTCACCACATCTCCTTGCCTTCCTTCGGAATTCTCTGAAGAAAAAGGAATTTCACACTTAGCCAGGTTGAAAGCAAAGCCTTGGGCTCTTCCTGTCCCTAGGTGCTGCACCTATTTCCTCTTTCCTCCTGAGAACTCAAGTTGCTACCCTGGTTCTTTATACAACTCCATGATTTAGGGGAACCCGGCTCTTAACCTTTCTTAGCCCCCTGACTGTCCTTACCTCCTCTCTTTTTAGAGTCTTATTTATTCTGCCCCTTTAACCAGTGCTGTGGTGGATGACGGCCAATCTTGTTTCCTTTCATCTAGGACCTGGACCATTCTCACTAGACCTTTCCCTTTCTCCTTGGCCAGCACATAATTGTAGTGTCAGATCTGGTACATGAGTGACAGACCATTCTACCCAGATATGTCTTGGCTTATTTAAGACATCAGATTCCCTAGAATCCTTGCTTCGGGAAGGTGCTTGGGAAAGGGGTGTAGCCAGAATCTTTTTTTCCTGCAAGCCCTATAGGGCAGTATTTAATAAATATTCTGAGCAAGTGTGTGGGTTACTTTTCATCCAAGTCTATTTCTAATCTTCCTTAGTTTCTATAAGCTGCAGAGTGAGAAGTGTTAGGAGATAGCTCTCTATAATGCTATGTTAGGCCCTCTCATGACCCAGCTGCAGAGTGAGAAGTGTTAGGAGATAGCCCTCTATAATGCTATGTTAGGCTCTCCCATGACCCAGCTGCAGAGTGAGAAGTGTTAGGAGATAACTCTCTATAATGCTATGTTAGGCTCTCCCATGACCCAGCCCTCCAGCTCAGTTGCATTTCCTTTCAGCAAAAGAATACTGTCTTCATCTTCTTGGTACTTCAGTCTTAACTTTTCACATTATAGTTGATGTTAATGGTATATTGTTAACACGTTTTCTAAATTATCTAACTTTGAATTGACCTGCCTTTTCACAGTGGGTCGAAGGAACATGGTTGCCATATATTTTATGGATATTCTTTTTAGGCCACTTAGCTATCCTGGTTCACTTGGAAAATAACGTTTTAAATATATATATTTTATTTATTCTTTGGAATTTTACACATGTATACAATGTATTCTGATCATATCCACCCCCCTGGAAAATAACTTTGGCAAGAACAAATTCACATTTATCATTTGAGTCACTTCAAGCTCGTAACATGTTTCCCCTGGGTCAAAACCACGTTTAAAGATGCCACATATTCTATGGAAGGAAATGCACTTGAGGCCTCAGGCTGGGAACTACCCAGCCAGCACAGCTCATCAAACAGAAGACTCAGAATGTGAGACTCCTTTATACTCTGAGAAAGGGGAACAGTCCCAGCTGATGTGTGATGATGAATGGGGCCTGAATTGCCAATATTTTATTGATGCTCCTGACAAAAGCTTGACAAGGACAGGTGAAGAGACAGGGACAGGAGTGACCTGCCCTTGGAGCTGTGCTCAGTGCCACGCTGACTGTCCTTTACTCTCACTTCTGCTGGTGACGCTGTGGTCCACCATGGCTTTATTATCAAGACTTTTTCTTTTTTTCATTTTCATTTTGCTTGAACATGAGCAAGTCGACTTGGATTGGGCTCTTTTCCTAAATACCATTTGAATTACTCTGGGACGTGCAGCTGAATAAAACCTGGTGCCCTAGGGCAGTCCTCCTCAAGTTATGTGTGGGAAAGGACTGGAGGTTCTCTCTTAAACATCTAGTCCCTCTGCATCACTTGTAGATCTGTTGCCCGTGACAGTTACGTCATTGAGACTATATACAGCATGTGTGCAAATTGGAAAACACCTGAACTTACCTTCTCTAGACCCATTACAGGCCGAGCCCACTGTTCACATAACTGAATTTCACAGCAATATCAAAGCAGATAGTATAGACAGTATATTTCTGATTCCTAATGTCACAAGTTGATACGGTAGTTAAAACCAAACACCTTCATGGGATGCCGCTGCCCTGGTCCTTAGTCTCCCCATAGGGCCTGGGCTAATGTATACTTAGGCACTTGAGGTCCAGTGCCCATATATGGTTATCTAGCACTTTTGCTAGCTTGCTTCTCTTTCTTGATAACTAAAAATAAATTGCATAGCTTAACTTTAGTGAAGTATTTAAGCTGTCCTCAAAGATTACAAGAGCTGCCTTTCTAAAAATCTGTATGTTCTGGATAGATGGTTTCATGAAACAATCAAATTCATACAAGATATATAATGTTTTCAGTGACCCCAGGACATCCTCTCAAGGTCCCATAAGCAAAAACTAGGCCATTGGCATGGCTTTGGGAACTTTGGGGAAAATAGCTCACATTTAAAAAAAAAGAAAGAAAGAAAGAAATCTGACATAAAAATGTTCTAAGATTTATTATTAATCTGTATGTATATGTGTCTGTCGGTGTGTGCTGGGCATCTGACTCCTTGGACTGGAGTTCAAGGCAGTTGTGAGCCACCAGATGTGGGAACTGAACTCTGGTTCTCTGAAAGAGCAGATAGCTCCTAACCACTGAGCCACCTTCAGCCTGGTATCACGTTAGTAGACATGGGAGATAATACAGGAATGCACAAGAAGGATTCAGGAAGTGGACATGCAGTGTTTGCTGTATAACCGGAAAACTCACTGACCACATTCCTTTGGAAAGTCAAGGCAGTACTGTCAGAAGCAGACTGGTAGCTTTTCCACAGGGTAGGAGCTTGAGTGGAGATTGCTAATAGCACACAGGTACTCCTTGGAGCAGACAAATTAGGCAGCCAAGGTTTATAAATAGGGCCTTCAAAACTGAAGTCAAAGAAAAGTAAGTTTTGCTCTGAGTCACAAACAGTTCTAAGACTCACAAACTATCAATTCAAAGAGCCATTTACACTTAGGGGGAGGGAAACATTGAAAGGAGTTGAAATACATCGGGATTTTCTAGAGCAGCAAAACCCATAGAATGGATATATTACAACGGGGATTTATCAAGTGGCTTTACGTGGCATGGAATAAGTAGACCAGTGGCTGTTAACCTGATGACGAGTCTAAGAACTAGGGAGCTTGTGCAGGTGGAGTACAGATGCCTCAGCACCAGTGTGCTGTTGACCTACTTAGAAGGGTTACTGGAGAGCCTTGGTCTTCAGTGCATGTTGGAACACGGAAGGAGCTGAGTTTTGATGGCAGAAACAATAATGAATTAATAGACATATCTACAGTTATCAAGACAGGCAGGTAATACTGCTAATGTGGAAGGTGCTTCTGATTCTGGGAAAGGCCTCTCTCAATTAGTCCTTTGGAGAAATACCCTAGAGATCTTCCCACAAGGATGTCTCCTGGTTGATTCCAGACCCAATAAGTTAATATACTTGCTACTCTTGCAGAAGACCTTGAATATGGGCCCTAGCTCACAAAAGGTACAGTATGAAACTCTAGTCCCAGAGCATCTGATACCCTTGTCTGACCTCTAGATATCACATACATAAGGTACACTTACATTCAGATAAAACACTCACACACTGATCACACACAGATCGAAGGTCTGTGTTGACATTGATGTCCATAGATCCAAAGAACTGCAGCAGTGTTTCCTTTTCAAACATTCCCCATTGGGGGAAATACAGGATGCATAATCAGTGAAATGCTGGACTAAATCTGCTTTACAGTGGATCTACAGATTCCATCTTCTGATAATCTTCCCAATATCCAAATGTGTCTCTTCGTATGACCTACCAAGGAAGATGCCCAGCATTTAGTAGAAAGACCAAGTAGAAACTCCTAGAACTACACCCCCACCTCTGTCAAGATAAAAATAATGCTATTTTGTTGGGGCAGGGGGAATGGCAAGGATTAGTTCATCCTTAAGGGGTATATCATATAGTTTAATCTTTCTGGATTTTGTAAAAACTGGTGGAATACCAGTCATGCTTGCAAGCTAAAGCACGTAGTAGTTCCCAAAGCACTGCTCTGTCAGATGCTTTGTTGAAAAGAAAGCATAGCACCTGGTTCAGGTTATGTGATGGGTGCATAGGGGGTCAGCAAATTATAGCCTGTAACTCATGTGTGAGAGAGAATGTGTGTAAGTGGGAGTGATGGGGAGAGGCCATGAACATGTGGAAGTCAAGAGGACAGCTTTGTGGAGTCGGTTCTCTGCTTCCACTTTATTAGTCAATGTCTACCCACTGAGTCCTCATGGGCCCAATTGCCTGGCATTTGTAAGGTTTACTGACATCCTTAGTCATTTACACACTGGCTTTTTGAATGCTTTTTGGCTACCTTGGCCAAGTAAAGTAGTGATAGATAGTATGGCTGGCAAAATGTAAAGTATTTAGGATTTAGTAACTGAAGTTGACAAACCTCTTCAGTGTGTATGCTCTCTCAGAGAGAGGTGGCAGTCTGTTCACAGTCTTAACCTTGAACATTCTCACTCTAGGCTATACTATAACCCAAAGGGACATGGGCATTTTAAAGAATATCAGAACTGTTGATTTTAGTAAGATTTGCTAACTAGGTCTTAAGGATATGTTAGTCAAATGATGGCCTAGCAGTGCAGCTACCTTTCCATTCTCCAGTGAGACTGGATGTGGAGATACATCCTGCAAAACTTTTCAGGACCTGCCACATTGCTAAGACTTTTAGGAGATGATGATCTGAAGCATACTGAAACATGCTTCCTTCCCTTAAAGTGAAAGGCCAGTTATGGTAAGCTTCACACTTTTGGAGACAATATAGTCTGCATGTAAAGAATTCAGTGTTTTGTAGTAAGTTCTAGTAAGTTCCCTGGGCTGGGCATGAGACATGTGGCCTGAAAAATATGGTACTAGAGGTGTCCTTACAGAATCTTAACATCCATGATTTTGGAATGAGGAAGTGTCTTTAGGAAAGAAAGGTACCATTTGGATAGCATTTCACATGCCATTGAGCTTTAGTAGTAATTCAGTACTAACTAAGATATTAGGTGACTGGGTGTAGCAGCACACAGGGCAGACCTGTAGCTGGCCTTTGCTACTTTGAGCACGACTGCTAACACTGCAAACAACCCCGTGAATGACCATCATCCTACCACGCCTCTGGGGCCCTAGCATTTATACAGCCCCTCTGAAGAGTTGCCAGAATTCCAAATGTCACACAGCCAGAGAAACTATCTGCAGCTGGCAAAAGCCATGTCTCCGCTAGAGCATGAGGTAAATCATACTCAGCTGCTGCCGTCAGTCCAAAGCAGCCCCACATCCCCACACATTACAATTGAAACACATTCTTAGAATTTTTTTGTATTTTTAAAGAAACCAAATCGTCACTACACAGACCCAAGTCCAGGGACAGTTGGCCAGTACAAAATTAACTCAATCATATCCTTGTGGACTTTGTTTTGTTTTGGCTCCTTTTGTTTTTGACTTATGATCTTTAGACTGTTTTTTTCATTTTTGTGGGGTTTGTGAGGGTTTGTTTGTTTGTTTCTTGCTCTTTGTTTTAGTAGGGGAGAAATATAAAGTTGGGTGGGTAGGCAGGTGAGGAGGATCTGGGAGGAGTTGAGGGAAGGGAAAACATGATTAAGATATATTTTGAAATTTTAATTAATGACACCTTAGGGGTTAGTGAAATACCATGACTTTCCAGAAACAGATCCTGAGGATCTGATGCAATCAATGGAGTCTTCATTTAATGTATTCAGAATGTGATGCTAAGTATTACGAGGTGACAAAAGGTTGGTGAAAGTGGGGCTTAGCTGGGGGGTGTAGTAGGTTACTACCTATCCTTACAGCTGTTTATCTACTTGGCTTCTCCCTGTGTTATCCTGTTTCGTTGCTTCTTGTTCGACAAGAAGCTAAGACCAGCCTCCACCCCACCTTCTGCTGTATTGCTCTGCCGCACATGGAGCCAAGAACCAGTGGACCAAATCCTCTGAAATCATAAGCCAAAATAAATCTTTCCTTCAAAAAACAAACAAACAAAAAAACCAACTTAGGTAACTAACTGTAACCAAATCCCCGTTTAGCCAGCTGGTTATGTCATGCCAGTCATAGGGTTGGGTGGGTGAGTGTGGTCCGTTTTATTAGGTTGATGCAAAAGAAATTGTGGTTTGGGGCTGTGAATTTTAAATCACTACAGGAACCATTACAACCAGCATGTCTTTGCCAATAAGAAATAAGATTGTTTATTTTTGTAGCATAAAACTCTGTGCTTTGTATTTGACAAACAGAACTGAGTGTTTCCCCTCACAACCCCTGCAGCTTTTCTCCTACATGTACCTCAGTAGAAGGAATGCCTGTGTATTTAATTAAGACAACCCAACACATCCTTGCTTTTTCCTTGCGGTGCACACCGTGTTCAGTCTGTTAGGGAGCTCACCTCTATGGCAGCACTGAGAGCACCCCAGTGCAGCCACCTCTGTCACTTGCCCTGCAGTACAAGTTCTACAAGTCTTTTACAATCCCTTCCTAACTAACGAGTCTGTCAGCTTCTATTTTTCCTCCCTGAGGGCAGTTAAAGAAGTCAGCTATAGTGAACTTCTTCAGTTATAAATCAAATCATGCCATTTGTATTCAGGATCTTTTATGACTCCCTAGCACACACCTAGAAGAGAATCAGTTCTCTTCTTGGTCCATAAATTTGTAATCGATCTGAACCTTCTTTTCTTACACCATCTGGCTTCCTCTGTAAGCACAGGGTCTTTGCTGATCCTTCTGGATGGAACACATCTTTTCCCAGGTGAGTATGGCTCTCTTTCTCACTTGAGTCCTTATTCAAAGGATACCTCAGCAAAGGGGTCTCTCCAAACTCCTATGGAAAAAAGAGCACATCCACCCTGTAACCCTGGTAACCCACTTTACATTGTCTCCCTTCACAGTTCACACATAATTTTCATAACTCTAAATTCTTTTTTTTAAAGAATCGTCTATGAGTATACACATGTACTTATGTACATGTTAGCTGTCTTCAGACACACCAAAAGACGGCCTAAGATCCCATTACAGATGGTTGTGAGCTACCATGTGGTTTCAAGAAATTGAACTCAGGATCTTTGGAAGAGCAGCCAGTGCTCTTAACCACTGAGCATCTCCCCAGCCCCTGTCTTATTATCTCTTCCCCTGCACTCCCAACCGTGCACTAAAAAGCTCAGTAAACAAAAGAATCTTGGTTTGTTTTATTTACTGCTGTAGTGTCGTGATCAAGGCCTCTCGTGCAAGGGGATACAGTAAACAGTTGCTGACTGACTGAGAGAATGAGGTCGGATGACAGGACTTTACTTTGCCCATTAGCCTTCCAGGTGAAGATTACATTACAAAGATAAAAAAGAGACAGTGCCTGCCCTCAATAACTTACATTCTAATAATATAGTTAGATTTAAAATATCTAATTGAAGCCTAGACAGATGGGTTAGTGGTTAAGGGCATTGGCTGCACATGGCAGTTCACAGTTGATTGTAACTCCAGTTTGGGGGACCTGATGTCCTCTCAGGCTCACGTAGACACTGAACTCACACAAGTGGTATATGGACATTCACTCTAGCAAGCTGCCCATACAAACAAAATCAAATATATAATTATAGGTTAAGTGTTATAGAGTAGAATATGTTATGACAAAATGATGCAGATTGAGTGCAGTCATGTGTATTTGTATGTCAACATTGGTGGCTTGGTGGCTAAGGCTGGAGGGTCACTTGAGCCCAGCAGTTGGAGGCCTGCCCCCTCTTCTCCCCTCCTCGCCCTGCCGCTCTTCCTGTTTGCTTTTTGAGACAGGGTCCTGTATAGCCCAGGGTGTTCTTGAACTACTGATCCTCCTGCTTCCTCCTCTCAAGGGCTGGAATTACAGGTCTGGGTACCACACTCAACCTGTGAGACCTTGCCTGGTAAAAATAAAAGCAGAGCCAGGTATGGTGGTGCATGCCTTTAATGTCAGTATGCTAAAGACAGAGGCAGGCAAGTAGATGTCTGTGATTTCAAGGCCAGCCAGAACTACACAGTGAGACCCTCCTTCATAATAGTGAAGCAGAATCGGCATCCATAGATAATGATGTGTTATACCAAATGTTGTACCATTTGTATAAAGGCCTGAACATTCCACGGTAGAACACTGAGCCGGAGCTGGGACATAATGTGGTGCTCCTGATAGCAAGAAGGGTCATGAGGCTAGAGCAGATCCAGGCAGCATGGGAGAGGGAACATCAGAAATAAGTCAGGAACCAGATAATATAGAACCTTGGGGGCTAATTTTGATTTAAAAAAAAATTAACGTGTGGTGTTTTGCCTTCATATATGTCTGTGTGCCATGTGTGTGCCATTCGGACAAAGCCAGAAGAGGGCATCAGATCTCCTGGAACTGGAGTGTGTTAGCTAGTATGTTGGGTGTTGGGACTTGAAACAGAAGCCTCTGGAAGAGCAGTTAGGGCTCTTAACCGCTGAGCCATCAGTCCAGATAATGTTGACTTTCATGGATGTTTTGGGTGGGGGACTGTGACCTGACTGACATTTTAAAAGACGCTCTGCTGTCGTATGTTTAATTGCATCTGGGCACTAATGGAAATAGACAGACTAGCTGTGTTAGTTACTCTTCAAATTGCTGGACATATTCTGTGATCAAAGCAATTTATTTCATCTTATAGTTTGAGGGGACATTCATCATGATGGGGAGAGCATGGCAGCTGGAGTATGAGGCTTGCTGGACACATTGTGCTCACAGTCAAGAAACAGTAATAAATACTGGTACTCAGTTCACTTTCTCTCTATTCAGACAAGCCCCCCAGCTTACGGAATGATGTCACCCACAATTAGGTGGGTCTTCCCACCTCAATTAGCCTAATCTAGGTAATCCCTCACAGGCATGCCTAGAGGCTCGCCTCCTAACTAATTATAGATCTTGTCGAGTTAACAGTATTAATTACCACATACATGTCTACTTCAGCAAGTAGTCAACAAGACACAGCTTGGACTAGAATGTATCTGGGGATGGAGCTCAGCTGATAGAGTGCCTGCCTAGGACCATGAAGCCCTCGATTTGATTTCCAACAGTGAATAAAACCAGACATAGTGGCACATGCCCGGCCCTCGGGAGGCAGCAGTTACAGAAGTGAATTTGAAGCTATTCTGAGTTACTATAGTTCCTATCTCAAATCAAGAACTGGGAGGAGGTGAATGGTACTGGTACGTGGTAGAGTTGAAGAGTCTGAACTTAGTACCTTAACCTTCTGGTTAAAAGAAAAAGTGGCTGAAGATGTAGTTCAGTTATTAGGGCACTTGCTCAACACGCCCCAAAGCCCTGTGGCTCAACCTTGTGCACTGCATAAACCAGGAACGGGGATGCTCACTTGATGCCGGCTCTGGAGGTAGAGGCAAGATATAGACTGGGATGCAGGAGACTTTATCTAAAACAACATCTTCAACAACTGTCGATGTCCTGAATCTATGCACAAAGGAATCATTCAGTTACGAAGAATGAAATAATATTTGCAGATTATAAGCAACCTAAGTCAGACTCAGACAAATATGACATGTCCTCTCCCATATGCAGAATCTGGATTTAAATTTATGTGTACATATATCTATTACTTACACATACTTATTAATACTTAACAAAGAAGTAGAAAGGAGACTGAGAGGCAAGGAAGACATAAAAAGAGTTGAAGAGGAGGTAAGAAAAGAGAATAAACTAGTCACGAAAGCCAATGGTAATTATTGGAGGAAGGTAACAAAGAAGGGGAGAATGAGTGGGAAGGGGACCACGACGAACCAGGTATGACACATATGTATGAAAATGCCACATGGAAACCTGTTTTGTTCCTGTGTGTATGGTGTGTGTGTGTGTGTGCGCGCGCGCGTGTGTGTGTTGGGGATGGGGTGGGGAGGACTTACTCTAGCCCAGAATTAACTATCCGTTGTTCTAGATTGATCTCCAACTTGTGTATATCCTGCCTCAGCCTCCTGAGTGCTATAGTTTGTAACCTGTTAGTTTGTATGCTAATTTTAAAAATTAAACTGCGGTGTTGAGCTCCTTTAATCCTAATCTCAGCACCTGGGAGGCAGAGGCAGGTGGCTGATTTCTATGAGATCTACAATTCCAGGACAGCCAGGATTATGTAGAAAGATCTTGTTTCAAATGAATAAAAATATAAATTCTGTTTCTAAGCCGTCTCACTCCCACCTCCAGGTTTGGGGATCAAACTTTTCAAACTTTTAGACCCTCAGGAAGCATTCCAACGCTTGAACAACATCCCCAAACCTGAGTGGCTCTTTTAAACAAATGGACAAATGGGTGCTGTCAGACGGAAGTGACCCTCGACAGAAGGCATCTTAAGAAGCCACTGAAGGAAATGCAGTCCTGAGCCTCAAAGGAGAAAGGGGTTTTGCTTTCTTTTCTTTTTTTCTTTAAACAGAAAAAAAAATTGTGGCAAGAATTAGAACCTCAGGCCTGGAGGACACCTAGTAGTTTGCCTCCCAGTCCCTTTGGAATGAGGTTCATTTTCCATCACAACGCTAAGAAGCCCCCAAATCGCATGTGTTTTGAATACCAGGAGACAAGCCATCACTCTCAAACTACAAAAACAACGTGACTCCTCCGCCCCGCGCACGCGCCCCTCGCTGCTTCGGTTGGCCTTAGGCTCCGCCCCTTGTGCGGCCACCAGGAGGGTTGGGAGCCCAGAGCTCGCGGGACCGCACTCAGCTCAGTCTCCTCCAGCACAGCGTCGCAAACCCCGCCGGAAAGCGTGACGGCGCAGGCGCAGGCGCGGAGACCCGAGACGGTGGTGGTGGCTGCCGCTGGCCAGTGTAAGATGGCGGCGGCGTTGGTGGCGGCAGTGGACGGGGCGGCTGGGCCTGGAACAGTCGGAGCATCCGCTGGCAGAAGGATGACCCTAGATGGGAAGCGGGCTGCCGGGCCTCGCCAGCTCCCGTGCTTGTAACTGCCCCAGCCGGACGCCCTCCCCTTGACCTACCGGGTCCGTGTTTCGTCCGGCTCGGCCTGTTCCCCCTCTCCCTGACCGCTTTCCCGCAGGACAGGCCCAATCCCTTTCCTAAAACTCCCGGACTTTAAGTCTTATTCCCCTCACCCGAGTCAGTGCTGGGAGGACTACTTGTCCTTTGCCCGGGTCAGTCCCCGGGGTTGCCCGCTAGGGCCACCTCCATGATTCACAGGGACTTCTTGTTCGTCCGGTGACCCATTCGTAAACTCTTATTTCTTCTCCCTTTATAATTTGGGGACCCGGCCCTGTCTCCATCTCCTAGTCACTTCAGGGCCACCGCGCAATGTGGCCCCTTCCCCCATTCCAAGTTCTCAGGCCCAGCACCTCGTACGGAAGGCCGAGGTCCAAGAAACTGGCAGTCTGTTCTTGAATGCTTTGTGATCTAGTTCTCTTAGTGTACCTCCCCTTGTCCCAAAATCTTTTAGGACACCTTAGAACGGTCCCGCTTGGTCCTTATTAGTTGGAAAGCATCTGGTGGCTTGAATTTCTGACTCATGATTGTTGGTGTAGTCTGTAAACAAACCTGCACTAGAGCTATCACATTCTCCCCCGGATTCTCCCATCCCCCACTCCTCCCCACTGTAGTTTGAGAGGGGTGGTTTGGTTTAGAGTTGAAAAGATGCAGGTTTTCCTCATAAGTGACTTTTTAGTGTTGATGGAGCTGGGAGATAACTTGCCTGGCGTTTAAATCTTATGTTAATCCTTTGTGTTTCCATTACGGGCATGGGTTTTGTTCAGTAGTCAGAATTGAATTAGGTAAGTTATTTTGGTTTTAAATAGTTCTGAGGAGACTAAAAAAAAAAATATTAAAGCATGGGCATAAATATTTTGGCTATGTTCAGAAGAGACACCTTTGCCATGTAAACTTTAACTTTTCTCAGTTCTTCAGCGAACTTCCAGACCAGTTTTCTCAGGATCTTGGGCCAGACTTCGGTCGGCGATAAAATCAGGAAGGTGAGTGGCACTGAGAGTATTTAATTCCTCAATTCAAGACCCTTTCCCGGTATGTAAGTGCAGACCACTAAACTCAACAATTTTACTCCCGTCTCCAAAAGTTTGGATATTGTTTGTAACTTCGTTCCAGTTTTTGGCTAAATTACTTACAAATTTAATTGGCTGTGTTTTGACCTGCTGCCCTAAACTATTGCTGTGTCTTCAAATGGTTTAAGCCTCGAGTGAGCACTCTGTGTCTCTTTTTTATTCCCTCCTTTTTTATTTGCATTGTGTCTTGTCTTTGAGTGGATCATGTCTTAGGCTGTTAAACATTGAGAATTGGTTTGCCTGAATTCTGTTTAGCCTTTTGTCAAGTCAAATCTTCTCTCAGACCCCAAAGTTATCATCCATACCATCTGGAGAGTAATTAACTACTCCTGAGTAAAAGCTAGGAGCAATCGATGAGTGAGCCTCCACTTAGTTGATGTCTAAGTCCAGTTAGTCTCAGAGGCACAGCTTTTCAAAACTTAATGGGGTTTCTTTCTTTCTTTCTTTTTTTTAAGTAGCTCTTTTTGTCGCTAGCTTGCAGAATATTGGTTAGTAAAAGAATCATCATGTGCTCTCAGCAACAAAGAGGGAGTCAGAACACAGTTGTAAGTATGGCTTCTGCAAGGCTTGTAGCTTGCTGGTTAGCAGAGGGTAGGACTGTATTTGAGGCTGGCAAAACTTAGTAGAGAAGCCCTCTGGCTCTGCAAGGGAGGTTTGATCAATCCTTAGTTCCTTGAGGATTTGTACTGAGAAGAGTTTGAGAGTTGACTCTATTAAGTTTTGTTCCACATGGAAACTTTAATGCAGATGCATATATGTAAGATCTAAGAATAAAAATACAGCTTTGCCATTTTAATTTAGTTTTATGTATATGGGTGTTTGCATGACACTCGAGTGATTGATTAATGCTGGAGGAGATGGGAAGAGGGCGCCAGGTCCCCTGGAACTGGAGGTATGGGTAGCTAGGAGCTGCCATGTGGGTGCTGGGAATTGAATCCACGTCCTCTGCAAGAACAGCCAGTACTCTTAAACAGTGAACCATTTCTTCAGCCTATTTATTTGATTTTTGAGACAAGAACTCACTTTATGCCAGACTGGCCTGAAATTCACAATGTAGACCAGGCTGATCTTGCAAACTTGTCTCGCCTTGCGAGTACTGGATGTACAGGTGTAAGGTACCAATCATAGGTAATATATAACATGTGTTTCCCACCCATCTTCTAGGTTTTTTTGTTTGTTTTTTGTTTTTTAAAGAATTGGGGCCTAGGCTGATGGTAGTAGTGCATGCTTTTGATCCCAGCACTTGAAACAGATGCAGGTAGAGATCTCTGAGTTTGAGGCCAGCATTGTCTACACAGTGAGACCCTGTCTCAAACAAAGAAACAAAAGCTAGGGCCTAGTTTTCAGGTAAACTAAGCAAGTTCTATACTACTGGGCCACAGCCTCTGTCCCTCAAATATTTGTAAGATTTTTGTGCCTGTGTCTGTGGGAATTCATGTATGTGAGGATAGTGCCTGTGGAGGCTAGAACAAAAGGCACCAGATCCCTTGGAGCTGGAGTTACAGTTGTGAACTGTCATGTGGGTTCAAGAAATTAAACTCGGGGCCAATTTAATTGCTGTTCCCTCAAATTCAAGGTTTTTTTTTAAAGAATTATTTATTTTATGTGTATGAGTAGTACACTGTTGCTGTCTTCAGACACACCAGAAGAGGGTATAAGGTTCCATTACAGATGGTTATGAGCCACCATGTGGTTGCTGGGAATTGAACTCAGAACCTCTGGAAGAGCAGTCAAGGCTCTTAACCACTGAGCCATCTCCAGCTCCCTCAAATTCAGTTTTATTGTTGATATTATTTGTTTGCTTTGCCTTTTAAACCTGATTTCTGAGCGTAGGAGTAAGAAGTGTTTACATATGTGTATTTCTAAAGAATGCATTAAAGTGAACATCAGTTACTTCTTTGTTCTTGGTGTCTTCTCTTGGCGTACCTTATCAGAGTGTGTTCTCATCCCTTTCCCTTCTGCTACAATGTCCACTGGTGCTGTAGCTACCCACTGTGTGCTTAACTTTCGCTACCAAGAGAGACACATTTTTCTCTCAAGATGATGAGCGCTGTGGTGAGCCTCACCAACACATTATTAAGAACGTGACAAGGAATGCTTTGTTTTCTAACGTGAATCAGGTCTAGGATTAAACACTCATCTCTTCTCATGGCTACACCATCTTAAGACAGTCAGGTAAAGAATTTTAAATCTTTTTGTCTTGCTTTGTTTTTTTTTTTATATCTGTTTTGGAAGAGTTGAGGGTTCATAAAAGTTGAAGTTTTGATGACAGGACAGTATAAAGGCAGTGTTATTCAGATCAGTGAGGTGGGGGCTGACTAGCTTTTGTCACCATCATCCAGGGACTATATTCCTATTATAATGTCAAGACTCTTGGCAGAAGTCATGAACTAGGCCTTGTATTTTATGAGATCTGGGTTTTGTGTTTCATGAAGAGGGTAGAGGAGAAAAGGAAATATGAAAGAATAACTTGACTATTCCTTACTGCCTGTTTGTACTGGATAAGGATATCCTACCACCACCCACTCCCCAAATTTGCAGGAAGATTTCAGGTGACATCTTTGTATGCATTGGATCATATTCTTAGTCTGTGTATTACAACTATAAAATTTTTGTCTCTGTAAGGCTATGTCAGGGTTATAAATATTGCCAAAGGACAAGGAGGTTTTGTTTTGTTTTTCTCTCCTTTTAAGAGTCTCTTGTAGCCCAAATTGCCTTCGAATTCAACTGAGGATGGCCTTGAACTTCTGGGTTTTCCTGTCTCTACCTTCATAATGTCATCTTAAGATGTACTGCCATCCTGGTTTTACTTGTTTGAGACAGGGTCTCACACTAGCCAAGCCTCATCCTGAGCTCACTACGTAACTCAGACTGGGGAACTCACCCTGCTACTTCTGTCTTGAGTGCTAGGATTATAGGCATGGATGACCACACCTGACTCTACATTACTGGCCTTTAAAATCAAATGACTAGCTAAATTATGCCTTTAGATTTACTCCTATACTGCTTTTACTATATAAAAGTTATTCTAACTATGTCCAGGAAATAGCTAGATGATAAAGAAGCAACAAGGGTCCAAGCACTGGGTGTTGTGGCGCACACCTTTAATACCAGCGCTCCAGAGACTGAGGCAGGCGAGTTCAGTTCCAGCCTGGTCTGCAAAGTGAGTTCTAGGAGAGTTAGAGCTATGAAGAGGGACCTTGTCTGAAAAAGGATACAAACTGAATTTTTATTATATAACATTGGTGTTAGAGTTGTGTTTAAATTTATTTATTTATTTATTTATGGAGTTGTTGGCTTTTCTTTCTTTCTTTCTTTCTTTTTCTTTCTTTTTTTTTTTTTTTTTTTTTTTTTTGGTTTTTCAAGACAGGGTTTCTCTGTATAGCCCTGGCTGTCCTGGAACTCACTCTGTAGACCAGGCTGGCCTCGAACTCGGAAATCCTCCTGCCTCTGCCTCCCAAGTGCTGAGATTAAAGGCGTGCGCCACCACTTCCCGCTGGAGTTGGCTTTTCAGTGTTTGAGAGTGAATCTGTCTTTTTTTTAGTGGATTGTCAGTAAGCAGAGATAATCTGTTATTCGCTCTTCCTGTTTAAAACTCAAGTCCCTGAGTGAGTGAGACCAGTAGCTTGAGTGTCTTGAGTGTCTGTCTCATGTAGTCAGCCTCTTCTGTTTGGAGTTTGGGTTTTTATTTTTTTTTTTTCTTGTCAACCATGGAGTAAAAATGTTAATTGGTAAAGTACAGAATTAAACAATTTGTAAGTTTTAAATTGTGTGCTTTTCTGGGCAGAAAGATGGAATCTACCCCAGCTTTTGTTTTTGGGTACTATGTCTAAGCTGTACTCACTAGCCGTCTCTTAGTCACTTTACCTGTTGTCAGAGCACCTGTGCTACGCTAGTGTGCGTGTTAAGTAGATGGCACTGAATACAAGGGTAGTGCCAGCAACTCAGGTTATAAGAGCCTCCTTTAAGTGAAAAGACAAAATTCTCAGTAAGGAAAAGGTAGGTATATGCCTGTGATACCAGATACTCAGAAGCCCCGAGGCAAGAGAATTTTGAGTTCAAGGCCCATGTCCCCCCAGCCCCGCCCCCAATCCCTCGCCCAAAGAAAAGAACAAGAATCTTACACGCTATAGTTTCTAAGATGTGCACTAAAGTATCCTCACAACACAGTGAACTTACATTGGTATACTTTCTTAGAGATTTATTTGTAGCTGGACTGTGGTGGTCCTCACCTTTATTCCCAGCACTTGGGAGTCAGGGGCATGCAGATCTCTGAGTTTGAGGTCATCTTGGTCTACAGAACAAGCCAGGACAGCCAGGGTTAAATGGAGAAACCCTGTCTCAAGAAAATAAGAAAATATTTTATTTTATATTCACGTGTGTCGTGTGACAAAAGTTTTTCTAGGAAGAGGCAACATAGGTCTTAACTCAAGCCTGCCAGATAGGGAAGCCCAATCTGGCCTCAAACTACATGAGAATAATCTTGAATTTATACTCTTTGTGCCTTCGCTTCCTAAGTGCTGGAGTTCCTGGTGTGAGTCACCAGTACAGACTTGACTGAATTAGCTGAATCGTAGTGTTTTATGATCTTTGGATGGGGAAGAGAAATGGCTGGGTCCTTGAATAAGAGTGAGTCATTTAGCTGGGCATAGTTGCACACACCTGTTATCCTAAATCCTCACTCTGGAGGCTGAGGCAGACAGCAAGTTGAGGTCAGTATATCCTACATAATAAGGATATGTCTCAGCATACCCACCATCTCCCCTCTCAAAATGGCTCCCTAGGTAATTCCATGAAAATAGTTTTCATCTCTTGGTGGTTGGGGGGTGGTTCAAGACAGGGTTTCTTCTCTATAGCCCTGTGTGTCCTGAAACTCAATTTGTTGACTATGTTGGCCTGGAGCTCAGCTCTTCCTGCCTCTGTCACTTGAGTGCTGGAAATAAAGGCGAGTGCCGCCAATGTCTGGCCTGACTTCACTCTTAAGATCTTTTCTTTCTTTTTTTTTTCTTTTCTTTTTTTCTTTTTTTTTTGTTTTTGTTTTTGTTTTTTATTGTTGTTGTTGTTTTGTTTTGGTTTTTGTTTTTTTGTTTGTTTTTTTCGAGACAGGGTTTCTCTGTGTAGCCCTGGCTGTCCTGGAACTCACTCTGTAGACCAGGCTGCCTCGAACTCAGAAATCCACCTGCCTCTGCCTCCCAAGTGCTGGGATTAAAGGTGTGCGCCACCACCACCCGGAAAGATCTTTTCATAGTATACATCTTTCTGTTTCTTTGTAATGGTGGAAGTAAGAGGAAATATGGATCATTAGATGTCTCCTGTCCACTTTTTTTTTAAGTCTCTGCCCTCGACTTCCCTTACTCTTTCTGTCCATTCTTGCTTTCTTTAAGAGTCCTAAGATTCTTGTTTCAGACTTCCTCTCTTAGAGCATAGATACTCTTGGATACTGATTG
Source organism: Rhabdomys pumilio (assembly GCA_030674055.1). Lineage (NCBI taxonomy): Eukaryota > Metazoa > Chordata > Mammalia > Rodentia > Muridae > Rhabdomys > Rhabdomys pumilio. The sequence continues at coordinate 59,579,239 of JANHMN010000015.1, forward strand.
GGTTGTTTATAGTAAGGTTTAGTGTACAGGGTATTTGGGGTTGAACTTTCTGTTTAGATAATGTATAAGTCTGTATATCTAGTTCTAATTTATTTCTTGCAAATATTTGAATTCTGTTTTTACTTACTGTGTGTGTTAGATGTATGTGTATGGGTAGACACTTGACCATGATAGTATGTGGAAGTCAGGAACAACTTGCAGGAGCTAATTATCTCCTTCTACTGTGTGGGATTTCTGAGTTCCAAGACAGCCAGGGCTACACAGAGAAACCCTGTCTCGAAAAACCAAAAAAAAAGAAAAAAAGAAAAAAATACTTTGGAACCCATCTTGCCAGCCTCTAGTTTATAAGTGCCACATCTGTTGCGTTAGTTCTGTGTAATGTGTCAGCTAGGATTTAAACATACTAGGATTAGTCTTCTAGCTACCAGCTTGTCATCTGTGGCATTCGATTTCCTTTCCTTTTTTTTTTTTTTTTTTTTGTTTTGTTTTGTTTTGTTTTTGTTTTGTTTTTTTTGAGAAAGGGTTTCTCTGTGTAGCCCTGGCTGTCCTGGAACTCGCTCTGTAGACCAGGCTGGCCTCGAACTCAGAGATCCGCCTGCCTCTACTTCCCAAGTGCTGGGATTAAAGGTGTGCTGCGCCGCCGCCGCCGCCACCGCCACCGCCACCGCCACTGCCACCACCACCACCAACAACAACAACACCACCACCACCACCCGGCGTGGCATTTGATTTCTCTGCTCAAAATGTCCGGTTTTTTTGTTGTTGTTTTTGTTTTTTTTGTTTTGTTTTTTTTAAGATTGATTTATTTATTGTATGTGAGTACTCAGTACACTGTAAAGTATCTTCAGACACCCCAGAAGAGGGCATCAGATCCCGTTACAGACGGTTATGAGCCACCATATGGTTGCTGGGAATTGAACTCTTGACCTCTGAAAGAGCAGTCAGTGCTCTTAACCACTGAGCCATCTCATCTCTCCAGCCCCAAATGTGTCTTTTTAACTTTGTTTTATAACTGTTTATGAAGCCAAATCCTGTGTATCCTCTAGTGTTTGTCATATCTCTTCCTTTTTAATTTCCATGTGCCTGACTAAGACAGGCTCTCTGCAAGTACAGTGATTTTAAACGTGCTTCTCCTTCCATTTCAGACTTACTTTTGACAAAATAACCTCTCTGATATCTCTCTCTCTCTCTGACTTATGATTGCAAGCCTTAGTTTCTTCTAGTTATTTTTAATGATCTTGATGTTTGGTTTTTTTTTTTTTTTTTCTCTGTTTAGCCCTGGCTGTCCTGGAACTCTCTCTGTAGACCAGACTGGCCTCAGAAATCCGCCTGCCTCTGCCTCCCAAGTACTGGGATTAAAGGCGTGCGCCACTACTGCCTGGCCACATGTTGAGACTCTTATTTAAAAAAATAACAATATACTTCCGGCTTCTTATGCTTGGTAATATTCTTATGCACTTGTACATGCCAGTGTGTGTGCAGTGGACTAGTCGGTGGTGCAAGAGGCTTACACTTTGAGTGGGTTACCCAGCACTTCTTTACAGTTGGGTTACCTCATGCTGTCAATAGGAAATAGAGGTTAAGATCCCTGATCCTGAAATACCCAGTTTTCCTTCTATTCCTGCATCTGGCCTACCAAAGGAGAAGATGTTATTATTCATCCCACTCAAATATTTAATAATAGAAAGTAGCCCAAAGTCCTGCCTTTCATTAACATTTTTTCTGTCCAATTATTCATGTATTTATTGAGATAGTACCTCATTGTATTTCCCTGGCTGTCTTGAAACTCATAGAGATCCACCTGTCTCCGCTTTTCAAGTGCTACAATCAGGTATATACCACCACACCTGGCCCCATTTTATGCAATATGTATCTTTTGCTTTGAATTTCAATGCTGTTAGGTTCTCTGGATAGTAAATTAGAATGTGTCTAGCAGTATTAGAAAATTGGCTTGGAGAATTACTTATGAAGATGAAATTACTTAATATTATAATATTAAAGTGAATAAGAAAATGAACATTTCCCCTTGATAAATAATTAAGTTTATTTTTTAAAGTGTCTTTATTTTCATTTTTATTTTATTTGTTTTTAGTTTTTTCAAGATAGAGTTTCTCTACATAGCCTTGCCTGTTCTGGAACTCTAAACCAGGCTGGCCTTGGACTCTGTCTGCCTGTGCTGGGATTAAAGGCCTGTGCCAGCATGCCCAGCTTATTTTTTTATTTTTATTTTTTTAAGATTTATTTATTTTATGTATATGAGTACGCTGTAGTTGTCTTCAGACACACCAGAAGAGGGCATCGGATTCCATTACAGATGGTTGTGAACCACTATGTGCTTGCAGGGAATTAAACTTGGGACCTCTGGAAGAGCAGTCTCTTAACCACTGAACCATCTCCAGCCCCCGGCTTATTTTTTGTTAATGAAAATGTAATTATATAATATTCTCCCTTCCCTTTCCTGCCTCCAACATCTCTCTGTATTCCTCCCCTCAAATTCACAACTTCTTTTATGTTTTCCACATTTTTAAATATATGAATATAACTTGTTGGGTTCTTTTAGTATCACTTGTATGTTTATGATCTCAGGTCTGATCACTGGGTGTCCATAAAGACCAGAGGCGTTGGATCCCACAGTAGTTGGAGATACAGGCGATTGTCGGCCACCAGTTATGGATTTGGGGAACTGCATTTGATCCTCTGCAAGAGCAGTGTTCTCTAACCACTGTGATACCTTCCAGCCTCGGATCTAGTGGGCTTTACTATTATCCATTATGTAGCAATCACCATGGTGTTTTTCTTCACTCTTTTTTACCTACTTTTTTATATACTATATTTATTGAAATGTAATTTACATATAGTAAAACTTGTTTATGTTTTTAGGCTACCTGTTCTGACAAACACAGGCATTTATATACCAGCACTGCATTTGAGACATAGAACATCACCCTAGAAGCTTCTCTGTGCTTTGTGATCAGTTACATTCTCTCCCACTGCCCCTGTCGAACACTGAGCCAGTGTCTGTCTTACAGTTTCATCTGTACAGAAAGAACCACAGATGGCATCCTGTGATAGCCCAATAGCATATGATGTTTTGAGACTAGCTTGTTATATGTAGCATGGCATACGTGAGCTGCATCCTCCCTGCGGGCTGTAACATTGGCTCACTGTCACTGTTCCTTAGTAGTCTGGCTGTGTGGACATACTTTAGTATGCTCACCTCTGACCCAGGTGAGGAACATTTCATTATTTTCTAGTGTTTTGAATGCATCAAAATAATACTGAAACATACAGCTTTACATTTTGCCAATTCTGTAGACAGATATTTTTAGTTTTGGAGGTAGGGATAATGCCTAGATGATTACATTCTTGGATTATGTGGTAAATTTATATTTTATTTAGCAAATTGCCAAAATGTTTTTTACAAATTGACTACACCATTTGGTATTTCAACTAACAGTATATGAAACGTCTAGTTAATTTCTGTCTTGTCTGTATTCGATATAAAGTAAAATTTTTTTATTCAAGTTTTTTAGCCATCCTTAAGATGGTTAGAGTAGTTTATTTCCCTAATTATTGATAATGTTCAGAATCTTTCCTCGAATGGTCATTGTATGTTGGAAAAAGTTTTTTGTTGTGGAATTCTTTGTTTTTGAGGAAGGTTCTACCTGTAGCACTGGCTGGCATGGAAATGACTGTGTAGACAAGGCCAGTCTTGAATTCTCAGAGGTCTGCCTTCCTAATGTCCCATCTTGCCAAGCTTCTGTAAGTTTTTCAATACATTTAGGTTGCTGTCCTTTGCCACCCATTTGTTTCATAGATATTTAACAGTCCATAGCTTCTATTTTCATTGTCTAGTCTTTTGGAGAGACTTTTAATTTTTGTGATAACTCCAATTATTTCTTAATTTTAAAACGTTGTGATTGTTTCCTATCCTAAAAAAATAGTTGCTTAATCGTAAAGATTATCTCCAGTGTTTTCTTTGTGAAATTGTGTAAACCCTTTGCCTTATTTATTTTTAGGGATGTTAAGGATTGACGCTGGAGCTTGTTGTTGCCAAGCTTGTGCTCTGCCATTGATCTACATGCTACACTCCCTTTCGGCTGTGGGCGTTATAAAACTCAGGGCTTGAGGTTGTTTACATTGTGAGATCCAATTATTCTAGCATGTGCAGTTTGTTACAGACAGATCTTTCATCATCAGGGAGGCCCTGGACTTTCTTTTCTTTCTTTCTTTTGTTTTCCTTTTTGTTTTTTGTTTTTGTTTTGTTTATTTGTTTTGTTTGTCTTTTGAGCCAGAGTTTCTCTGTGTAGCCTTGGCTGTCCTGGAACTCACTCTGTACACCAAGGTGGCTTCAAACTCATAGAGGTTCTACCTGCCTCTGCTTCCTAAGTGCTGGAGCTAAAGGTGTATACCCACAACAATTTTTAAATAAGACATTCTCAGTTATTTTTCTACTTGATTTTTAGTTATTGTTCTGTCATATGGTTAGCTAAAAATTTAAGGTGGTTTTAGTACTAAAACAGGAAAAAAAAATACCAAATTAAATCACTGGGATTTACTAATGAACTTGAAACAACACCCCACCCCCATCCCACTCCACCCCATCAAACAGTTTACTCTTTAACCGTCACTTTGGCAAGAGGCATGGTTATTTTTAGAGTATAGGCAGTAGAGCTAATCTCAACTCCTCCAGCTACCTGAGACAGTGACCTCATCAGCTCTCTCAGCTTGGTTTATTCTGGACCAGATTTGACATGTTAATTGATCAGAGTAGAAACAGTGACATTTATGTAACACATTGAAAAATGAAAATGATGGTTTGGGCTTGAATAAATCAGATGATATTTATTTTGTTGGTGAGTGGAAGAGATTTTACAGTGGCTTTGGTGTCTAAGTTGTAGGGAACAGTTGTAGTGTCCCTGCCTGCTTTAGTTTGGACAGTGTCTTAAAATGGCTCAGGCTGCTATGCCAAAATACCAGTGACTGCTGGCTTAAACGACAGAACTTTATTTCTTACAATTCTAAAGGGTAAAGTCTAAGAGCAACATTGTGGATGGTTTCTGGTCATGGCTGTCTTCTTGCTTATAGGTGTCTGCCTCCTCACTGTGCCCTCACATGACAGAGAGAAAGGGAGAAATAAGCCTGTCACTTACAGTGGCACAAATCCTGTCATGAGGATAGCCATTTTTACGACCTCATCTAAACCTGATTATCCTAAAGACTCCATCTCTAACGCTGTCCTATTAGAAATGATGTTTTCAATGTAAGGATTGCAGGTGGTTACTGTAGCCTCTACACTAAAGTTGGTTATATTTCGTTTTGACAGAAACTTAGGAGAATTATAACTTCTCTCAGAAGTAGTTGTATTATTGTCATAATTTGTTTGTGTGTATGTGTGTGAGAGAGAACATGCACGCGCACACACACACACACACTCACTCACTCACTCACACACACTCACACTTATGCCACAGCATGCGTGTTGTGGTTATAGGCAAGCAACCTCAGGTGTCTGCCCTCGTCTTCCACCTTGTTTGTGGTAGGCTCTTTGTTGGTACCTGTGTATACCAGGCTAACCCAATTTACAGCTCTGGGAGTTCCCGTAGTCTCCAGCTCCCATTCTTCTAGGAGCTCTGCATGACAGATGGGAGCTACTATGTCTTGCTTTTGCTGTGGGGCCTGAGGATTTGAACACATTCTTAACACTTGTGCGGCAAACACTTTACCCACTAAACCTCTTCTCAGCCCATAATTTCTTGGTTTTCTAGAGAAAAAGTTTCCAAGATGAGAGTTTATACACTCATTAAAGAATATATAAGATGATCCAGAATGCTGAAATATTTGTTTGGTATATATTCTAGAACACACCTTTTTAAAAATTCCTATTTAATTAATTTAAATTAAAACTTTCTTATTTTTTGTATGTACTATGGTGAAATTCTGGAAGTCTGAGGACAATTTGTAGGAGTTGTTCCACCATATGCGTTCCAGGGATCAAACTCAGATTTGCAAGCTTGGTGCTGGGTCAGGTACATTACTAAGCTATTTTGCTAATCCCGTTTTGCATTTTTAAGATTTATTTTTATTTTGTTACTGTGTGTATGGGTGTTTTTCCTGCCTGTGCATCACATCCATGCCTGTTGCCTTTGGAGGCCAGAAGAGGGCGTCCTCTTCCTTAGAATTAGAGTTACAGACTATTGTGAGCTAGTGTTCATGTGTTGTTGGGGAAATTGAACCTGGATCCTCTGAAAAAGCAGCCAGTGCTCTGAAGCTCTGAACCATCTCTCCAGGACCCCCCACCCCCAGTTTTGCATTTTTTTACATAGGGTTGTATTGTGTAGCTTTGGCTGACTGTTACTCAGGTTTGCCTCTGATTCTTGGAATTCTCTTGCCTCAGCTTCTCAAGTGTTGGGATTACCAATGTGTGCTTCCATGATTGTTGAATCTTAATATTTTATGCAATCTGATTATATGTATATACATAAATATTGGGGGTAAATGCTCAAAGTTTACACTGAAGTTCATTAATAAAATTTTGATCACTGCTCCTTTCTGCATACATTTTAGCATAAAATTTTATTAATATATAACATCTATGGAATTGGTCCAGGTTGAATATCCCTTACCCAAAATTGTCAGGACCAGAAGAATCTCTGTTTTGACTTTTTATATGGTTTGTTGTTGTTGCAGCATTGGGCCTCATAAGTGCTGGCCAATACGAATGTTTGCATATAAATAATATGAACATCTGAAATGCTTTAAAATTTGAAACTGAGGATCATGTTAATTCTCAGAATGTTTTACAATTTGGAGCATCTGGATATTTAAACTTAGATACACTCAGTCTTCTTGTTTGTTCTTTTGAGGCCAGAGTCTCATGTAGCCCACACTGACTGAATTTGTTAGGTGTCTGAGGATAACCTTGAACTCATAGGCCTGCCTTCACCTCCTGAGTACTGGGTTTACAGGCATGTGCTACCACACCCAGCTTTCAGTCTGTTATTTTACAGATGAAGAAAGCAGGGTCTAGATGGTCATGAGCTCGTCAGGGTGCAGTGGACAACTGGCTTCACTCAATTGCTGAATTCCTGAACTTCTATTTTTGTTGTTGTTTTGGTTTTTCAAGATAGGGTTTCACTGTGTAGCCCTGGCTGTGTGGACTTGATCTGTAGACCAGGCTGGCCTTGAATTCAGAGCTCCACCTCCCGAGTATGGGGACTAAAGGTGTGCACCACCACTGTCTGGGATCTTCTACTTTTTAGTCTGAGACTGATTTTTGCTAAAATTTTTTTTTTTTTGGTTTTTCGAGACAGGGTATTTGCTAAAATTTAATTTTTAGAAACTATCTGCTGTGGTTTGCAAAAGCATTCACAGGTTTTTTTTTCTGATTCTGAGTTTTAGTAATGAGGTCTGTCAACTTGACTTCAAAAAGAAGATCCTTTTTTTTAAAGACCCTTAAGCCATTTTCTCTTCCAAAAGACTATACTGTATGCCCTGGATACAGTTAGACATTATGGCTCCTTTTCCCCACTTCTCAGATCCAGGTCACCATAGAGACTAGGAAAGCAGATAACTTTTTTAGAGCAGTGTGACAAGTGTACACATTCCGGACCTCCTAGTGCTATTTAGGAATGAGAGTGGCTTCAGGTGCTGCTGCCTTATCCTCGGGAAATGGGTAATAGTGGGCTGAGAGTGTGATGTAGTAGTTTAATTCTAGAAGTGGAAAAATGTCTCATGCACTACTTTACCATGATAACAGTGGTTTGCTTTATGACCAGTAATGGAATAACTTTACTTATTTCTTAGGACTTTTACAGTAGTCTGATTTTTAAATTGTAGATTCAGAGTGGGGAAATTACTGAGATACTAAAGAATATAGTGACTGTTGACAGACAAAGCCAAGAGCTGTGTGGGAAATACTTTACCAGAAATCCATCCACATGGGGTGGGAGAGATGGCTCAGGTAAAGAACACTTACTGCGTACAGCTCATTTCTCAGCATCCACATGGTGACTCACAAACCATCCATGACTCCATTTCCAAGGGGTTCAACATTATTTTCTGACTTTCTCAGGCACCGGGCACATACATGGTGCACAGAAATACATACAGAAAAAAAGCTCATACGTAAATCTTTACTTAAAATTATATACATCTCAAAGAGAAAAGAAGCAATTTGTGGTAGTTCACAGCTGTTATCCAAGCCCTGAGGAATCTGAGGTAGAAGATCCCTGTGAATTTGAGGCCAGCCTGAGGTACAGAGTGAGACCCTGCCTCAAACAAGAAGTGAGAGGAGGAAGCTAAGTATGCTCCAGAAGTAGCTCCTGTCTCTGCTCGCCTTCCGCACCCTGCCTTGTGCTGTGCTCCTCAGGTTCTCTCTCAGACGCAGTGTTGGGGCTGTCTGTCTTTTGGGTTTTTTGGTGGTGGTGTTTTTTGGTTTTTGCAGTATTTCTGCTTCCTCCTGGTGGCCTGCTTCCAGTAGTTTTAGGCAGTTGTCTCTACAAAGAACAATTATTATCATCATCATTGTCATCATCACCATCATTATTATTTTATGAAACAGCATAGGTTTCTGTGAAGAACAGAAGTGGAGAGCGGATGACGATGGGCTCCTATGGTAATTGTTAGGGGAATGAAAGGGCTGTTGAAAAATTGGAGGATGGTGCCTGGGCACTTGGTCTTGGGTCATAATCATACTTTGTCTTCTACCACTGCCTTTTGTTCAAGACACTGAAAGGGGCTAAACAAAACTCTGGCCTGAATAATAGTATTCTTTGCTCTTTTGCTGGAGGTGGCAATAAGGCCTTAGAGAGGGTGGGAGGATTATAACAGCATTAAAGAAATACGATGTGTTCCCTGGTTCTAGTTAGGGCTTTTGCTCCAGAGGTAAGTCTGGAGAAAACAAGTAGAAGTAGTTGAAGTGATACTTGCTACTATGTAAACTGAGCTCAGGTGGTTTAATGGAAATTCTCCTTTATGCCTTTGTATGGCCAGTCTGGCACAGAGATCTGCCTGCTTCTGTCTCCTAAGATACTCCTGGGTTCAAGTTCCATCTTTATTTACAATTTTTCCTTTTTCTTTTTCTTTTTTTCTTTTTTTTTTTTTTTTGAGACAGGGTTTCTCTCTGTAGCCCTCTCCAGCTGTCCTAGAGCTCCCTCTGTAGACCAGGCTAGCCTTGACTCCCAGAGCTCTACCTGTTTGTGCTTCTCCTGAGTGCTGATCTCAGTGCCGACCACCACCGCCCACTCTGCTTATAATAGGCTTGACACTGTGTATCTGAGTGACCAAGATTAGGATTTTTTCCAAAAGCCTGATTCTTCTTCTATTGATTTGTATGTGGAAGGAGATTCAGAATCTTGACTAGTATTCATTTTGTGTAAACAAATGCTTTACAGAGTCTGTGGAAACATGTCTGTTACCTACAGTGGGATTCTTGTTCCTAGAGCAGTGCTGAGTGGCTTCTGTGTTAATTTGTGGTTCTTAGCATGTTGTTAGATATATACCTGCTGTTTCACGCTTTAATTCAGTCCCTTCCTTCCCTTCTGGAAAAACCACTGTTCTCTCCTCAGTAAAGAAAGAAAAGAGATGGCAGCTGACCTCCCTTCAGGTTTGTTTCTTTATGGAATTACATCCAGGGAAGCCAGGGTGTGGGGTTTATCAACTGGATAGTCTTGTTAAGACACATAAAAAGATTTGTTATTATGAAAATGGTAAGATCTGTGAACTGTTAAATGTCCTTGTCTATTTTATTGACTTTCCTAGGGGCTTTTCTAACTGTTTTATTTTCTTCTTCCCAAATCCAGGCTGGCTACCATATTCAAGATGTCCAGTAAAAGGCCCAATACAAGCGGGCGAGCAGACTTAGCTAACAATACAAGCGGGCGAGCAGACTTAGCTAACGGTAAGGACTGAAACAGTAAGCAGGTGGAGCCCTCTGTACTGTTAGCTGAGGCCTCCTGCCGTCCCTGAGAGTGGAGGTCTGAACTTCAGTGGGACAAAGGAGCTCTTTGTGTGTTGTTTCAGTATGGGAAAATACACGAATTATCTTGGATTGCCTGCCACTTTTGTTACTTCAAATTTTATGTGATTGTTTTCAGAAAAATCAATACAGAGATATATTTTTTTCCTTTTTAAATTTTTTTTCCTAATGGTTGTGGTTCTTTTGCCTTTGTGTATGTCTGTGTACCACTTTCATGCCTGGTGCTTGCAAAGGCCAGACTAGGACATTAGATTCCTTGAAACTGGAGTTACAGACAGCTGTAAGCCACCATGTGGGTGCTAGGAGTTGAATCTGGGTCGTTTGAAAGAGCAGCCCATGTTCTTAACTGTATCCCCAAGATACATTTCTAAAAGTTCAAGTGGTTTGGATTTTTGAAAGTCTGTTACAGACAGGCAGACTTAGGAAACACTACTAAGAAGAAAAGTAAGGTGGAGGGAGTTTGGGGGAAGTTGAGGTTCCTCTGTTAGTTGAGAGGTCTGTTTCTATGTTAGATAATAGTTTCAGAGAATGATAAGAAATGAAGTTACTGGTCTGGGAGTGTGACTCAAAGAGTGTATGAGACCCTTGGGCCAGTCTCCAGTGCCAAAAAGGCAGACAGGCAAAGAGAAAGGGGTTAAACCCAAATTATCTAGAATTGGGTCTTCCTTCCATCCCTTTACACTGGGCTTAGTTAAAAGGGACAAGATTCTAAAGAAATTTTACAGGTGTGTGTGTGTGTGTGTGTGTGTGTGTGTGTGTGTGTGTGTGTGTGT
>JANHMN010000015.1:59590000-59644003 GCA_030674055.1 Rhabdomys pumilio
TGTGTGTGTGTGTGTGTGTGTGTGTGTGTGTGTGTGTGTGTGTGTGTATGAATATGAATGAATGAACGAACGAACGCGTGTATGTGCACATACACTCACATTCTGAGGATCCTTGGACATGACAGGCAGCTACTCTGCTACAGGTCTGTGTCTGCAGCTCACACATAGATTTTTGAACTGCAGCTTGTCTATTAGCTACATTAGGGATTGGCAAACTAGTTTTGTAAAACATTTTATTGGGTTACTTGCTACCTAAGCTTGAGGGCTGGAGGTTAGATTACCAGGTGGCATGATGGCCCACATGTAATTATAGTCTTAGAAAGTGGAGACAGGAGAGAATCTAAGTAAGCAAGCTTGTAGATTAACTGTATCAACAAGTTCTGGGTTCATTTGAGAGACTGCTTCAGAAGGAGGAAAGTGATTAAGACTCTCGATGTCACCTCTTCACACGTTTGTGACTCTCTGGCATATACTCAGAGGTACACACCATGCACATGTGTATAAAAAGGTTCAACAAACAGAACCATACTGATTTATATACTGTCTTTGAGTTACTTTTGTGCAAGTGGGATTCAGTAGTTAAAACAGTGCTAAGTAATTTTCTGTACTTAAAATTCTTACCCCCTGTGCTTGTACAGAAAAAAAAATTGCCAGACTTTAAACTAGATCTTGGTCAGTGACTCCTGGTCCACTTTTTCAGGTTTGTGGTACACTTTGTCCCTTATATTAATGAGCTGCCATCTTCAAAGTCTGCATTTGTTAGTCACAGCTTTTAAAATTCTATATTACACTTACATATTCAGTGTCCTGTGTGCTGTGGTACTTTAATATAAATAGGTTTTTTTCTTCTATCCTTGGGTTCAGAAGCTCAAAATTCATGTTGTCAAGCTTGGTGACAAGTTCCTGTACCTGCTGGGCCGTCTTGCTGGCCCTTGTTGATCCAAATTTTAACAGTAAATTCCAGGAGTTTTGGGGTTTTACTTTTGCTTGCATCTTGGACTCTGTTACATGTTGTGTGCTGGGCCATGTAATCCAGAACCTTGTACACAGTAAAGGTGCTCTGTCACGAAGCTGTACCCTCAGCCCTGGATGTGGCGTTTTTATCCCCTTACCACCCGCAGCTTAGGCCCAGTTGCGCGTGCGCTTAAACACATCTCTTATACTTCCTCAGCATGTCTCCTTCTGACGTTCGGACTTCTGTGGGTCCTTCCCACACACGGACTTTTCTACACTCTAGCCCAGTTTTCATACTATTACGCTCTTTGGTGGGGCTTTTGTGTTGTTCAGTCTTCTCTTGTTACTTCAAACAAAAACAATTCTGTTTTCTGTATTGGGCTTTGCCTCAGAGTTCACTGAAAAGAGGTGTTATTTCTTATCAGACTTCACAAATGAATGCTGCAATCCAGACACCAGACAGTCTGAGGCCCTCTAGCTTTGGTTCATTAAACATTAGACCTAGACCCAAGCAGCTTATCCTAGAGTGACACACTGGTTTGTCTTCCTCTGATGACTTTACCTGTGGCAGATGAAGTTTGTACTCACCTGAGGAAAGGAGACAACAGTGTTTCAAAACCCTTTCTTCCCTTTCTTTTTCCAAACCTTGCCCTTAGGTTGGAAATTGTGCTTGTACTGGGTGTCAGCATTGCTGTGGTAGAGCTCTTCCAAGCAAGTAAAAGGCATTAAGTTTGATCTGACATCATGGAAGAAAAGAAAAGGATTCTTTTTAGTAAACTGGGTTTAGTGATTCGTGCCTGTAATCCTAACAATTGATAAGCTAAAACAGGAGACTTTTTGTGAGTTTGAGGCTAGTGTGAGCCATATAAAGAGGTCTCATATAATGAAACCCTATCTAAAACAAGCTAACTGAAGTAAGTAAGTTAAATGCATTTGCTAGAAAGGGAGTGAGAGCCCGTGTAAGGGAGCATAACGTCCAGCTTAAAATCCCTCAAGTCTCCTCCTCCTGGGCTTTAAGAACCAGTAGGTTGGCAAGTAACACAGCTCAGTGGGTCAGGTTGTTTGCCATCTGGTTGATGACTGAGTTTGATCCTGGAAACCCACATGGTAGAAGGAGAGAACTCATTCAAGTTCTCGTTTTATTGCCACATTTTCACTGTGGCACACGTACACCAAATAAATAAATGCCAAGGTAATAAAAAAAAAAAAAAAAGGAAGGCAGTTAAGCGTCAGGAAGTCAGTGCTTTCCTGACATGGGAAGTGGCAGAGGCCAGTGTGCTCTCTTGTCATTTATTTACCATCTTTCAAACAAAGGGATGGCATGGCAGTCCTCGCTGAGAAATTTGTTTTCTTCTGAGATTTTTTTTCTGTACTGTTGAGTCTTTTTTTTATGCCTGTCCTAGCTCTGAATAATGATGCGGAGGCTTAGATTTACTTACAGTGCTTGTGGCCTTAAGCTAGGCTTGCTCCCCAATTAGCTCTTAACTTACAGTAACCCATTGATACAATCTTAAGTTCTCAAGACCACGTGGCCTACCTATTCTCTCGTGCCTTTATTAACAGACCATGCCTTTATACATTGGACAAGAGATTATCCCTACATTGTTCAATTGAGATAAGTCTTTATCAAACAGAACATGGCCCATACCCAGGTGTGGTGCTCAGTGTATACCTGTGATCCCAGCACTCAGTAAATAAGAAAGAGTGCCACAAATGGAGGGAGGTCAGCCTGGTCTACATAAGGAGTTCTAAGCTAACCAGGGCTATATTGGAGACCTTGTCTTAAACAGGGCAGAATCTAAGGCAGATGCATCGGACACACTTTTTTTTTTTTTAAGACATATTGTAGAAATTTATTCTTTTCACAATTTCATTCACACATAAAATATATCTTGATCATATCCACCTCTGTTTTCCCCATTTCCTCTGACCCCTCTCACATGTCTTTCTCTAACCTTCATTTTGTTGTCTTTTTTTTTTTTTTTTAAATAACACACTAGATTTAGTTTGTGCTTCTAGCAGTCACATGGGTGTGGGACCATCCACAGGAGCGGGGGCAATCTACCAGTTGCTGTATCCTGAGCAGTCACCATTTACCAGTAGTTTTCAATATAGGGCCTCATGAGCACTCCCTCTGGGATCCTAACTGGCTTGATCTTGTGCAGGTCACGTGCAGGTAACCACAGCTGCTGGGAGTTCATGAGTCCAGTGGATGTCTTGTCCAAAAGAAAACTCCAGCTCTCGTGTTCTTACTGCCCCTTTTGTGATATTCTCTGAGCTTTGGTAGGGAGTTTATATAAATGTTCAATTTATGATTAAACACTAGTCATTTATTATTAGTGCCTTGGCCAATTATAAGTCTGTGTTAACCACGGCTCACTGGAAAAAGAAGGAACACATATTTATGAATATAAACATAGATTTTTTTTTTTTTTTTTTTAAGAAGGCAGTTTGACATGTCCACTTTTCAGTGAAACAACAACAATAGGTTTTCCCTTTGGGCCTATGACCTTTTGACTAGGTTTATTAGGTTGTAATTCCCTCCTATGAAGAATTCCCTTCTGAGCAGCCTCAGGAAGCATTGGTTATCCCTGTGCCGCTGTTTCACCAGTGGGCTGTGACCAGTATTGTAGCATCCATGTTTCAGAGTTGGATAAAAGTAGTAGTGATGTTTTGTTTTTGAGACAGGGTCTCACAATGTATCTTTACCTGGCTTGGAGTTCACTATATGTAGACCAGGCTAGCCTCAAACTCATAGAGAGCCACCTGCCTTTGCCTCCCAAGTGTTGGGATTAAAGGTATGTGTCACCATGCCTGGCCATTGGTATGTTTTTAAAATTTGGGGAAGGGAGATTTACTATATATATATATGTATGGGTGTTTTGCCTGCATGTATGTTTGTGCACCATGTGCTTGCACAAGGTAGTTCCCTCTGGGACTGAGATGCAGATGTGTGTGTAAATGCTGGGAGTCAAACCCAGGTTCTCCGGAACAGCAGTTAGTGTTCTTAGCCACTGAGCCATCTTAAGCCCATTGTGTTTCTTTCACCAAGCACCCACTCTTCCATTGGCACTGTGACAATCAACCAGCAAGGAAGGAATGGCCTAGCTAGTCCCAGCTTAATTTTTCTGTCCTGTAAAGAAACTGTATGGTTTCTTTAGTGTAGACTTTTACCATCTAGTGTTGGTGGAGAGCCAGCAGCAATAGCCAGTGTTATTTCGGGGTCATTATCCCTTGACTATAACCTTCTAGGGAAGTATACCATGATTGGCATCGAGATTTTCATTAGTAACTTGTGACTATGAAAAGCTTTTTTTACCTTTATCCAAGCAGGGCATCTTCATTCGAAACATTTTATTTTAATTAGCTTACAAAGTCGTTTCTATAAGGCTCCTCATGTATTCTTAGTGTTAGTTAACACACCTGCTTCCTCCCGTCCTTCCTTAACTCTTTAAGGCTCAGTACTGTCACCCTCTGCTGTCACAGCACATTCTGGCTCCTGCCTCTCTTAGGGACTCGCTTTTCATACTTTACAAACCCTTTCTAGCTTCCTGACCACTACAGATACTCCAAACTGAACACCTAGATCTAAAATTTGAAGCTAGGTTCTACACAAGAGTACATGCAATGATTTCTTTCCAGGCCTAAGTTCCCTCACAGGCACACTTCTCAGATAGTTAGGATTCCAGTGCTTAGCATCTTTTTTAGTTTTGGGTTTTGTGAGACTTGGTTTTGTGTGTGCGTGTGTGCGTATGTGTCTGTGTGTCTGTGTGTGAAGACCTGACTAGCCTTGAACTTGGGGGTGATCTTCCTGTCTTTACCTTCTGAGTATGGGAGTTACCAGTGTGTGTCTCCATCCTGTGCAGCTTTGATTTTAATCTTTTATCTAAAACAAAGAAACCAAGATTTCCGCTCAGAAGTCCCTCCATTCTCCTTTCTTGAGACATATAGCCCAGGCTGGCCTTAAGGAAGGTTGCTGAAGACAACTTTGACCTCTTGGACCCTCCTGCCTCTATCAACCATGGACTTGGATTACAGGCGTGAGTCAGCATGCCTGGCTAGAAAGCGTTCTTCATAAGCATTTGGAAAGTAAACACACGGACTAACATTTGTTTCTTGGTCTTGTAGTTATTTTAGATCAAGGTGGAAAATCTCTCTGATCACTGTCCTAATTCCGTATTTTTCTCTGCATCTATCTCCTAATGTTCAGGAAGTCTGTCTAGCAGTCCAGAAGAGATGTCTGGAGCTGAAGAGGGGAGGGAGACATCCTCAGGGATTGAAGTAGAGGCATCAGACCTGAGTTTGAGCTTGACTGGGGATGATGGTGGCCCCAACCGCACCAGCACAGAAAGTCGAGGCACAGACACAGAGAGCTCAGGTGAAGAAAAGGACTCTGACAGCATGGAGGACACAGGCCATTATTCCATTAACGATGAAAACCGAGTTCATGACCACTCAGACGAAGAGGAGGAAGAACAACCTCGGCACCGTGTGCAGCGCAAACGGGCCAGCCGTGACCATGACTCATCAGATGATGAGCGAGCCCTGGAAGACTGGGTATCTTCAGAGACAACAGCTTTACCCCGACCTCGCTGGCAAGCCCTTCCTGCCCTTCGGGAGCGGGAACTGGGTTCAAGTGCCCGCTTTGTGTATGAGGCTTGTGGAGCAAGAGTCTTTGTACAGCGTTTCCGTCTGCAGCATGGGCTTGAGGGCCATACCGGTTGTGTCAATACCTTGCACTTTAATCAGCGTGGCACCTGGCTGGCCAGTGGCAGTGATGACCTGAAGGTGGTAGTGTGGGATTGGGTACGGCGGCAGCCAGTACTGGACTTTGAGAGTGGCCACAAAAGTAATGTCTTCCAGGTAAGGCATAGAGACATAATAGCAACTGAGAAAATCAAGCATGCGGTAGACGATTGCCTAGAGCAGAAGATAATAACAGTTTGTGATTGGAATGAGATATCAGGACTTGATCCACCTTTGACTTCATAGTAATATACTGAGAGACCCATGGCAGCCTTTTGTTTCCTTGCATGTAAGGACTTTTAAGTTGAATATGGATAGGATTCTTGAAACTCATAAAGCTGTGTCGGTACAAGGCAGTGTGATAGAGAGTACAGGCTCCTGAACCAAACTGTTCAGTTTTCAGATCCTGGCTCTCTGAGTTGGAATAATTAATTTGTGCTGTGAGTTTGTGCATCTATACAATAGGGTGTGACACACCTTGTTATCGTGTGCGTGAATTGGGAGTGTAGCTCAGTGATACAGCACATGCTGAGGTTCTTGTGCTCTCCCAGTACTGTAAAAGAAAACAAAGCTAAGCATGTAGATTATTGCTGGCATTTAATTATATTTGGTAAGATTTGGCTAATAATGATTACTCAATGGAGTTACTACACCTTGGTCCCATATTCCATATTGATAACTAACTGCCCATCCGTAAAAATGTTTTTTTTTTCTTTGTCCAACATTCTTTCCAGGTTTCTTTCCTTTTGTGGCGAATTTACGTTTGTTTGGTAGATAACAATTGTCCTTGTTTGTTTCTTGCTTTTCTCCCCTGTAAGGCATAATTGTAGTTTACCATTTAATTCTAGTCGGATCATGTAGTGGGCATCCTTCCAGAGCTATCTGGAATGCACTTTATATCACAAGTGATTTTCTTTTACTGGTGGAGGAGTGTGGGCTTAAGTATCTGTACACAGAGCAGGAAAGGCAGACACATCCAGTTGTACACAGGAAGAAGGTGACAAGGGGTTGTCCACACATTTCTCTTAGACTCATCTCTAATTTCTTTTGTGTTTTTCTCTTTCATTCTTAATACTCCAGGCCAAGTTCCTTCCTAACAGTGGTGACTCCACCCTGGCTATGTGTGCCCGGGATGGGCAGGTCCGAGTCGCAGAACTATCTGCTACACAATGCTGCAAGAACACCAAGCGTGTGGCCCAGCACAAGGGGGCGTCCCACAAGGTAAAGAGGCTTTGTTTCCAAGATGGTGAACCTAGGTCCTCTGGATCTCAGCCAGTGCTTTCCCTCCTCCTGTCGTGTCCCCTATATTGTATTTACCTGCCTCACTTCAGTACTAGAAGTACTTACTCTAGTTGTTGAGAAGGGAACAAAAACAGCTGCCCTAAAGTCCCTGAAAACCAAACATTTAAGAGACCCTCGGCTCCTGTATTTATAGTGCTTGGTTCATTATCCTTAGCGCCTGGCTGGGTATGCCTCCTTAACCTGTAATCCTAGTACTTGGGAAGTTGAGGCAGGATTTCTATGAGATCAAAGCTAGCCTGGGTTATGGAGTGAGACTACTTTAAACCCCAAATAAAAATGAACCCAGCCCCAAGCTAGAGTCCGGGTTAGTTGAGAGATCCTTGGGTTCCTGTGTCTTTTTTAAACTTCTGAGTTCATTCTGATGGTTTTAGATCATTGTAGTGGTTCCTAGATGCTGGTGCTTAAATCCTCAGATGTGGAAACTCCTGATTTTCCTGCTCTCAACTAGTAGCCTGGAAACAGTAGTGTTATTTGAAGCTTTATTTAGAGCTGAGACTATAGAATGGGTAGTCAAGATGGTAGCCAGTGAACACTAAGAGCTGTCCAGTGTCAAGATAGATAATATAGTTTACATGCTGTGTAAAGGAAGGCTTGAAAAAACATAAAAAATACCTACCTCTTTGTTTTTGTTTTTGTTTTTTTTCTCTAACTTCTTTGATTTTTAAGTCTAGTTCCCACCTACTAGGTAATACATTTTTAGAGGTAAGATATAGGAACTGAAAAGGAGAGAAACCTGTATATCATTTGCCTGCACTCCTCAAGGTATGGATTTTATTTTAGGATGAACTCTTAATTTTTTTTTTTTTTTTTTTTTTTTTTTTTTTTTTGGTTTTTTGAGACAGGGTTTCTCTGTGTATCCTGGAACTCACTCTGTAGACCAGGCTGGCCTCGAACTCAGAAATCCACCTGCCTCTGCCTCGAACTCTTAATTTTTAAAGACAGGGTGTCTATAGTTCTGGCTGTCCTGGAACTCACTTTGTAGACCAGGCTGGCCTTGAACTCAGAGATCCGCCTGCCTCTAGAGTGCTGGGATTAAAGGTGTGTCACCATTGCCCAGTTTAGAGTGAATTCTCAATAGTTGATGTTTTTCCTTTGCTGTCTGTTCAGATTCCTTTGGGACTTGGTTAAAATAGCAAATTACCTGTCCTTTGACCTATGACCTATGTAAAATAAATGAGCTATCACTTCACACAGTAAGAGTGTGTGAAGCTTAAATTATTTCTCTTATGATTTTGTAACAAAGTATGGAAGTTGAGCATTTCACTTGCTCAGACTGCCTCAGTTTCCAAGTGCTGAGATTAAAGGTATGAGCCTACCATGCCCAAACTACTAAGGCATTTAATTGCTTCCCTTCTTAAAGGTAAGTGAATGAACTAGATTCCATCTTAATCTTTAGAAACCACATCCTTTCTCTTTCTCTCCTTCAGTTGGCCCTAGAACCAGACTCTCCATGTACGTTCCTGTCGGCTGGTGAGGATGCTGTCGTCTTTACCATTGACCTGAGACAAGACCGACCAGCTTCGTAAGTTTAACCATAATACCTTCTTTTGTTTAAGGTTTATTTTATTTTTATACTTAATCTTAGCCAAAAGGCCTCGAAATGATGGCTTACTTTATCTTAAATTGTGTGTGTGTGTGTGTGTGTGTGTGTGTGTGTGTGTGTGTGTGTGTATGTACACATGGGTGCAGATGTTCACAGAGCCATCTGATCTCCTGGAAGCTAGACTCGCAGGTGAGTATGAGCCACCCAGTGTGGATATTGAGAACCAAACTCGGGTTCTCTGCAAGAGGAGTCTGTGCTCTTAACCATAGTCATGTTTTCTTTACAGAACTGTATTCCTTGACTTGGAAAGTGCTCCACACGCCGTTGGTAATATCCAACTGTTAGGTTTACCAGAATATTATAAGAGATAGCTTAAGGTTTTGGAGAGTCCTTACTTCCTGTGTTGGTTTCCTGGCAGTGAAATGCTTAATCTACCTTTATTTCTCAGAGAAAGCTCAATTTTTATAGGTAGACTTTAATAATTTGATCATCTTCTGTTCTTCATTCACTTGGTTACCTACCATTCAGCTTACCAAAAGAAGCACATTTCTCTACAATCTGGCTTAAAGATATGTCCTATATATATTCAGTTAATCACATACAGAAAAATAAAGATAAATCTTGAAAATAAGATTGATGCTACAGTAGGGTTTTGTTATACTATAAATCTTTTGTACGTGGAAGCCCCTTTTTTAACTGTGTAATGCCATAGAAGAACAAAGCACCCTGTTTTATTTACTCTTGGTGCATGTTTGTGTATGTGTGTTTGTGTGTATATGGTGGTCAGAGCTTTGTAGAGTTGGTTTTCTCCTTCCACTTTTCTGTGGGTTTTATGAACTCAGGGCGCCAGGCTTTCACAGCAAGTGCCTTTACTTACTCACTGGGCCATCTCTCTGGTTGAAGAGCACAAATCTTGTGTGGATCCAGGCATATCTACATTGTCTCAACCCAGTCGTTACTGGTTAAGTTACTGTATGTAATCTGAATTTCAGCATCTTTGGCTATATCTCCCTCTCTTTTTAGAAGTCTGTTTTTGTTTGTGTTGGTTTTACAGCAGTTACGTCTTAAAAAGCTCAAATAATGAAGACACATGGACAAAACAAAAGTGCTGCCTGTTCTCTTTCCCCAGTTCTCTAGCTATTGGTAACCATTACTGGGAATACCTTTCCAGTCACTTTTGAGTATAGTTGTATGTATATGTGTGTGTTTGTGTGTGTGCACAACTGTGAGTGTATGTGTGTGTGTTTGTGTGTGTGTGTGTGTGTGTGTGTGACTTTTTCCTCCTAGTGAATGCTTTTCAATGATCTCTAATTTTTT
The DNA here is from genome assembly GCA_030674055.1 of Rhabdomys pumilio. Classification (NCBI taxonomy): domain Eukaryota; kingdom Metazoa; phylum Chordata; class Mammalia; order Rodentia; family Muridae; genus Rhabdomys; species Rhabdomys pumilio. Next base: position 59,599,863 of record JANHMN010000015.1, read on the forward strand.
TTTAAGATAAAGTTTCTTGTAGTCCAGGCTTTCTCACAGCTTATTCAAGGAGGACTTTAATTCCTGATGATTCTGTGTTTGCTTCACATGTGCTGGGTTTAAAGGTGTGCACCACCATGCCTGCCATTGGTATTCCTTTAATGGGAAGCTGTAGAGATTTAAAAATTAAGTCTCATGTCCAAAACAGTTCTGTGCTGGAATGACTTTGACCATGCAGAAAAAATACTAAAGTTATTTCTTTACAAAAAATTTTTATGGTGCTTGTCTTTTTCTTGTTTTCCATTTTCATTACTCCATAATGAACAAAAGCTTAAAAGACAAAAGTTGAAGTTCAGACCCTTTATAGTTTCTTGATGTCTTTTCTGTAAGCTTATTCATCTTCACGATGTCACATTTGATGAATTGACACTTAGGCCATGCCATGAAGGTCATCAGAAGCCCAGCCTGCTGTGTCACAGCAAGTCATGTCGAAGTGCTTTCCGTTTGCATGTAGCATCCTAACTAGTCCCTCCTCTCCTAATTTGCCTCATATAAGGAGAAAAGGATTTTTTTTTTTTTTTTTTTTTTTTAAGAATTGTGTTTAGAAAGCAGGAGCTCATTTCCAAGGTGTATGGGTCGTTTTAATTTTTAAATTACATGTATTTGTATGTGTATATGCTCGATACACATGTACAGATCAGATATTAGTTTGAGGGAGTTGGTCTTTTCTTCTACCTTGTTGAAGCCTAAGGATCAAACTCGGGTTGTCAGGCTTGCCTTTACCCACTGAGTCATCTTTCCAGCACCCATTTTTTTTAAAAACAAAACACTGTTGTTTGCTTATTTATGTGCACAGCATTCGTGCTGAGGTATGCACGTGAGAGTCAGAGGACAGTTTTGAGGGAGTCTGCTCTCCTTCTTCCTTGGCTTGAACTAGGTTGTTAAGCCTGGCATGAGCCCACTTACCACGGAGCTGTTTGCCAGCTTTCCGTCTTATTTCTTAAGATGGTCTCACTGAATTTGGGCTCACCAAATTGGCAAGACTAACTGGGCAGCAGGCTTTGGGGGTCATCCTCTGACTGCCTCCGCAGCACATATTCATGTCAAGCCTTATCTTTTTTTCCCCCTAAAAATTGGGAGATAGCCGCTGCTCTCCCAGACGGTCTAGCTCACTGTGGCTGCGGTTCTCCTTCCAGCACTCCCTGTGTCTCTGGGTGCTTGGTTAACAAAGGCACAGTACACTCACACACGTGCTGTTAGCTTACACTGACATTTGTAAATTTTACCTTGTTATATGTATGGATATCTGCCTGCGTGTATGTCTGTGTACCACATACTCGCAGTGCCCCGGGGGATCCCCCAGAACTGGAGTTACAGTGTGATAAGCCACCATGTTGTGGCTGGTAATCAAGCTCAGGTTCTCTGGAAGAGCCAGTGCTCTTCACCACTGAGCCATCTCTCCAGCCCCAGCTTTCATGTATCATATGTACAAAATGATAGATTTTTATTGTGTATAATATGGTTTGTTTATTATCACCTTCTTCTCTTCACCCTTAAAACATCTTCCTTTTCATTACAGTCTTCCTTATGCTTCTTTCTTTCTTCCCTCCTTTCTTTCTTCCCTCCTTTCTTTCTTTCTTTCTTTCTTTCTTTCTTTCTTTCTTTCTTTCTTCCTTTCTTCCTTTCTTTCAGCTTATAGTGAGTATGCTATAGCTGTCTTCAGACACACTAGAAGAGGGCATCAGCTCCCATTACAGATGGTTGTGAGCCACCAAGTGGCTGCTGGGAATTGAACTCAGACCTCTGGAAGAGCAGCCAGTGCTCTTAACCACTAAGCCAGCTCTCCAGCCCCCTATTTCTTCTCTTTTTTAAAAAGACAAGTCTCATGTAACCTTGGCTGGCCATTAGTCCTTTAGATGGCTGAGGAGGACTTCAGCTCCACTTTTCCCTGCTTGGTTTCTGAGTACTGGATCACAGCCGTGTCCACCTCTGCAGATGAGGTGGTGCTAAGGATTGAAGTCATGGCTGTGCTTCAGCTGAGACCAAGTGCTGGGATTATCGACATGCCACTGTGGCAGCCTCTTCTTTCTCCTGTCGCACTTCCCTTTCCCCAGCCCCTGCATGGAAGAAAGCATGCGTGATGATGTCTTTATGGCTCTGGCTCAATTACTTACCACGATGATCACCAGCAGCCTGTGCTCTTCACACAACACTAGAACACTTCTTCATGTTCCCCTCAGTCCTCAGAATAGCATACTCCAGGTTCTTATCTTGTAATTCACAATAGAACAAAACAAAAAGCACTTCCCTGTTTGGGTACAGATTAGAATTTGATTTTTTACTAGCCATGTCTGCATTTACTTTGGTGATTTTTTTTTTTTTTTTTACTTTTCATGACTTTTTTGGATTGTTTTGTTTTTTTTTTTTTTTTTTTTTTTTGGTGGTGGTGGTGGTGGTGTTTGTTTTGTTTTTGTTTTTGAGACATTTCTCTGTAGCCCAGACTGGCCTTGAAGTCACTATAGGCCATGCTGGCCCTGAGTTCAGGTAGTGAATCTTGAGTGCTATGATTACAGATCTGAGCTGCCATGCTGAGTTTCATCTGGGTCTTTTGGAGAATATAACTGTTTGCTTTTTATACTTTTTGAAGGAAACTAGTGGTGACAAAAGAAAAGGAGAAGAAGGTGGGGCTGTATACAATCTACGTGAACCCTGCCGATACCCACCAGTTTGCAGTGGGTGGAAGAGATCAGTATGTCAGGTGAGTGAGTGCAGCAGTCAGTTGTGTGCTGCAGACAGAGTTCGAGACTTAGCGATACACTGTATATTGCCCGATACTCCCCAACACTAAGTTTTATGTAGGAGTCCACTAACTACTGTGTTGAACTTTTCACCCATTTGGGAATGCTTAGGCATCTTCCAAGACATTCTGTTCCCTATTACAACAACCTGAGAAGTCTCATGTTGTTTTCAAAATTAGTCTGTTTTATGTGCATGAATGTTTTGTCTGCATTTGTGTAACTGGGCGCCATGCTCATGAGTGGTGTTTGAGGAAGCCAGAAGAGAGCATTGGTGCTTTGCCATCTTTTGAGTCCTGGGATTGTCATGTTTTAAAGAAATTACCACATTTTAAAGGATGATAAAATTGTCCCACATGGTGCTAAGACATAAACCCATATGTGCCTTCCACTATAATTTTTAGATAATTTTTAGATTGAATTTTTGTATTAGTCTGTGTGGGTAGGATACAGGAGATGAGGATATGTATGCCGTGGTGCATGTTAGCGTGAATGTGGAAGTCAGGAGACAGCTTTGGAGTCGGTTCTGTGCTTAGCACTTGTTACAGGAATCAAACTTAGTTTGTAAGGCTTGCATCATTGAGCAGCGAGTGTTACCCAGTTAATCATCGTGACAGTTCCTCACTAGCAGTTGTGAACAGTGGTTGGATTTAGAAGGAATTTGCTTTGGGAACACGCTGTAACTGAGAATTTTTGCTTCTGTTATTCTGAACCACTGTTCTTTATCTGTAGTAACATCTTTGTTACTGTGAACATCTGTTTTTAACCCTGGCTATTGAGACGTCCTCAGGGAAAACACATCATTCTTTCAGTCCCCGCTGCACCAGTTGTTTTCCTTCTGATCCGCATCCCCTAGCTCGCCAGATGCTGTATCAACTACATTTCTCTGGGATTGTCAGTTTGAAAAAGGAGGGATGGCATGATTAGAAAAATGGTGTTTGCTTTTTCTGTTCTGCTGGTAGTTGAAATTCTTCTTTTGTAATGAAAGTACATACTTGTAACTATTGTGAAATTACTTGTATTAGAATCATGAGAAGTTTTTTTAAAAAATATGGCTTACCTTGTTCAAGAGTTCTGGACAATTTGTTACTCTTTCAAAATTTAGGGTTTTTTATTCACTAGTCTTTAAAATATATAGCAATATTTTATATGTTTATATTGTGTGTATGAGTCTTTTTCCTGAATGTATATGTGCACATTATGTGTGTGCCTGGCACTCAGAGACGCTAGAAGAGGGCTGTGGATCTCCTGGAAATGGAGTTGTGGGTGGTTGTGAGCTACCATGTGGGTCCTTGGGAGTTCTTAGCCGTAGGCACAATTCTTTAGCCCCCCTTACTATTTTTATATAAGATGCTGTTGATCAAAAAGGCTGTTGTCAGAACTTTGTGAGTTAAGCTTTATACATTCACTGAACTTCTGGTTGGGATTTTTTTTTTCCTAGAAGAAATAGATTGCCTGAAAAGTCTCTATTATAAAGAATTTAACCACAGGGATCAGGATGTTTAAAGAAGAATGGATAAGTTGGCTGTATTGACTTACTTGACGGTCTTAATAAAGTTCCAGTGCCCTATTCCACAGCTTATAATTTCCCAAGGTTAAAAGTAAGGCTGAGGCCGGGCGGTGGTGGCGCACGCCTTTAATCCCAGCACTTGGGAGGCAGAGGCAGGCGGATTTCTGAGTTCGAGGCCAGCCTGGTCTACAGAGTGAGTTCCAGGACAGCCAGGGCTACACAGAGAAACCCTGTCTCAAAAAAAAAAAAAAAAAAAAAAAAAAAAGTAAGGCTGAGAATTGTTTTTAGCGTTTCAGTGCACAAAGTAATAGAGTACTCAGATCTTTTCTTTTATCAGCTTCAATGTTTTTGGTCTTTTTGTGCACCCCTAGTGTCTCAGCAGATGGCAGCCTGTTTACTTGACAGGGGTATGTACACATTTTGAGCTACACTAATTCTGGGTGAGCAGAGTCCTATTGGTACCCAGATTGTCTCTGATGCTATACTCATCTCAGCTTCTCTGACACTTCTTAAGTTTAGCTTACTGAATGCTGTTGAAATCTCTTATTTCCTGGTACAAATTTGTAATCATTTACACGAAATACCTCATTTGGTATAATGACATCATTGCTTTTATTACTGGGCTAAAGGAATTTCTACAATTTTCTTTTAAGAAAGAAGCAAGGAATACAGAGAAATAGCCTGTTCGGCTTCAAGACTTCACATAATTATTGCTGGATTTTATTTTAGGGTTTGTGAAAAAGCATTTGAAGGCAGGTTTAGGGAGACATACTTTTTTATCTAAAGGCAAAGCAGACAAAAATAAAAGAAATCTAACAAAATGGAGAGAAGAGAAGTCAGCAAATGGAGGCTATATATGAGTGTGAGTTCCAAAGATGAGCCTGTATCCATTGACATGGAGGAGCGTGGCTAGAGCAGCCGTCCACTGTGGCTGAATCCCTGGACTGGGTCCCTAACACTAGAAAGAAGAGAATAAATACTCAGAATCCTTTGGTTACCACCAATTGTTAGTCTGACTGGTTGTCTTGTAAACTTACTAGTGTAAGATTTGAGAGGCCTTGGTTTGTGAGGCACAGTTGGTGGATAGGGCCCTGTTCTTAGACTGAGAGTAACACATGGAAGAACATCAGAGTAAGTCACATAGGGTGAGGGTCTAAGGTGACAAGGCAGGGATTGCCTGAAAGCACACAGGCTTTGAGAAGGATGCTAGGGAGACGCTTTAGTTCATAATGGTACTCTCTGCACAGCGTGAGGACTTGAGTTTAGATCTGTAGCACTCTCATAGAAATAGGTGGGCATTGTGGCAGATCCCTGGGGCTTGCTGTCTGAACTGGCAAGCTTCGGGTTCCGAAAATATTGGGAGAATTTGTATTCATCTTTTTAATACCACTGTCTTATCTAGGACCTGGCAAACTGTGCTGATCCTTTCATTCTTCTTTTATTTTTTGTTTTTTTAAATAAAGTTTTACAACTTAGTGATTAGAATGAAATGCCACTTTTTTAGAGAACTACATTTCAATTCCCATCACCCATGTCGGGTAGCTCACAACTGCCTTTAATTCCAGCTCTAGGGATCCAGTCCCCTCACCTGAAGGATCCAGTGTCCTTGCCTCTGTAGGCACCTGCGTTCATATGCTCATATTCACATATAGGCATACACACATGCATAAATAAAGACCTTTTTTTTTTTTTTTTTTTTTTTTTTTTTTTTTTTTTTTTTTTTGGTTTTTCGAGACAGGGTTTCTCTGTGTAGCCCTGGCTGTCCTGGAACTCACTCTGTAGACCAGGCTGGCCTCAAACTCAGAAATCCGCCTGCCTCTGCCTCCCAAGTGCTGGGATTAAAGGCGTGCGCCACCACTGCCCGGCAAGACCTTTTTTAAAAAATAAATTTTTACTAGAATGTAGTCATGATAATCATTTACATATAAGTATCTCTTAAGCCGGGCGAACATGTTCAGAAATTAGTGAAGAGATGTAAGTGGGGAGCTTGCATGACATTTTGCATTTTGGATACAACATGATGACAGGATGAGCAGGAAAATCGGAAGAAATAGTACGGTAGTGTAGGCAGAATATGATGGCGGGAAGTGGGAAGAGCAGGTACAACCAAAACTGCACACCCAGGGGGAGGGACTGGCAAGGAGGGAGTTAGTTATAAGACGGAAAATACCCAAGGAGTGGGAGATGAACATGATAGAAAACACATTGAATACACGTAGGAAATTGTCAAAGAATTCATAAAAATAAGCATCTTAATGTAAGAGAGGTTGTACATGAACAAGCTGATATCTGGCTTGGCCATTTGTGTTGAGGATAGTGTCATTGAAACCCTGAAGGGACAGGGATAGATTTACAAAGGGTATAGTTTTGAAAGGAAAATGAGTTTGCTTTTGGACAGCCTATTATTACAGTGTCTGTTAAGTAGATATAAGTCTACAGCAGAGAGTAAGAGACACAGATTTAAAGTAGATTTCCAGATGTCAGAGGATGTGGTAGTTAAAGCATGATAATGAAATTTTATCATCAAAAGAAAGGACAGTAACTTCCCCTGACTTATAGGATGTATTTGAACCTTTCCATAGGACTGAACCTGGAAGGTACTGTGTGTGTGTCTGTGTGTCTGTGTCTCTGTCTCTCACATAAACCTTTGGAAGTTTATAAATTAGGCACAGGGGTTGATTGCAGCAATGACAGATAGTATACTAAAGACATACTGTAATGAAAGGTATTTAAAGTGTATTGTTTTTCTGGACTTTTTCATTCAACGTCTTAACTGTACTCGACTACAGATAACTTCAGGAGATTGGTGGTTTGGTTGTAGTTTTTGTGGCTTATGAGAGAGGAAACTAGCCAAAAGAAGTGACAGGAAGGAAGGATGGAGCAGTGGCTCAGCAGTCATGAACACTCTCTGTTCACCTGGGTCCAGTTTGATAGACCCATATGGCAGCTCATAACCATCTATCACTCTAGTTTCAGGAGATGAGGTGCCCTCTTCTGACCTGTGCAGCTCTCCACTTACACATGTGATGCACAGATATATACATACAGCCAAAACACTCATACACAAAAATCAAAAAAGCATGGCCTCTGTCCATGAGTGATAAATGCTTTGGGATAAGTAACATATATTATTTATATATATAAAGTATAATATTAGTTGCTTCAGTGAAAATGAACTGTAAGTGGAGCTTAAGAGGTAGATGGTTCAGCCCATAAAGTGCCCATCTCTCAGACACGGAGCCCGAGTTTGATCCCCAGAACACACTTAAACACCTGGGGACTGATACTTGCAGATAGAACTGGAGAAGGAGACACAGGAGGATCCCTGGAACTTACTTGCCAGCCCTAGTCTAGTCTGATTGGTGATCTCCAGGGCAATGAGAAACCCTGCTGCCAAAGGCTGTGGAAAGTATCTGGATAAGGTAGAGTTTGAAAATGGATTGAAGAGGGGAACACCTTTGCTATAAAAGGCTTGATTAGGGAAGAGCCTTTGTCTTACAACTCTGCAGGGGATCACTTTGTAAGTTTTGACATTGATTGCTTCTTTCATTATAGGATTTATGACCAGAGGAAAATTGATGAGAATGAGAACAATGGTGTCTTGAAGAAATTCTGTCCTCACCACTTGGTAAGACTCACGACAGGCAGTGGCTCCCGGCCTGAGCTGTTTTCAAACTTACTGGCCATAATGTGAAGAATTTGTTTGTTTGTTTGTTTTGTTGTTGTTGTTGTTTTTGTTTTTCGAGACAGGGTTTCTCTGTGTAGTCCTGGCTGTCCTGGAACTCACTCTGTAAACCAGGCTGTCCTTGAACTCAGAAATCCGTCTGCCTCTGCCTCCCAAATGCCGGGGTTAAAGGCGTGCGCCACCACCGCCGGGCAAGAGATTTTAATCAGACAGATTTTACTTCTGGCTTTCTCGATTAAAAAGTTTTATGATCTTAGACAGCCAGTTGGCCTTTGTTAGTCTAATGTTCTCAGCAACAAAATGGAGATTGGCACCGTCATGATGTATCCTACTGAGATAATGCAGCTGAAATAGCTAGCACCCAGAAGAAAACCAAGACAGGACCTCACTAAGACTCTGCTATTGAAGTGGATATATTTCCTCAGTTATATACTTCACTCACTCGCTCACCCCTCCCTCTACCTCTTTCTATCTATCTCTGTCTTTGGGAAAAAATATAGAGGAGTTTCTAGAAAAATCTATTCCTGAAGGTGGTATAACAAATGGGGTAGGGGTGGGGGTATCAGTCAGTATCTGCTCCTTATTGCAGGTGAACAGTGAGTCCAAAGCAAACATCACCTGTCTTGTGTACAGCCACGACGGCACAGGTACGTGTGCAGGGCCTAGTTCCTAGACTGGCATGCCTCTGTCTAGGGAGCTGCTGAGCCAGTGAGGCATATGCCCTCCAATGTTCACCATTGTACTGTAGCTCTAAATGGAACAGCTGGGAATAGTTGCTGATGGTGAGCATGTAGTGGGAGACTAGCAGATGACCTTGGGAACACTGCCAGTGATGTTTCACAGGCTTGTCCTTAACATCTTTGATTCATTAGTAAGTTAAGGGTATGATCTCCTCAGTGATCTATTACCCTGGGCTGCTGATGCGTTCGTCATAGACCCTATATAAGCTTACATGCCCACTGTTCTAAACTAAGTAAGATGGATGCTATATCTGGGTACTTAAGAGGATGCACTACCTACAAGAAACCTCATCCTAGACAATCTCCCTGCCCCAAACCTCTTGGCTCCTGCACTTTTCAGCCTTTGTCTTCATTGCTGTGTTTTTGTTCTTGGCAGAGCTCCTGGCCAGTTACAATGATGAAGACATTTACCTTTTCAACGCTTCTCACAATGATGGGGCCCAGTATATTAAGAGATATAAAGGTCATAGAAATAATGCTACAGGTCAGTCTGCCTTCCTGTTTCTGTGACCCAAGTCACAGTGACAACCCACATTATCTTATTACCATTGTATAAGTGGAAGCTACCTAAGTAGGCTGCCTGTGTCAACTTGGACAGTGAGAGGTTATCCCTAGTTGGGCTGGAATTTTCTTCTTTTCAGTGTGATTCAGGAGCTTTCAGTAGCCTCTTGACTGCAGTGATGTTGCCACCATTGGGTTTAAGCATGAAACTAGACTTGTTTGTTTTCTGTAATTTTCAGTACTGTAGAGTAGGCACAGAGGTCCTTTAAGAAAGCCACGGAAAGCTGCAGTACCGAATTACATATGACGTGGGTAAGAATTTACCTTTAGAGGGAGAGAAGGGAATGATTGTTGTGAATGAAGCAAACTGGGAGGAATAGTGGTAGTATGCGGCCTGCTTGCAGTGAAGTCTGGCTTTGAGTTCTGTGTCTGGTTCTCAAACATTGGGGCTCACTAGACTCACCTCAGTCTTAAGGAGCACTGACGCCTGCCTCCTCCCACACACACATTGGATTTAATTGGTGCTGGATGCAGCTGGAGCATCCAGATTTTTAAAAAGTATCCTAACTGGTTCTAATGTAGAGAAGGTAAAGAATTCCTGCACTTGTTGGTCTCACTCCTCTCAGCTACATGTCATCATTTGATGTGGAACCCCTAGTAACCTTTACTACTTCCCTCGAACAGGTAAGAAAGAAAGAGGGGCAGGGGTCTATATTTGAATTTCATTGCGTGGGCAAGCAAAAGGAAAAGTGTCGGGATTGTGGCCGATATGTGGAACTGGCTTTAATAGGTGGACTCTTGTTATTGACAAATTCTAAAGACTGGGCACTTTTACTTAGTTCTATAGTGACCTCTTGTTCACGTACATCTGGTACACATTACTATGCCATATATGTTTGTCGATCTCAGATCAACTGATGACTGAGTACCAATAAAAGCCATAATAAGTAGGCTGAAGAGATGGCTCAGCAATTAAGAGCACTGGCTGTCCTTCCAAAGGACTCAGGTTCAATTCCCAGCACTCACATGGCAGCTCACAACTATCTGTAAATCCAGTTCCAGGGGATCTGACACCCCCACACAGACATACATGCAGGCAGAACACAAACGTACATAAAATAAAAATAAATTATTTTTAAAAATTAGAAATAAATAAAAATACATACCAAGAGTGATCTTAGGGCCTGGGGTGGACAGAGCTGAAATTACAGATAGGCTGTTACTTTGAGGCCTACACCTGATAAAGTATAAATGCAGCAGACTGTTGTCGGGCACAGCAGTCTAGTGCACCTGATAGAGCACTTGGAAAGAATGCAAATACTCTCTGGAACTGGTGTGATTGTAGTAATTTCTCTCTCACACATACTCTTGTTTTATAGCAATGAAAAGAATTATTTGGCGTTCAGCTGACTCAGAGTTTGTAAATTACTAAATTCTCAGTGAGGTAAATAAATACAGGCCCAGTGCCAAGTCTTGTGTGGTTTCTTCCCTCATTTATCATTTCAGTAAAAGGCGTCAATTTCTATGGCCCCAAGAGTGAGTTTGTGGTGAGCGGTAGTGACTGCGGGCACATCTTCCTCTGGGAGAAGTCTTCTTGCCAGATCATTCAGTTCATGGAAGGGGACAAGGGAGGTGTGGTGAGTATGCTGTGATGGACCGGCTGTCCCCTAGTTTCTCAGGCCAATAAGGTAGGTCTTACGTGGGCCACCACATTTTTACTGTAGCTGTATGGTAGCATGTTTCAGAGTTCCACATAGCTAAACTAAAGGTGTTATGCCTCAACAGTGCTGCGATTTTGATGGAACACTTTATTCCTTCCTTCTGCCCTTATAAAGAGTTTCAGGAAGAATTTATAGCCTGAGCAGAATTCTTTAGCATGTACTTTTTCCACAAAAGAAAACATTAGTTCAGAACAAACCTTCCTATACAAGGACAACCTTTTCTGTGCCTTGTCTCTTTAAAGTAAGCAGTGACCTTGGCTGATTCCTGGATCAGCAGATAAAAGCTAGATGCACATTGATTTCTATTTTAGAAGAAACATTTTAAACATTGGGGGAAATAAGAGTAAGGTTTGTAAGTTAGATAACATGGTATCCAATATTAAACTTATTTAATGTACTATTTAAGAGAATATTCTTGTACTTAACAGATGCATGCTGTGTTTAGAGATAAAGTGCCATACCTGTTAAATGGACACAAATACACCTAATGTACCTGTGTATATGTAGAAAGGAAAGCAAATGTAATGATACATATTTGTCTTGGAGAGAACAGCTGAGTAGCCTGCTAGGTAATGTGGTTACATGATTGCCCACCCGGCCTTTGAGTTTCACAAGCACCCTCTGTATTGATGATCAAGGAAGAATCATGGAAATCAAGTTAAGGACTGAGGAGTGGTCTGCTCTTGTGTTGTATCTCCATTATCATATATCTTGCCCTTCCAGCATTAGGAGAGAGTTAAGGGTTTTGAGCCACTGAAGAAAGGGAAGAGACAGTTTGGGAGATTCCACTTTACCGATTATCCAAGACGGCCTTGTTTGCAGAGATCCTCTAGGAAATGGCTGGTGCGCCTTGGCCTCTCATCGTTTTCAGTCTTCAAGCTGGAACTTGAGAGTCCAGCTGTGACTCAGTGATGCTTCCAGAGGGGTTGAGAGTTGAAAGTGCTTTCTTGGCAGTCAGGATCTCATTTCTTCTTGTTTCCTTGGTCTGCTTCTGAGGATATTTGATATTGTACTCTGGTTTCCTCTGAACTGTTTGGACCTAGGACATATGGATTAAGTCTTCTATAGTCTGAACGTAACAGACCCTCTACTTCAGTTTCACTCCTTCAGAGGTCCTGCCTTTGTCACCTGTAGGTAACAAGTTCAAAACTTGTTTTAAACTTAAAAATTCTGCAGTTCGAACATAATAAGTCCAGAAGGACTGGTGAGTCTTTCTTGATCCTAAACTTTTGTCTTGGGAAGCAAAGCATTCTGCTGGCCAGTGTACTGTACTTCCAGCTTGGCTGGCACCAGGTCTGTCGGTTAATCCAGCGCTCGGTGGGGAAGAGCATCTATTTGGGATGGTTGGGTCCTAGGTCAGAGTTTTCATGATTTTTAAGAGATGTAGTGGTGACCCCTGAAGAGGGTTTCTTTACCTGTCCTTGCCTTTGTGTGAGCAGAATGATCCCTGTGACTCTCACCTAGTTCTCACTGAGATCATTTGGTTTTGTTAACAACCCTCCAGCCCTGGAGGTTACCAGGCTCCAGTCTAGGCATAGATGATGAACCATCTATATCATAAAATAGAATGTTAGCATCCGAGGGATCTTAGGTGTTATTGCCCACCTTGCCCAGGTCTCCTAATTCTTGTTTTGGGATCCTTTCTTTGTTCCCACTCATCTTCACAGGAACAAGAGTGGGAGGTGATGCCAAAGAACAACTCCTTACTCTCCCAAGAGCAGTTAAGTGCTCTACCCCATCCATCCCCACACCCTCGCCCTGTCTTCTAAGGCCAGAGTTCTTTTCTCTGCGCAAGCATTGTTGACAGAATAAGTGCTGGTGTTGAGACAGGTCTGGTGAAGTGACCAGGGCTCTTGGCCCCCCTGGCCCCGAGGTTCTCTGTCTGCTTCACCTGCAGGCTCTGGTTCAGGTACTGTATGAAGTTTATTCTTTCATCCTCTTGCCGTTGGCTTTGTCCTTAGGCTTAGGTCCCAAAGAATTGTTCCTTTACCCACTTGTTGATAAAGCAGAGGTAGCTCAAGAGCACAAGTCTTTAGCAAGATTTCATGAGCGAATGGATGGATGGATGGATGGATGGATGGATGGATGGATGGATGGATGGATGAGGTCGGTCTGTCTGTGGAAATTGTCAGATTATCTGTTGATACCATTTCTGTGCTGGAGTTTGTTCTCCAGTGCTTCCTCAGGCTGCCAAGTACATAGCCTAAAGGACCTGCAGTAAAGCCCCATGTGAAGTAGGAGAAGAAACAGGGCTTTCTGTTTAACTCTTAAACTCAGACACTTAGATTTGCCCTTCTCTAGCCTGTTTTATTTGTAAACTCAAAGTTAAAGAAAGTAAAGTCATCCTTAATCTCCGTGCCTTTCTTACCTCTTCCTTAGCTGCAGTCTGAGTGCACAGGCACAGGAGCTGAGGCTGCTCCAGAGAAAACTAGGCCTTTTGCTGTTCATTTTCTTGGACTATAGTGCAGCTGCAAGGCGGGGTGCTTTTCCTCTCTGTTCCTCATCTGACTAAAAGCCTAAAAATGCTTTAGCAGCTAGATCTTGGACTGGCTCTTCCGGTGGGGATGGGGACTGCCCTGCCCTGCCCCGCCCCACCCCACCCCACCCCGCCCTGCCTTGCCCTGCCATTAGGAAGTTTATGTCTTCAAGTCAGACAGCAGAGGGCATGGGTGCTTTCACACAAAAGGAAACTGTCTGAGACCAAATGTCTGCCGTCCACTGTTTTTTCTGCTGTTGAGTGAATGAAGGCGGCTGAAAGTGATTCAGTGGGGAACCTCCATGTTACCTTGTACTTGCCTATACTGTAGCTGGTTACTGTGTGCTCTTAGAGTGAGTAGCAAGATGTCGCCTGTCCTCTATGATACAGAGTTCCTAGACAGACGCAAAGCCCCCTTCCAAGCCCCAGTTCATCTTCCTTCCAGCCTTGACATCCTCCAGTTTGTAAACAGTGCTGCGTCATATAAATTGTTCGCCACCTCTTCTCTGGACGTGCAGTGGCAGCTGCTGCTTTCCTAACTTTGAAAAAAAAAAATGTCACTTGATGAAAGCCACTGGAAGAATTTGGGTTTTTTGGTTTGTTTGGTTTTGTTTTTTCAGCCTTGGGCAAGTTGGAGCTTTAGATTCTGGAGCAGATGGGGTCTGTGCCTCATTACCTTATGAAGCCAGCAGTAAGCATGGCCAGTCACCACCTGCTCTTGGTGCTCTGTCTAGGGATGCAGCCTCCCCTTCTCCAAATGTTGGAAATGTTTTAGACAGACTGGTCTTGTATCCAGTTTGTGTCTCCTCTACTGCCCGGGCTATTTGGGTTCGGCTCAGGGGGTGGGCCTGCTTCAACCCAGGACAAGGACAACAATTTAGCTCAAGGTGGCCCTCGGTTTTTAAACTATATTCCCTTATGCTCCTAAGCCTATGCTTTTTTTTTTTTTTTCTAAACCAGGTAAACTGTCTTGAGCCCCATCCTCACCTACCTGTTTTGGCAACCAGTGGCCTAGACCATGATGTGAAGATCTGGGCACCGACAGCTGAAGCTTCCACTGAGCTGACGGGGTTAAAGGATGTAAGTGGCTAGCTGAAGACGTTGGTCTGTACTTGTGCTTGGAACTGGTACCGTGCCTCCTTGTCATAGGAAGGAGTAACTGTTGCTCAGCTCTTTAAAGGCATTGCTCTAACACCATCCTGTGCCTTCTTCCCTGCTCCGGTGGGCACAGTCCTGAGCTCTGAATGCTGCTAGTTAGAAGGTGGAAAGCATCCAACTGTCTCAGTGGCTGACCTTGGGCATCCTTGGCTAATCTAATTAGCTTAATGATAACAGAAAGGACAATTTATTGGGGCAGAAGACACAGTTTGCTCAGAGAGAGAGAGAGACGGAGGAAGAGAGAGAGAGAGAGAGAGAGAGAGAGAGAGAGTGTGTGTGTGTGTGTGTGTGTGTGTGTGTGTGTGTGTGTGTTTTCCCGTGTGCACACGACCCTCGCAGATGCCCTACCACTGAGCTACATTCTAGCCCTTGGCTTTCAGAGACAAACTTTCAATGCTTAGCTCAGGCTGGCCCTGAATTTGTAACCCTAATTGTATCTTGAAGTGCTGGGTCACAGTCGTGCAGGCACCAGCCTTGTTGATGACGCCCATGGTCTGTATTTATGTCCCTTCTCCCGCCCTTTTGGGTTCCAGGTGATCAAGAAGAACAAGCGAGAGCGAGATGAGGACAGCCTGCACCACACCGACCTGTTCGACAGTCACATGCTGTGGTTCCTCATGCACCACCTGAGACAGAGACGCCATCACCGGGTAAGCTGCAGGTGGAAGGGGGCTCCCAAGGACTACGCTCCTTTAAAGGAGGCTACAGAATGTCATGGCACACTTCTTACTGCTTTAAAGAGGATGGAGTGGTCTTGGTTGGGTGTCCCATTCACTGGCCTTTATCCCCATTAGAGCAACTAGTAGAAAGGAGGTGGTGTGTGACTTCTGTCCTCTGTCACCGTATATGCACAGGGGTAGCTTTATAATTGCAGTGGCTGGAAGGGTTGGGGGGAGTAGAGAAGAAGTAATTGCTCAGGTGACCTGTGTTAGCTGACATGCTAAAAGAGGTCTAGAGCAAGTCTCAGACACACACACTGTCACTGAGACTGCAGCCAGCTCCTCCTGTTATTATTTGTGGTGCAGCGACAGAGCTGAGCAGTTCCAACAGAGACCATGTGGCCTAAAATATTTACTGTCTGGCCTTTTAAGAAATATCTGAGCCAGATGCAGTAGTACACACCATAACCTTAGCTACCAGGGAGGTTGAGGTAGGATTGAGAGTAAACAGGTCACCCTAGGCTATTTAATTTAGAAGAAAGAAAAAAAAGTTCTGCTGACCCCTGGCCTAATCTAGATCTAACAGTCTTGTCCTTGATCCAGGACGTTACTAACAAGGATTTCCCATCCTACAGCGCTGGCGAGAACCTGGGGTTGGGGCCACAGATGCGGACTCTGATGAGTCTCCCAGCTCCTCAGACACATCCGACGAGGAGGAGGGCCCTGACCGGGTGCAGTGCATGCCATCCTGAGGCCCCAAACTTAGGAGGGATGGGCTGGGGCTGCCAACCCAATCCTGCCTGGGCAACTCATTTTCAATCCCAGGCCCTTACATTCAACAGAAATGCACTTTGGACTGTTTGTTTAAATAAAAGAAAGCTATCTGAGGCGGACAGAGCACAGGAGATGAACCAGCAGAGAGCCCTAGAAGTGAGAGACAAGACCGAGCCCTGAATGAGCCTCCATGGAGGGTGCGAAGGACTCAGAGAAACGGGCCTCTCCCTGAAGCCTTTTGTCAACTGGCTTGGATAGGAAGTGGGGCTTCTTTTTCTTTAACCTCCCTTGTTTCTTTTGTGGGGGTGGGGTGGGGGGGTTACAGTACCAACAGGCCAGAGAGAAGGCTGGGAATGCCACTCTCTTTGGTTTAGGGTTTCACCTTTTTTTTTCTCTTTGTTTTTTAAGAAGTCTGACAGTTGCATTGTTTTTTGCCCCTGAGCAACCAGTCCCATCCCAGGACCCTGTTTTTCTGGGAAATCCTTAAGAGACCCCAGCCATCCCAGCACTCTTCTCTCCCTTCCACAACACCTACCACTTCTTTGACCTTACCACAGTGCTCTGCACTGCAGTCTGTCTCCTTCACTCTCTCTCCATCCAGCACCCTCTAAATGGGGGTCTGGGATGAGGACTGTAGAGATGTGGGAGGGATAAGAGGCGGAAGAACAAGAAGTTACCTCTTGCTTTTGTTTTTAACTGTTCAGTGGCAGCAATTTCCCTGTCCCTATCACTGTTAGAGGCCTACTTTTATATCTATAAATATATTAAAGAGCAAGTTAAAACTTGGATGTATCAAGTTAAGATTATTGTCAGAAGTTTAAGTACCTATATATTCTCTATGACTACAATGCAGTAAAGGGGCTTGAAGGACGGGTGAGCGAGAGGTGCTGCAGAGGTCACGTGGTCAGCTGGTCAGTCATGGTTGCCGTCAGAGCCTAGGACCTATCTGGAGCTTTCCCAAGGCTCAACGAGGGAAGGACACTCAGCTGTGCCCTTCTCTGCCTCAGTGCTGAGCTTTAGAAAAATTCCTCAACTTTGCCTCAGGTCTCCTAATTTCCTTAAGTCTTATGGGGGCTCCCAAGATTGCTCCACTCATTAGAGGCTGGCCTGTCTTTAAAACATGACTGAGATACAACTTCAGGAAGGGGCATCACTGCTCCGACTGTCTCCTGGTTCTGTGTATAACAGAAAGCACACTCACCCTCCCTGTAGCTGCTTGATTCTTTAAGCATTCGACTCCACACCAGCACCC
Organism: Rhabdomys pumilio; assembly: GCA_030674055.1. Classification (NCBI taxonomy): domain Eukaryota; kingdom Metazoa; phylum Chordata; class Mammalia; order Rodentia; family Muridae; genus Rhabdomys; species Rhabdomys pumilio. Next base: position 59,617,113 of record JANHMN010000015.1, read on the forward strand.
TTCCTAATGGAAGGATAAAGGGAGAGCTTCCTGGTAATCGAGGGACAAGCCAGTAATTGGAGGCTTTATTCTGGTGCCTGGGCCTTAGACCCATCTTCAGCACTGGCCACTGAGTATGAAAGTCCCTGAGGAATTCTGACCCTAAGTGCTTGCTTGTGCTGCTCTTCCTGTGCCCCTGGTGTTCACAAGATCCAGTCAGGAATCCTGCATCGTGGGATGGCTGGATTTGACCACACGGCCAGAAGGAAGTGGGAGAGAGTGAAGGGGAGTGTCCTACACACTCTTTCCTCCTGACCGCGTCCAGCAGTGCAGACCAGGGCTGCTCTCGTGAGCAGGGCGTGTGTGCTAACTGAGTAGTCTTATGTCCTCACTGCTAGAGGGATGATGAGGTGGGCTTAAAACCATGCACTCTGGAATTTGTTGTATTTTTTTCTCAGTAAAGCTTTTCCCCTGACTGCTGCTTTGCGTGGTATGGTCCATTTATTTGTGATAGAGTACTTTTGTTCCTTCCAGATACATGCTTGATTTTGCTCAGACTTAAAAAGTGGAGTGTGGAGTATCCCTGTTTCTAGTGCTTGAGATTCAGAAGAATGTTGTAAGTGAAATAGGTCTGCTTATGTCAGTGGTACTTAAGAGATGGGGCACATTATTTGAGTGTTTCCAGTCCCTTGTTCTATACTGCAGTGATGAGAATAGGGAAACATGGCTGCACATCCCCTCCCAGTCATTCAGAGCTCCCCAAACTCTTAGTGACCCACAGAAATCCTAGAATCAGTCAGGTAACAGTACAGTCAGTCACCTTTATTCCAGGGTTAGAACAAGGCCGTGCACACTGCAGACAGGAGCACAGGCTAGGGGCAACCTCACAGCAGCACGAGGGTAGCAGGGTATGTAAGTGTATTAGGACAGGTTAGTCAGTTTAAGGTTTGGATTTTGCCTTACAGAAACTGCTGAGAAGCACCCTCTCTTTCTTCCATAAGGAAAGCAACGTCTCACTCCTGCTCTCTTGGAACACCCAGATGGAAGGGTGTTACCCAGAGTTCCTTTCTCCCAGTTGTACAGGAATTTCTTGTCTTAAGGAGATGCCAGGCAGGACTAGGGAGACTTAGGAAGGACCTCTAAGGCAAAACTGGAGTCTTGGAGGTGCATATGTTAAGGCAGGCGTCTGCAGCAGTGGCCAGAGATGGGCAAACTGGGTTCAGCTAGGAATTAAAGGTGCTCTCGACAGTCTGGCTTCAAGAACCTCTTCTGATAGACAGTCCTCCCTCCTTGTGAAGTTTGTTCCCATATCCTAAAAGCTCCTACCTTCAACTTTCTCTACATTTTCTTTTAGCTCAAATGTAAATGTAATGTTTGTTGTGGTTGGTTGAAATGTTTTCTTTTGTTTGGACTATGTAACAATTTGGCTCTGCCACTCCCTTTACTGTGGCATCCCCCTCCCCCTCAGCTCGGGCCTAGACAATAAGTTAATGCTAAAAACCACAAAAAAGGGCAGACATGGCAGTGCGGGTTTAATATACATATATGTAGAATATATATGTACACACAGTTAGCACGGTCAAGATGGGGAAGGGCATCTTGGGACAGGGAGGAGGCTGGGTACACTCACTGTACTCTAGTGACTTGGCTGTGTGGCATCCACAAACCCGAATGAGAAAGGTTACCAGTCCCTTCCTGGATTGAATCAGGGTGGTAGTCAGTGCAAAGGAAACACTGTAATTAACTTCTTTCTTGCTTGGGGAATTCTAAACTGGAGAGTGGGATGGTTGCCTACAACACCCATATTGGGACTCTGTAAGTTGTGGGCAGGTTGGGGTTAAAACCTAAGGATCTCCTTCCCCAGTCTCCCTAGGCTCTGGGTCAGTATATCCAACAGTCTATCTGTTTTTAGAAACTGAGGAGCAGGAAATGGGCCTGTCTGCCTGCACCCTAGCTCAGGCTTAGTAGTGCATGGTCCCAGCATAGTCTCTCCGGAGCAGAAGTTGGGGGTACATTAATTGCTGGCTTCTCCATTGGGGTTTGATCTTTGGGACCAGGAAAGGATCTAGTGGTCTCCTCATTAAGATTTCTGGCCCATCCCCATCCCAAGCCCATAACAAGGGCACAAAGGAAGGGCCCACTGGCACTCAGGACCTCAGCCCAAGGATAGCAGGAAGCTGGATTCTAGCCAATCCAGCACAGATACAAACACTGACTTCTGGCTTTTCTTTGCCCCTTACAGGTGGAGGTTGAGCAGCCTCTTTACTTTCCTTCCCCACTGGTTTTCTTTAGATGGAAGCATCTCTCCCATACCTCATCTTCACCATAACTCCTCAGTGTAGGAAAATGCAGGTCCTTTCTGCTTCCATACTTTAAAGGTGTGAGGGAAGAGTGGAGGAAAGGGGAGAAATAAGTTCCCCGTCCCTTGACTCCAATCCCCTCATGAGGAGGAGGAACTAGATGAGCTAGACAGACAGACAGCCAGAGCGTGCGCACACGCACACACGCGCATAGTAAGGGTTAGGACCAAGTTAGTAAATGGGTGCGGAGCAGGGGGTTGCCCTAGCCCCTCCCACTGAGGGTGGGAAGGGAGTGGTCTGATGAAGAGCCAACCTTCCTCCTCTTCCTCCCCCTTGCTCAGGCCTTCTTTGGTGGGGGAGCCAATTTGATGATCTCTTCCTCAGAGGGCTGCCGGATAATGTCTGAAAAAAAAGACAGGCGGTGTGCCCAGGGATGGAGGTTGCCAAGCAGGCCCCTGAGCACCAACCTCCTCTCCCCAAACTCAGAATGACTTTCCACTCGAAAAACATACTCAGACAGGAAAGACGGAAGTATAGCTATGCCAAAGGTGTGACCTCTTACCTTTGTACTTCTTGGCACTGGGAATACGGGTTAACTTGGTGTCCAGCTCATCCTCCTCAGAGATCTTCAGCACACGGGTTCTGTAGTCAACCACCATAGTAAGTAGGTCAGGACGGCGGGATATCTCAAAGATGTGCTCAATGTAGGAGAGGTTGTCTGGAGGAAGGCAGCTTGCGTCAGAGCTAGGCTACAGAGGCCAACTTCTACCCTGGCAAAACTGGTATTCTAGAACCATGACTGAGTTGCTGACATTGGTTATGAGAAGGGACAGCAGTGAAAGAAGGGGCTACCAAGCCAGTGAAAGAAAGTTTGAGGCAGCCAGATGCAGTTTGGAGGATTACTCCTTAGACGGACAGGTGTTTACCCAATGAGATCTAGGGTATAAATGGAAAATACAGATTTTGGGCTAGATATCAAGTCCATCATGGGGAAGGGACAATAGAAAGGCTGCCTTCAAAATTACCCACCCTCACCCCCTTTTCCACTTTCCTTCCAAATAAGTATCAGGGAGAAGTCCCAGACACCACAGGAACAGGAAGGTAAGATTTATGCCAATCAAAGAGACATTCTGGCCGGGCGGTGGTGGCGCACGCCTTTAATCCCAGCACCTGGGAGGCAGAGGCAGGTGGACTTCTGAGTTCAAGGACAGCCAGGGCTATACAGAGAAACCCTGTCTCGGAAAAATCAAAACACAAAATAAAAAAAAAAAAACACAAAAAAGAGACATTCTGAACCTAGTAAGGAAAGTTACTTTAGTAAGAGAAAAAGCACTGACACCATCAGGCTGGCTTCAGAGTGCCATCAGATCATCTGGCTCCTGTCTTCTGATTGTTGCAATGGTCTCAATTGTAATGGGTCCTCCTTAGGCTTTCCTCCCTGTTGTCAGACTTTGGCCAGAGTCATTCATATGAAAGACTCTGGGGTGACTTCACTTTCACACACCTGTAACTCAGCTACCTCTAATCAGACCCAATATTTTTAGCTCAGCTAATGTGGACTGTATCCTTAACAGATTCTCTGAGTTCTACCTTACACATCCCATTTGCCTTTTGGGGCAGTCCAGCAGCAGCAGCAGCAGCAGCTTGGGGGGTTGGCTCCCCCCTTTCACTGTGAGCCCTGGGCCCTCTTGTTAGGCATACACGGCAAGTACTTTTACCTACTATCCTGCCAGCACTTGGGGCCATCTCACACGCCAGTTGACCCTGCAAGCCCCAGCTGCATAGTATTGCTTTAATCCAGGGTCTCCCTCTCACCCGTGAAGGGCAACAGTCCCTAAAAGTAGGTAAGAAAACATTAGAACTGTAGTTTCAAATTCTACCACTTTTAAATTGTGCTTTCATGCACTGTTACACATGTCACGATAGCACAGGAGTACTGAGAAACACTGCACTGATAAGGACCATGAGAGAACCTGTCTGACAACTGCTGTCCCGGGCCTGTGCTCTTAGAGCAGATCATTTTACCCCGCCTTGTTACTGGGTTTCCCTCTGTGTAACAGGCTTGTGTTCCTTTCTATATGCTGAATGAGCAGAGCCCCCTCCACAACCTTTGTCCAGCTTGTTGTGGCTCTCCAGGAAGCTAAACCAGGCACTGCCTGTGGTGATCTCTTCACTCTTCTCGCTGGGGATGTCCTCCTTGCAGGCTGACTTGAGCTGTTCCAGATCCTCAAGTGTGATGTTGTTGGTCAGGTCCTGAAGGAGAGTCCCGTACTCTGCCATGACTGGAGGGGAAGGTGATAAAGGGAGAGAGCAAGCTGAGCTTGTATGGGGTCTGATTCACTTACTTCAAGGACTTACTCGAGACTTACCCCCACCCCCAGCAGCATGCACACTTGCACACACACTGTCCTGCCAGGGTACCTTAAATATAGAGGTTTAGGCGAGTGAGCTGGTCTGGAGGGAGAAAAAGAAAACCCTGCATAACAGAAGAAACTTAGGAAAGGTAGGAGCCAGCGTGGAGCCTAGTGGAGCCTAGAGTGAGAAGTAACTCCTCCCCTCCCCCCAATACACAATCTTTTTTTTTTCTTTTTCCATCCCTTAACAGTAACCCTGGCAACAGTTCCCCTGACTGAGGAGGAGGTTACCATGACAACATTCTCTAGACTTTCTTCCAGTCTCCCAAGTACCCCCTCCCCAATTGCCCCACCTACCTACAACTCCTCCCCCTGTCACAGGCTTGCCTAGCAGTGAGATGCTAAAAAGGAACTGGAAAGATTGGTTCAAGCCCATGTGTCCCACCGTTCTTCCCCAGAGGCAGAGGGGGTCCCTCACTCCATCTTCCCAGCACTCCACTGATTTCAGATGTGTGCCTAGTTACTTGGCTTGATGAATCACTGGCCCCTCCATGCTCACTCCTGTATTAGGTCTTAGGGTAGCAGGGAGCAGTGGGCCACCCCCCTACCTTTGTGGAGCCCATTTTCTCCTTTGATAGTTTACTGGGCCCCAACTCAGCCTTCTCTCCTAGCCTTTGTGCTGTGCCTGCAGCCCCCGCGCCCAAGAATACCAAGCGGCTGGCTCTGGCCCCCTGCCCAGTTCCCAGGCAGCCTGGGTGATGGGGGGAGGGGAGTTTAGATGTAGCTTTCAGAATATGGCAGCAAGGGGGGTTGCCTTTGATATTACTTTGAGTCTGGCTTCCCACAAGCAAGACTATATCTGACCTAGGCCTTTGTACCATGTCTTTCATGATCCTTAGGTGAGAAAGGAAACACCCAAAGATACCCTTCCCCAAGATAGGAACAAATAAAAAGAAATAAAAAGATCAGACCTGGGGCTGGAGAGATGGCTCAGAGGTTAGCACTGGCTACTCTTCCAGAGGACCTGGGTTCAATTCCCAGCACCCACATGGCAGCTCACATCTGTCAGTTCCAGGGGATTCGACACCTTCACACACACATATATGTGCAGGCAAAACACTGATGTATGTTTTTTTTAAAGCCCTTAGAACATGGATTTGATAAAATGTAAAACTCCCCAGTGGTAAGCTAAAATCAGGGATCTCAGCATAGTAATTTAGCCTATAATAATTCCAATACTCAGGTGTCTGAGGCAGGAAGAGTGCTGCAAGTTTAGCCTGGACTACATAGCAAAATCTTGTTTCAAATAAGGACCTGTTTTCTGCAATGAGTATATATCTTTTATAGTCAGAAAATTAAAGCACTAAAACAGTAAACTACATAAATATTCTGTGTCTAGACAAAAAGGTGGGCAAAAAGCTGAGTGGCCTTAGACCTGACCACTGCTGCCCATGCACCACCCAACCCTGAGCTGAAGCTGGCAGATCAAAGGGGCCAGCTGGGCAAACCTGTTTTTCTTGATTCTAGCCTCTGTAGTAGAGGAACTGAGGCAGAGCCATGGACATTGCATAGTAAGCGTGGACCCAGAAGTCCTCATTCCCAGCCCCTTACTTTGACCAGAATAAACAAACCATCCTTGTTGGCAGGCACCGTGACACACGCAAACAATAAGCCAGACAGCGGGGCTAGCACGGCCCCCAGAAGAATCGGCAGGAAACATTTCTACTTGCACACCCAGGTGTCACCAAACAGAAGGGCCCAGCAGTGGTCCTGCCAGGCAGGGCCAGGGACAATGCTCTCTGACTGTCAGCACCAGGAACCATCTCTGCCTGGAAATCTAGGTCACAGCAGCAGGCTCGGGAGGCCAGCCCCGCCTCCACTGATAATCCCAGGGCAGAAAAGGGGATGTGGGGGAGGGGCTGGAGGGGGCTGGAAAAGTAGCATAGGATGGAGACAAGAAGACCCTGCCCAAAATGAAGCACTAGGACCAAACCCTCATTGGAAAGGGGGTCACACTGCCTTGATTTCACAGGGAAGAAGAGTTTGTAAATACAAGAGCTGCTGTGGGAGGAAAGTGTGTAGCACTGTGTGTGTGAATCTCTCGGGAGGAGTTAAGATCCAGGGCTCTGGATCTAAAACAGATCTACTGGAGTGGTAGGCAGGAAGGGATTAGTGTGTGTAACACACACACCCACAAAGGTTGGGGGCAGCAGGTAGGAGCTTTCAAAGAGTAAAACATTCAAGAAGGCCCTAGAGAAGAATGTGGGCAGGAATGTACAAAATGACTAGGGTGAGATGGTGTGCACACACACAGATGCACACCCTTGAATGTGGCTGGGCGAGCAGAGGTGTGTGGAAGATACCGCAGGTGTGTTTGGATGTTCTGGCAATGGAGATCAGTGCAGCACTAGCCCTGAGCTTATGTGAGCTGTATGTTTGTACCTGAGTCAGTTAAGAGTATGCAAGAGCACCTGCATAGACCACAGCCAGAGGGGTGAGAGGGACCTACAGTAGACAGTAGACAGTAGACAGTCGGCCTTGGGAAAGGCTGCACATGAGGAGGGATTCAGTGTGTGTGTTTGGGGGGGGGGGACCTCGTACAGAGTCCACAAGGCTGAAGGCACCACTCAGCTGTTACCATAGCAACCTCAGTTCAGGGTGCCCCACCCCCCAGTCATCAAAACAATGACACTGCCATGGGAAGTGTGAGTGCTAGGGCCAGAAAGGATAGGCTGGGAGGCTCGTGAGGGAGCAGTAAAGGAACCGGAGCTACCATTTGCCCACAGCCAGCTGTGGAAGAGTCAAGGGCAGAGAAGTTGGGACCATTTTTAGGGTGTAGAATCTCTTCTGCATGACTTTCAGGTCTCACTAATCAGCTATTATCATCCCTGGCTAGTCAGTCTGAGTATAGTGGGGGCCTGGCAGAACTTGCCTTTTTCATCTTCACCAAAGATTTAGGATTTGTAAGGGCCTCAGGAGAAGTCTGTCCTCCTGGCTCTGAAAAATTCCCATCTCTGGAGCACTGCCTCAGGAACACTGGGCTGAGGCCATTCTTGGGACAGGATACCAGGGCAGGAACTGAGAACTGGAGTTGAGGCTGCCAGGAAGTTAGTTCCTTCCCTCCCATCTCATTCTGTGTTCTGTGCACTGCTTCCTCACACCTTCCTCCCTTCCTCCCTTCCTCTCTACCTCTCCCAAGCTGGCTCTAGGCATAGCTTTGACCCCCAAGAATGCTGGAGAAGAAGGGGCCTTTTAGGTAAGGGTTGGGAAGAAGGCAGACGCAAGCCCTGAGTGTGCTCAGAGCAGCCTAGGAAAGAACCACCAGTGGTGGAGGTGGAAGCACCAAAATAATTTCTGAGCATTTTGACACTAATGGTAGTGTCAGACTCTGGCTCTTGCAGAGATCTGGTTCCAGATAGGAAATGTAAAAAGGAAGTCTGAGGATTAGATGTTACCCCTTCCTCCACATCTGCTACAGCTGCCAAAGGCAGGGGAGGAGGAGCAAACCTGTTAGAGGTGCAGGGACTCGAGGGTCCCTTTATGAGCAAGAGGCGATTCCTAGGCACTCACTTTAGTCAGCCTTGTCTGAAGTTGGAAACTGGAGGAGGTACTCAACGGAAACAGGTGGAAGGGCGTGAGCAGGGCTGTAGCTATTGTAATTTCAGTGCTATCTGGGCCTCAGATCCAAAAATTCAGCCGTGTTTGTTTCAGTATCTTAACCAACTTCGTCCCCCAGCCTTTTAATCTAGCTTTGGGTATCTCCGCAGACACTCTTCCTTCTTCCTGTAACAAAGAAGAAGGCTTTACAGTTCCAAGGTCAGCCTAGGAGGAGGGCTCCAAAATGTTCATCTAAAGCGAAACGCAGGTTGCCTCTGGGAAGGGAAAGGGCCATGCCCAAGATGGAGGCAGCCAGAGATAGCTGGCATAGGATTAGACTGGGCAGAACAGGGCCTGCTAGCTGTGAGGAGGGATGGGTGCTGTGACTCCCTGGACTAGCTAGCAGTTCACGGCTTTCCCAGCTCTTCCCTTCCTCATCTAGTTCCTCTCTCCCCAGTCATTTTTAGTTTGTTTTTCTACCTCTTTCTGCTACTTTTTTTTTTTTTTTGGTATCTTTTTTTGTAGTTTTGTCTTCCTCCTCCCCCTCCCACCTTGGAGGACCAAACCCACTCTACCATTGAGCTAAATTCCCAACCCCCTTTTATTCTTTTGCTGGGCATTCAGGCCTTCCAGCTCTTCCTACTCACTCACTCCATTTGGCGGTAGCCATGGATACATTTGAACTTCATAAGACTCCATGTCCCCACTTAAATACCCAGGGCTACCATAAGGAAGGGATGAGCCTCCGAGTGGCGTGGAAAAAGAAAAAGGTGGGTGGGAAGAACTGAATGTATCCTGGTGGCTACTGACCAGCTGGCAGGGATAGCCATCTTGACATTGTACATGAAGATGTATGTGTGAGATACAGTGTGGCTCTGTGCCCTTATGTATGACAGTGTGTGTACACCTGCCGAGCACAGGTGTCACACAAGTAGTAGGCAGCCAGGGAAGCTGGCAGCCTAAAGCATGCTGGCAGTTTCCCCACGAGAGTGTTTAACTGCAAAGGGAAGAGCAATTAACACTAATGGCTCCTGCAGCCTGGGGGCCAGACACATAACCTAGAGAAACAATATAGAGCCTGGGGGCCAGACACACAACCTAGAGAAACAAGACTCGGATGTTCACGTGTTCCTCCTAACACCTGCTTTCACCTTCCTTAACTTGTAGCCTCCTCTCCAGCGCTCTTCCTGTTCCTCTGGCCACCTCCTTCCTTTTCTCTCTGGTTCTCTGGCCAGATCTCCCTGTCTTCTCACACATTCCTCTCATTCTCTCCCCCTCTGACTTGGGTTCCATCCTTGGCTGACTCATTCTTTTCACCCTCTCCCTGGCTTCTACTCACTCCTTCCTGCATCCTTTGGCCATATTGATATCCGGAATCTAGCCACTCCCAGGTACCTTCTACTCTAAACTGGCAGTCAGCAACAAAGGTCACAAGAAGCCCCCTCACCCAGGTAAGAAGAGCACAGGCTCACCAGTCCTTGAGGTATTGCCCACTAAAACTGTAAAAATCGGGGTGCGTTTTGGACCCTTCCCACCCACTACTGGACATTCCTGATAAGACTGATGTTTTAGAGGTGGTGCCGGTCAAGGAGACTCCACATGGGAGGTAACAAACGGGTTGTGGTGGGTGGGTGGGTGGATGCGTAGTGCAGGGATGTTGTGATTTGGTTTGTATGGGAGGATGTGTATAAGTCACATGGGTGTGTGTCACTGTGTGGTTGGCTGTCTTTTTTTTCTTAAAGGTGTGTTTGTGTCCCTGTCGGGTTTGACACGTATTATTTTAAAAATTAATTAGGGTCTTTATATTGGCTACATCATTCCTATGTACCCCCAACTCCTTTCCTAAGGGCAAGCTTCCGCCAATTCCACTCTCCTCAGACGCAGTAAGCTGGGTGTGAGAGTACCCGAACCAGTTGCCTGCTGCCCGAGGAACTGAGGCAGGGCTGAGCTGAGCCTGGACGCCTGCAGAGGCGAGTCCGAAGCTAAAGCGAGGAGGGAGGGGCCGGTGCTGGCCTGGCTCTGCCGGCTGGGCGGGAAGCAGGCTACATCCTAATCCCCAGGCCCCATCGGACTCCCAAACTGGTGTTCAGCACGGAATGGGCGGATGAAGCCACGCTGCCTGTAGCACACTCCAGTCTCTGGATGCTTCGACAGAGATGGACCCCACGGGGCCTGACACGGTGGACCGGTCTGAATTCTCAAGCTCCCCTATTTGTCCCCTGTGTCCGGGATCGTGACCCCCCAAACCCAGACCCCCCAATCTACCTCCTCCCCACGAAACATCTCCCCTCTGCCCCTCTCACCGCCTCCGGAGCTGAGAGCTCAGGGTGCGGGCACTCCCGGGTCCCCGGTTCCTAAGCAGCGTCTGGAGCCTGCTCCTTGGCTCCTGCCACCGCTGCCGCCGATCCTGCTGCCGCCGCCTCTTCCGCCCGTGGAGCAGAGCCTAAGCCCAGCACCGCCTCACCCCACCCGACTGGCCGGTGATGTCAGAGCCGGGGAGGGGCGGGGGGCGGGGAGCGGCGAGGAAAGAGGGAGGGGAGGCAGGAGGGGACTGGGGGCTGGGGTTCTGGAAGGCTCCTAGGATGAGGACAGGACTGGGATGGAGTATGGACTCTGCCTTTTCTCCTTAAACCGTGGGAAGATCCTCATTTTTTTCCTAGTGGGTCACTTTCCTGCCCTCTGACTTTTGGATATCACGATGGCTAGGACCCCTGAAAGGCAGATCAGTTTGGATTGGGGGATTTGGAAGGCCTGTGGCCTCTGGGTACTCTTAGCTACTTTGCCTTGGTATTTAGAAAAACCCCTTCCTAGTCTTATAGATCAGAGAATCAGTAGGAAACGATCAAGTGTATCCACGCTAGGAATAGAAGTGGGATGGGGCAGGCAGCAACAGGGGAATCTTTTACTTGGCCAGGAGCCATGATCTCTTCTGTATAATAACAGCTGGACCCCTATGCTCCTCCTGCCTTTCCCAAATATACCGCCCCCCGACACACCCACACCCACCCCACACACCACTATGATGTAATTTTATTTTCTGGGGAAAAAAAGCCATGAGCTCAGCATGCAAATATAGACAACAAAGCCACACTTAGCTGTCCCCTAGCTCTGTCCTTCTGCCTAGTCCCAGTGTGATAATTCTCACTTCCCCTACACCTCAGGGACTTTCCTCCCCCAGATTCTCAGCCAGGCCGAAAGAGGGGAGGATTGGAGAAGCATCAGATTCTCACCCACCTCCAGAATAAGGGTTTCAGCTCAGCTCTGGAAGTGTCTGACCCTGAGAACATCTTCAGTGTTTGCACACCACCAGGAACACACCATCTTGCCCTAAGTTCCAGCTGATCAGAGTCCCCTCTAGAAGCCTCAGGGGAGCCTTTCCTCTCTTGGGGCCACACTTCTGGGAGAGGCAGGTCCTGGCCCTGCGCCTTAGATTTCGTATGTCCTTCTCTCTGCTCATCTGCCCAGCATGACTGCCCACTGCCCCTCTGAAGGTAACTAACATACCCTCAGAATTTGCTTTTGCTTCTGATTCACTCTGTGCTGTAGGGTCAGAATCTATCTTGTTGACCCATCTTTGAGACCCAGAGTGACTGCACACTTGTGAACAGACATGTAGCATTTGAATGAAACAAATCAGGCAGAGCAAGACACAGAGAAGGTGGACTTTATACTTAACTCTGTTTCCTTAGACAAATTAAGCCCATAAAGTTGAGGGCGCCAGTGCTCACCTCAGAGGGTTCTTCTGAGAGTCAGAAATAAAGATATTAGGAACTGGTACCAGATAGGTGCAAGCAAAAAACAAAAAACAAACAAACAAAAAGTCAAAGGCTCTTAGTCTAGTATCTTGATGATCTATGTGAAGCAAAGTGCATAATATTTTTATGATATAACCTAATATCCTATTAGATATCCACTACATGTGACTAGGTTGATTAAGTATCTGACTTCTGTTTTATATACTTTTGCCGTTTTCTCTAAGAATACTCCCTGGATTTGACTGTGGAGAGTGGAAACTTCTCTAATTTCAGGGCTCGTTTTTTCTATACTTTGACATCCAATAACTTTACACTGCCTTAACAAAAACTAATGTCATACAAAATATGGTGGTAGCATACATACACCTGTCATCTTAAGATTTAGAATGTTGAGGCAGGAGGATTTTCATTTTGGGCTACATAGTGATACCCTATCTAGAAACAACAAAATATGTCTCCTTATTTAGAAACGTGTTCGGGAGTTTGGTCCCTTCATGCTCTCAACTTGTATGCGCTCACTCCCGCTTGCGCCCGGCCTGGGGAGTCCTTTTCATAGAAGCCCAACAGGTCTAAGCCTAGGGGATGCTCTTTGTTCAAACGGCAGTGCCTCCTCATTACCTTGTCTATCACACGGGGCCAGATCTTCCCAAATTTACTCTGACCAAAACAGTTTCTGATGAGGGACGGGGCTCCTTGCCTCTACATCGCCTCTCCTCCCTAAGTCTATCCTGGCTTTTACTACCAGGTGAAATAGGATTCGGTTCAGACATCTCTACAAAACAGCCCCATTATGCTTGTCCAACCTCATGGCCACACTTGAATTTCTCTCTACTTTTCAGACCTCTGATGTGACACAAACCTTTTGAGGTTTGCTTGCTTGCTTGCTTGCTTGCTTGCTTGCTTGCTTGCTTGCTTGCTTGCTTGCTTGCTTGCTTGCTTGCTTTGACTGGAATCTCCCTGTCCTAATTTCTTTGCCTCCAATCAAAGCCCATTCTTCAGTTGAAGGCCTGGAGAGTTGTTTCCGTTGTGGAAGTCAACAAGCCCATATTTTTGTTTTATTTGTTTGTTTGCTTTTTTACTGTTTATTTTCTGAGACAGAATTCCTTTGTGTGGCCGTGGTGTCCTGGAATTCGATCTGTAGACCAGGCTGGCCTCTAATTCAGAGATGTGCCTGCCTCTGCCTCCTGAGTGCTGGGATTAAAGGCGTGCTCCACCACATCCTGAGCCCATCCCCCTCTCTTCTACCTTGTCTTTTCATCCTGTATTAAACAAATATAGGACAATTCTTTATGTACCAGGCTGCATAAAACTAGAGCGAAAGCCTGCCCTCAGGACTCAGTTCAGCAGCTGTGTAACCAAGAACTTTAATGGGTACATTAAGCACAAGAATGGGCAGTGGGACCACGGAGGGAGACAGCAGGACCGTCAAAGTCTGGGGAGGCCTCACTAAGAATGCACGGTGGACTCAGTCCTGATGTTCGAATAGAGAGCGAGCGGCTGGGAAGGCACTGTTGAGTGGCGCATAATCAGTTACATACTGCTCTTGTTCTTCAGTTGTTTAGGGTGCTTGTCCTGACTTTTCAGGCAGACTAGTCAGCTCAAGAGCAAGGACAAGCCTGGCACCCTCTGTTCTTCCAGAGCCCAACAACAGCACTGGACAAACACCATGTGCTCAGAAAAGGCTTGTTGATTGGAGGCAGCTAAGCATCCAGGTTTCTCTCTGATAACTGCCTGGAGAGAGAGCCCCAACCCTGCTGATCAGCCCCTAACTCATTCTTAACAAGGCGCCCACAGTTAAATCTCTTCAGGGTCACCTCCCTCCTAGGTGAGACTTTATCAACAACAGGCGCTTGCTCATTCTGCCCCAGATTTCTTTATTAAGGCCTTGCATTTGACCCAAATACATTAACAGGAGATGACTAAGAGAGAGCCCCTAACACAGTACCTCCCTTCCTCCTGGCCAGGGTCAGGACAGTTAGAAAGGTTTAAGATTTGAGTGATGGGAGACTGTATTGATAGAAGGGATAGAGAAGAGTTGGCAAATCTTTAAGTATGGGGAGTGGTAGAAGAGAAACAGTAGATACGAATAAGGTATGGGCTAAGAAGCAAGTCAGATGAAAGAACTGGGCTGGGGTCTGAGAAAAAGCAGCTCCTTTTCTCATCAGCAAGGGAGACCAGGATCTCGAGCACCCTGTATGTAGACCATAGTTGGCTCTATAGTGGAGAATGACCTAGTGTCCCAAGGAGCTTGGGGAAGTGCACGGATGGTAGGAAGGTACAGGCAAAGAGCAAGTGGGGCTGGTACATAGTTGCCATAGCAACTAGTCATCATCATCGTCGTCATCATCGTCGTCGTCGTCATCGTCATCGTCATCATCATCGTCATCCTCTGTGTTGATTTCACCCTCCAGCACATCCTCCAGCCAGTCCTCCAGCTCCTCGGCGGAAGGCAGGTCCTCCTCGTTGTCCATCTCCATCCATATGCTGTCCGCCTAGGGAACAGCGCAGGTGGGGATGGAAGGTAAACTTAACACAGAGCTGGACCTGCCCTCACCTACTGTGCTTCCCTTCCTTCATCCCTCAGTGGCGAGACTATCCTGGTAAAGACCAGAGTTAGAACAGTGATAGATGTGAGTGGGAAGAAAAGGCGTTGGCTAGAGAACCTCCCTTCTGTCCATCTTCTTCACTGTTGCCGTCCTGAGCTCCTGGAACCATACGTCTCTACCATATCTGTGACGTCAAAGCAGTGGTGGCTCCTCATGGCCAACACAACCAAGCCAGAAACCCTAACATTCACGGATTTTCGTCGAATGATTTTCTAATACTAGCTTTAGTGATTTCTAAACTCTGAAAGTGTATTTTAAAAAATACTTGTTTGTCCCTAAACCTGATTTTACTTTTTTGCTGTCTTTTTTGTTGTTCTTATTTGTTTATTTTTTAAGGTGTGTTCTTGATAGCTCACACCTCACACTCTGGAGACAGAGGTAGAGGTCAGCAGATCTTTGAGTTCAAGGCCAGCATGTGCTTTTTGCTTTATAGCCTTGGCTATCTGGCCTCTCATACTTGCTATGTAGCTCTGGCTGGCTTTGAACTTACAGGAGGAGTCTAGCCTCTGCTTTTCCAGTGTGTGTGCCACTGTGCCTGGCTTTGCCTTTGACCTTTGAGGATCACTCTTCCCCTCTCAGTTTGGAGACTCGTATTTGTCCCTTATTGAAATCCCATATACTCCATGGTCTTTATTGTAATGCTACTTTCTCTTAAACTCTACTCCCAGTCTCTCAAGCTACCTTGCTGCTGATTTATTTCTTATAAATTTTACCAAAGCCTGCCTTATAATTAATGGAATACTTGCCTATTCCATTAGACCATGAATACTGTGAAACCAAAAGCTGCACTACTCATTTCAGCTCAACAAATAAGTATCTATACATGCTCACAGAAGATTTCTGCATTCAAAATCGACTAGAAGAGACAGGACGCTCCAAGGCAAGTTTTCAATGCCAGTGAGCTCCCAGGGCGTCCTGGGGGAATACTCCAAAGAAAACGCAGTGGAGAGCAAGGTTGAACTATACTTTGAAGAACGAGCAGGTGGATCCAGTGAGTGGATGATTCACGTGCTCAGATTATGCATTCCTACCCCACAGGTCCAGCCATTGGACGGAATGTCTCCTGCTTCTGGGTAGTGTTTGTTTCCTTGACACAGTGTAAGAGAACTAGCTATACTGAGAAGCACTCATGCTCTGCCTGAGGCCACAGCGCTCTAACCTCGCCCAGTCCCATCCAAACTGGTTAGTACTTGGGTTGGAGATGATCTGATACTTAGGTGTAAATGAGGAAAAGGAGACTCACATCTGTAACATTGACAACTCCTATTTGTGGAGCTGACAAGTCGATGTCAAAGGTCTTCTCCCAGTACGGGACCAGCTGTAGAGAGAACCAAACATATGAACTTAACAGAGGTTAGGAGCACAGGAGTCGGTAAGAGGATGAGAGTCAGCCCAGGGATGAAAGGGGATAGAGGGAGCTGACAATGCATGGAGGGACAGCCCAGCAACCAGGCACCAGGTTGTAGGTAAAGATAATTAGTGAAAGAGAAACCCCAATGGTGCCGGGCGATGGTGGTGCACGATGGTGGTGCACACCTTTAATCCCAGCACTTGGGAGGCAGAGGCAGGCGGATTTCTGAGTTCGAGGCCAGCCTGGTCTACAGAGTGAGTTCCAGGACAGCCAGGGCTGAAACCCCAATGGAAAAGGAAGGCAGCCTCACCCTTCTGAGGAGAAGCACAGAATCCCCTCCTTTATTCCCGAGTCTGCATATGATTGGCATTGTACCTTTAAGCAACTCACACCTCTCTGGAGAGTCCTTAGTTCCTGCGTATCTCTCCTCTCTCTCTCTCTCTCTCTCTCTCTCTCTCTCTCTCTCTTTCTCACTCTATCTCTAAGATTATTTTATTTTTATTTATGTATGTTTGTATGAATGTTTACCATGTGTGTGCATACTTTCAGAGAGGCCAGAATAGGGTGATGGATACCCTGTAGCCTAACATCCACCAGACACGGGTGCTGAGAACTGAGTTCCAGTCCTCTGGAAGAGCATCAAGTGCTCCTAACCTCTGAGCCATCTCTCCAGCCCAGTTCCTACATCTCTTAACATAAGTACTTATCCCTGGCAGTCATCAGCGTTTGCCACATTCCTGTTTGCTCATTCAACAATAAACCTTAGATGTTGGGGAATCAGCTGAAAACAGAGCCATCTCCTGGAACATGGAATCTGCTGATTCTCTGAATATATGTTTGTGTACAGTGTTGTTCAACTGCTCACCAGAGCCCTGCTTTTCAGCTTTGGTACACTGCCTGTCTGCCTCTGCTCTGGGAATCACATATTATATCCCACACAATTCATTTCACATCCCCTTCCCCCCCCTTGCTCAGGGTTCCCACTGTGTCTACACTGCTCATGAGTGTGCAGCAGGCGTAACTTTCTGGATCTCCAGCTAGGAAGTGGGGTAGGAATTCTGAAACAAAGAAGGTGCCCCAGCCCAAGTCCCCGCATTAGGGCAACAGTGTAGGAGCGAAGCCTCTTACCAATGGGAAGTCATCAGGGTCAATCCAGATGATACTGAGGTCAGGGTTTTCAGTGTTGTCTTGGGCCACAGCCTTGAGAGTCTCTAAGAACTCATAACCATCTTGGAGGGAACAGAAGTAAGAACAGTGAGGTGGAACAGACAGGAAAGGGACACAAGAAACAGGAGTCCAGACCCATTCCCTACCTCCTACACCAACATATTTCAAGCCCTAGGCTGCTCGCAAACTCCCAGGAATGCCTTCCATGTGAGGCCTACAATCCAACAAATACACCAACTTCCCCCAGGCCACTCAGTGCTCCTTCCTCACCGGGATCAGCTTCCTCTGCAAAGGCCACAATGTGGATTCCATCCAGATCATCCTCCTGTTGGAGGGTGAGGAGGGGAGCATGGTTAGAGCTGGGACGGGCAGTGGCAGGGGAGACCTTACTGTCCTGTCCAGCCCCTGGCTGTTGCTTGAATCTGACTCACGGAATGGCAGCCTGTGTTTTCATGGTGGTGACTTTTCTAATGCACCCTTTCAGCTCTAGTAATCCTGTTACCTCAAGAGTTTGCGTCAGCCTTGTCATATTCATTGTCATGCCTGTCACTTAAGACCTGTCATGGTCTTCGGTACAGAAACAAAACCAACAAAAAAACCAACCCACTTCCCCCTTGGCTGAGACACTGCTTTTTCCTAGCAAAGGGCACAAGGAGGAATAGGGATAGCTGTTTCTAAAATCCTAGTCTTATTCTTGCTCCCAAGTGCCTGTCCTGGTAGTCACTCACCCAAGTCTCATACATACTCTCAGGCTTCAGTTTCCTCAGGGTCGATCTAGGAGAGAAAGAGAGAGTTCCTACTCAGTGGGTGAGGACACCTCCCTCCAGAAGGTCTCCACAGCTGAAGCCACCTCTGGGTCAGGCCTAGGGCATAAACAGCTTGTAGCCCAGAACAAAAGCCAGTTAGCAAACCTAAGCTCTGGGCATCAGGCCCGGACCATTGCATAGCTGCAAAACAATGGTTAGTGGGAAGGGGATGGCTGGAAGAGAGATGCTGGGAGCAAAGGTAAGAACTGGATATCAGCATAGTCATTTATTTTCTCATTCACTCATTCAGTAAAATTGACAGCCTGGGCTCAAGACAGAATTACATGCCTAATGTATGCCAGGCCCTGGGTTCCCTTCCCAGTACAGGAAGAGATTGGGGGCAGTTGTAGGTTATAAATACTGAGTCAGGTATTGGGTAGAGTTAAACCATGCAAATATGTTGTGCCCCAATGAAAGAGGCCAAAATCTAGTGGGAGAGAGTAAGTAGTATTTAGACTGATGAGTGGGTATTTCTAGTTGTGGAGTCACATGAAGCAAGAGAATTATGTGTGAGTATAGGGCAGGGTTTGCTCGCATCAGCACCGCAGACATGGAGGGAGGGGATGTTGTGCACACTAGAGGATGGTTAATAGTATCTCTGCCCTCTAATTACTGAATACCAGCAGCGCTCCTCACAGCCAAAAATGTCCTGGAAATATTGCCTAGCAGTCACTGGAAGGCAAAACCCTCGCGCCCACCGTTCACTCCCTGTGCCTCTGTTGTTGATAACTGCTAGTGTCAAGAATGACAAACGATAAGGGACTGAGTTAAGGCTTGAGTCCCAGTTCTGATTCTTCCCACTGAAGCTTCTTTCACTAAGGATGCTAAAGGAATTAACTTCAGTAATGGAGAGAGGGTACCTCACAGTTCCTCGTCAGAACACAGGTACTCACTACTCCTGGCTGACATTCCCTAAGTCATAACCAGCCTCTCAGTCCATACACATTTACATTTCTCTGTGTAAGGCTCACAGCTAAGGGCTGGGGTACGAAACATAACACAGAGCTACTAGTGTATCAGTGAGCACCAATGCCTGCAAGCGTATTTGTTTCCAGTGCCATGTAGCTTCTAGGTTGGCTTCTTTCCCAGCCCACCTCACAAACTGATGTGCTAGCCCCCGGGAGGAACCTGCTCCACTGAGAGGCTTGCCCAACCCCCACCTCCTGTGTTCCTCCACGAAGCTGACAATCTCCTCTTCACTGTTGGGCTTGTCTGGGATGGTCACAGGCTCTTCCATGAAGGCCTCATAGAAATCAATCTCATTCAGCTTCAGAGTCAGTTTCTTTGCCACCTTTGAGGAGGGAGACAAGAATTATGGAGCAGGAGATGCAGGGCTGAGTGGGAAATAGTATAAAGAAAGTAGTTGCAGAAAAGGAGTCAGAAAACGTGGCTCTGGGTCACTGGGTTTGTCTTCACTTCTCTGGGCGTCCTTAACATGATAAAGGTGGGTTAGACAGTCTAATGTTCATCTTCAATTCTATAGGAGAAGGAACATGAGTTTGGGGTGGGGAGTAACAGCATGAAGGATGGGACCAAGATCCCATCAGTTTTGGTAGGGAAGACTGAGGGAAACTTAAGAGTGCAGGGAGACCCAGTATAGCTACAGGGAAGAGAACCTTGCTGTCGAAGGTGGCGAAGAAAGGGATGTAGGGATGGAACTCCTCAGCTGCGTCCTCGTAGGCTTTGTAATCTGAGGGGGAGAGAAAGGGACAGTCACATTCAGGGTCTGCCAGAGAATCATTCCCCTCCGCTTCTCTGCAGATCTTCCTCAACATGTGGGTCTCAGACTAAGACCCATGCCCTCTAGTTCTCTGAGAATAAAATACAATGGGATTGTAGAGGAAGCAGTGGAATGCTGGGGGTGTTTGGGAATGCCCCAGAGTGCAGGGAGAACACATGATGGAGCTGACTGGGCCTGGGAGGTCAGAACCAGAGATGCTTAGCCACTGACCAGAGCAGGGAGGCAAGGAGGGTAGGTGGGTCAGAAAGAGCTGTTACCCACGCTCTGAGTCTTTGCTCTTGAAATAGCCAATGAGTTTGATTTCATCTTCGATATTCTCAAATGCCTGCAGCTCTCGTTCACCTTCGATCAACTCCACTGGGTCTTCTAGGACCTGGAAGGAAAAGGACATTGAGGAGACCATCTCTGTTGTCACTGATAGGACCCAGAGAGAGATACAGGGGAAGACGGGGAACCAGAATAGGAGTTAGATGTTTGCAGAGGGTGGCTATGTGGCCTGTGTAACGTACACTGTTAACGGTGTATGTGTGTTATACAGTGTGTGTGATATGCATGTTCTGTATCTTCTGTTGGCATGGGGTATATGTTGGTGATATACTGTTGCATGTATGGTTTATTTATGGTTCTGATGTGCATCGTATATGTATAATGTAAATTGTATATGTTGCATGTTTTATATGCTATATGTGTGCTGTATATGTCATGCATGTTGCAGATGAGTATGTGTTGTATTTATGTTTTATGTCTTGTATATGTGGTACATATATATGACGTGTGGGCATATATGTGGTATATGTATGTTTTGCGTACATTGTGTCTGATCTATGTGATCTATGTATGTGAAATCTGTTACATGGTGCACGTGGTGTGTGTGCAGCTGATGCTGTATATGTGTGCCTGGTGTGTGTGTGTGTGTGTGTGTGTGTGTGTGTGTGTGTGTGTGTGTAGGGTAGGATAGATTCTTCAGGGCTATGGGGCTCAGGGGAATCCTCACATCAAGCAGAAACTCCACCAGGGTGTCTGCAGAAAACTCGCCATCATACTCAATCACTTCGTCTCCTTTGAACACATAGACGCTGTCCTCTTCAGTTAGTCCTGGGGAGCATGTGGTAGAGAACTGAGCAGTGAAGGCAACCTCCCCGTGAACGCGAGTCTAAGCTGGTTACAGCCCACTTGGTAATACTCATAGACATATCCTCCACCTCTCCATCCCTTCCCCCTAACATCCCCAGCCCCCACTATATACCTTCAACAACCCCTTAACCCTTCATTCCCATTAGTTCAGGAGCTAAGGCTAGGGAGAAGCTGGGGCCTGCCAGGGTGGGAGTAGGTAGGTTTGAGGGGAGGAAACTAGGAAAATTCACATTCTAGCACCCAGCTCCCTTGCTCTGCCTACTCAGTCAGGGACAAATATTCCTGCCAGCTTCTCTGAAGACTCTAGTGGCTGACTCTCTGCTATTGCTGTCCAGATAGAGGACTTGTTGCTCACTACCCTTCCCCCATCCACATCCGGTGGCCAGCCTGTGCTGCCGCCTGGTGGCCGGGTGGTGTAATATCTGGACTCTGCCAAGAGAAGGAAGGGAGGAAGCAGAGAGAGAAGGGGGAGGGGAGAGGGAGGAGCTGAAAAAGGACTTTGCAGCGGTCTCCCTGGCTATGCCTGTATTTCTTGGTTTCACCTTTTCTTCCAACACCTGGCTGTGTTTTTTTTTTAAACTATGTTTTTTTTTTAGGTTAGCATACAAGAATCTCCATGATTTTATTTTATTTTTATTTTTTGGATTTTACTATGTAGCCCAGGAAGCTTTTGAGCCCACAATCCTCCTGCCTTGTCCTCTCAAATACAAGTATCACAAGAATGAGCCACCATGTCCCTGCCCCTGCCCAGCCTTGGCCATTTTCTAGCATAAAAAAGGCCATTACCCTCATATGCTGGGAGTGGAGCACAGGACTCTACACAGAACAGCCCCTAATCTCAAATGCCCCTGGCCCACTCTGAATAGAAGTGGTGGAAGGGCTCCCGAGCCCTCAAATCTCGCCCCAAGTCCCCCACCTAGGCCTCTCTGGTCTTGCATAACCTGCTTCTTGCCCATCCTTGCCCTCCCTTACCTAGTTTCTTGGCTACAGCTGCATCCTTCTCAGAGTCCATCAAGCCAAAGCCAACACCTTTGTCTTCTAGGACTTGGGCTGCTAACTGGAAGAAGGAGTCCAGATTCAAGTAGCCCCTAGGATTTTTATCAACCCTTCCCCATGTAATATGTTCCCACCGCCGGGTTAGCTGGGGTACAAGAAACCCAAGCAACAACCTTGCCCATCTGTTAAGATGCAGACCCCCAGGCACCTCATAACCCGAGCCTGCCTTTGGTTCAGCTTTGAAAAAGATCAAGTGTATTTATTGCTCATTGCAATGTTCCTGAGGGACGCTGAGGAGTCTCACCTTCCACCCTGATCAAAGGCCAAACTCAGCAGAGGGGAATGTGGGACCCTGGGATCCTCAAGTAACCCCCAAAGTAAGAGCAGTGGAGAATGGAGTGTGGGTGAGGGGTAGGAAAGGCCAGAAGGTCAAGAGGTCACCATCATCCCTGGAGGGACAGCCACTCTTCTTCCAGGCCCCACTTCTTCCTTTCACACAGCACTTCTAGCGGTCTTTTAGGCCGGTCGGTCACTATCCCACAAGCCTCCCTATCCAGCCACCTGCTGATTGTTTCTGCTGTGGGCACACTGCAGCTGTACCCCACCCAGCACTGCAGTGATTCTCAGTGGAATGGGGTGCGGGTGGCAGGTGGATAGCAGAGGCCACTGAGGACTGAGGGGAGCACACAGAAATGCAAGCCTGGGCCTGGTGTCTCACTCGGAAATGTTCCTCGCTCTGTACAAGGTGCAGCCTCTCTGTATCACAAGCCAGGGAAGTGCAGACAAAGAAAGGCAAACATATCCCAGCTGCCTTAGGGATATGTGTGACCACACATCCCAACCAGAAGGCTGCCTCCCCTCATTTCTTTTTTGTATTAACTGTCTCTGCTTTGGGCCTAAGGTCAGATTGGGGGGTGAAGAGTCTCTGCTCTGGCTGAAAAGATGGGGAAGGCATGCTGCAGCCTTCAGAAGAGTTTTCTAGTGAGGACATCGACTGGGCCGGGACGACCATGAGAAGCCTCTAGAAGACATTTAACTACATAGTCATTAAGTCACTTGCAGGCAAATAAGAGCAACCATGTTTACGTTTCCGCTGTTTGCGTACTGAGCACAGCCCTAAGTGTGCAGAGGGAGGGGATCTAGAAGAGTACATTGGTAGTATGGAGCACAGTGCAGAGCATGGTGCAAGCTCCCCACCCCCAGCCCCCAGCCAAACCTAGTGCCCCTGCATCCTGCAGCACAAAGGGCAGCCCCCTACAGCCCCTGCCCTAAACTTACCAAGAGAAGAGTAGGAGCTTGGTCCCCTGAGTCTTTTTCTTTTTGCTAAGGCCGCATTCCAGTCATGTTCTTAGTGAAGACAGAGGCCCAGCCCCCACCCTCAGACACGGGGCTCATTGAGGGGACTGAGCATGCTCTTTAGACCTGCTATCCTCTACTCACCTCCAGGATTAGCTCCTCCATCTCAAATTGTCTTTGTGAGGCCTTGTCGTCCTCGGGGGGCTCATGGTAGAGGAGGGCCAGCACCTCATACTTCTTAAACACGTTCTTGTAGTTCTTTGCGTTCACATTGATCACACGGTCCACACCATCGTACTCAGGGAAGTCCAGCCCATCCTCCCCCTGGACCCCTGACTTGGGTGTTCCTAGCACCAGTACAAACAGCAGTGCCAGCCACAGCTTGGACACTGCTCTGGCCCCCATCCTGTCAGTAGCTCTCATGGAGGTAGTACAATCTGGGTCTGCTCTCCTGGTCCAGAGGAGGTTAGCTGAAATAGGGAGGTGCCCCCAGATACAGAATCCTGAGTTAGGGGCTCCAGGGGGGGTGGGGTAGAGAGTGGGCCAGAGCAGTGGACAGAGGACACTGCTGGGTCCTGGAGAAACTGCCGACAGAGCCAAGAGAAAAAGGGTCAGGAGGAGGAATAGGAGCAGGGGCGGGGAGGGAACCGGAGCTGCCCCTTGAAACTGGCACCCCTCTGTCCCCACCTGGTCCTGTCTAAATATGTCTCTGTGGTTGGCAGGAGAGATGGATAACCTTCTGAGGCCAGGACAGCTCCATGAGAGCCTGAATCGTCTCACCTCCTATACCTCTTCCCTAGGCTCCCAGCAGCTGGTTCCTTGCCCCTCCCCCAGTGTCCAGGACTCCTTAGCCCCTGGCCCCATGCAGGCCTAAGAGCTCATCGCCATATTAAGAAAGGGAGAGAGAGAGAGAGAGAGAGAGAGAGAGAGAGAGAGAGAGAGAGAGGCCAGATCTAAAAATAAGACCAGATGAGTTAGGGGTAAGTGAGGCTGGGGCTGGAGGAGGGGAGATGTAGGGGTTGCAGGGATCCCAGGGCAGGACAAGGCCTATCAGAAAGAAGTACAGGTGGAGAAGACGACATGGTTTGGGCCTGAGGCTAAACTAATAATACAAGAGAGAATGTGGTATTTCTGACTTCTAAAACCTGTCAATCTTCTATAGGTAAAGTCTGTTTTTTTGTTCTTATGGAGAAGAAGTGGGCAATAATAGCACATTCCAGGCTTCAGGAAAGAAACCCCCTGCCGTTCCCTTTAAAGAACGTGAACCGAGGATGAGATCATTCTCTGAATAAAAGATGGAGCGGAGTCCAAGACCAGAAACCTGGCTTAGCTCCAGTCAGTTTCCTTTGCTTCACTCAACAGTCCCAACTCAGGAATGCAGGGGGAGGACAGGGCTGGCCCGCGCTCCATCCTGTAGTGATGGCCACTTCGGCTTTTTCTGCCTATACTGTCCACTGCTGCTTGGTGCTTTCTCCACTGCCCTGATCCCGTGGACAGAGGGAGCTGGGAGGATTCCCCAGGCTGCATGGTTCTATAGACAACTAACAGCTACTACTCATGTCCGACAAGGCACAGATGATTGGGTATAAGTATGGGAAAAGTTAACATGAGGTAAACAGGAAGAGGTGCGCCCTGTGCCCTTACCGGAGTCTGTGGATTAATTCCATATATCTGAGGTCCAAAACAGAGCTGGAGGCATGAAAGCTGTCAGTGTGGGGTCCTAGCTTTGAGGTGAAGAGTTGAATTAAGCTTCGAGTACTTAGCAAGGACTCCTTCAAGACCTTCTAGGGCTCATACTATATAGAGATAAACTGAGGCTCAAGGGGGATCATGGAGAGATCACATTAGAGTCAGACTTCCTTGTCCGCAGTGCAACGTATTTCTCATTCTAGAAAGGATGGTGTTTAATTTGCATCTAGGTAGAAATATAAAGTTTTTTTTTTTGTTTTTTTTTGTTTTTTTTTTTTTGTTTTGTTTTTTTGTTTTTTTTGAGACACGGTTTCTCTGTGTAGTCCTGGCTGTCCTGGAACTCACTCTGTAGACCAGGCTGGCCTCGAACTCAGAAATCTGCCTGCCTCTGCCTCCCAAGTGCTGGGATTAAAGGCGTGTGCCACCACCACCCGGCTAGAAATATAAAGTTATGTTAGCAAAATAACTTCTTGCATTCCCCTGGGGCAGACCTTATGATAGGAGTGGTCCAAGAGGGACAGTGTCACTGTAGCAGGAGAGGCTGGTGGTAGCTCAGGCATGACACTGGAGCAGAGGAGATCTCAGAGTCCTCTTTTCATCTCCCAGGAGAGTGATGGATGTGCCAGGCAGCGAGCTTACAACAGTGGCTGCAGAGGTCGCCCAGGAGTGACGGGCAGGCCTGCTCAGTAGATGACCTAGCCTTGGTGTCTCATTTCTGCAGGGGTCTGGGGAGAGGAGATATCTGAACAGATATTGGAGCACCAGACCTCTTTCAGCTTGAACTGGACCTTTGGAGTGAGACAGGACTCTGGTGACTCTGATCCCTTCAGCCCCTTGTCTGCAACAACCACTCCCCTCTGGTGGCCCATCCCCACCCTCATTCTCTTCAGCTCCCTCACTCTAGGCCTCCTCTCTAATGCTTTGCTTTCTACTTTCTCCTCAGTCCCCTTCCTTCCAGGCTGCCTGAGTGCAGGCCTCTGGATCTAACACGCCTCAGCTCCCCATATCAAATGACCCTGAGTTGGGGCGTCTGTATTTTTAACCCACCAGACACTCAAAGCTCCTCACTGGTGAAACTTGAGGAGCTGGTCCCTCTGCCCCCCCTCCCCACCTTACTCACACCCCTCCCCACCCCTACTTCCATCTTCCAGGGTCTGTTTCAGCCCTGTCAGCAGCCGGGGTGGACCCCACACTGATATAGCTCTGTCCCCAGGAGACCTCGTGCTAGAGGGAGGAAGAGAGCAAAAGGAAACCTCTGAGAAAGGGGCCTGACAGGAAAAGGAGGGGCTGGCTGCACCTTCCAGTGTAGCTCTTGTTTTGTGTTGTCTTCTGCCAACCATAGTCCTCCACCAGTATCCCATTTATTTAGTTAACCTGGTTTGTAACTGTGTTTGGTCCAAGTTACCACTGTAAGACTAGTTTGAAAAGTGGTTAAGGATACCCATTCCGGGATGAGCCCCTGGTTTCATGTGTGAACTAGCGTGCAGTGGAGGGAACGTGCTACTGAGAACTGATGGTGGGTTCGGCCCTTGGACCAATGCCAGAAAGTATGCAGTTGCACACGCAGGGGGTGGGGTGTGGTGGGACTTTGGTAACAGCTGCTGATTTCCCCCAGTTTTCCTCAGCATTTTTCTATATATCATTTGGCCGGATGTAGCCAAAGCAGAGAGGCTCACTGTGCAGAAATGAGTTTGAGAAGGGTCAAGACAAGGAAGAAGAATCTGGAGAGGAAGGTGAGTAGGGGAGTGGCTTCTTGTACCTTTTTACTCAGACCAGACCAATAAAGAGCTTGGGTCCCAGGGCTCAGGACATAGCTCAGTAATACAGTATTTGCCTGGCATGAGCATAACCTGCTTCAAGGCTGTACCAGAGAGAAAAGAAGAGTGGGATAGCTAGGTAAAGGTGTCAATGACAGGATCAAAGGCCAGGAATCACAATCTGCCCCATATACATGAGGAGGAGGGAACCTCCACCCCCACCCTGCCATCCCCCAGTCGTTGAACCTTGATGGACCTGATGCTATTGGGTCTCCTTTAGAACAAATGCTCTATAGTCTGGTAAGAAAATCCAAGTCAAGGTCTAGGTTACTGACCAAGGTCTAGGTTACTGACCAAGGTCTA